>JAKSZT010054030.1:25214551-25231300 GCA_026826555.1 Tolypeutes matacus
GGGTAATGGTGCTCAGTTGTTTGATCAAGCAAGCACTGGGCTAGTTGTGATACAAGAGCATTTCATGGACTTTAATCATGAGTGAGTTGATTGCATAGATACAATCAACTAAGGAGATTGCTACCAGCAATGAGTGACTCTTATCCAACCAGTTGAAGGCCTTAAAAGGGGAAGTGATTTCAGCATTCAGTGAGAGAATTCCCATGGCTCTCAGACAGCCATCGTCTCCTGGGAATTCATCAAGGACCTTCATTGGGGCCCCTGCTTTGTAGCCTGCCCTGCAGAATTCAGATTTCTGCATCCCCTCAGTCACGTGAGGCAATTTTATAAAATCTCATGCTATTTACAGACATCTCCTGTCGATTCTGTTTCCCTAGAGAAGTCTGACTAATACAGACTGGTACAGGGAAAACCCTCAAAAAGGACAGCCACCATCAATACGTATTTTTCCATTTTCTTATCCCTGTGGAACCAAGACTTTGACAGCTCTCTGGTGGCTATATAAAGGGTGTCTCAGAAGAATCCCAGGGACCCTCCTACCAGAACGCCGTAAGCTTGGCAATTGCGCCCCATCCTGGGTAGCTCCCTGCCTGGCACAAGTCAGGGACTGGCCGCAGCCTTCCCTGCTGGTCAGCTGAGAGGCCCCACCCAGTGCCCTATCCTGTTCCAGTTCTTTTCCCTGCTCACAGCAGCCCCAGAGGCCATGCCTGCTCCCTTCTCATCTGTGCCACACCCCTCACGGAAACCTGCCCATACAGAGCGACTGAGGTTTAAAGCCCTCTCTTTTTTGGTTGCCCCATAGATAAGTACACAGGACATTTTATTTTGTGAGTTTCACAGTTAATGATTACAGGAAAACAGACAGGGAATGGTCAAAATAGCAAATATGGGGAAGCTGCAAAATCACCCCAGGCTGGTCCCTGGCATCTAGTTCTGCCTCTTTCTGGGAATAAAAGTATCTCTCCTGAAGACTGTGGCATCTCTTAGGGCTTTCACACTCAACATGGGACCAGGACTCAGAGGAGTGGGTCACTGATGGAGAAATCCCAGTTAGTGCAGGTTGCCTATAAGGAGAGCTGGAGAGATACAGGCAGCCTCTACTCACAAAGGAATCCAGTGATTGAATTCCACTGCTATAGGGTCACTCCCACTCCCCCAGGTCCTGGCTGAAGACAGCCCAGGCCACAGGTGGGCTCAGATGCACTGGCCTGATGCTAGGGACAGTGGGCTGGAGACCAAGGGAGAATCATCAGCCTGGCCCAGAGAAAGTGTGGGGGCAGAGAAAGGTTGGGGGCTGAAAACTGAGCCAAGAAGTGTCTTACCCACAGGTGCTTACCTGAGATAAGCACAAAAAATGAGTCATAGAAAGAAAGCAGAAAAACCGGTGAGATGTGTAGCCAGCTTCTCTTTTCTGTTTCACAAAGCAGGGAGAAGTTGTGACAAGCAGTGCCAGTGGGCAGAGCAAGCAAAGGGACCCTGCTTGAGAAACCTGCACCTCCACCACACTTCCGGCCCTTGGGCTAAGGTTGAGAGGGGAAACTGACAACTGTGCAGGAACAGGAAAGCCCCTGCAGAAAGCCAGCCTTGGTATGGGTGACCAAGGCAACCCAGCTGCTCTCCTCCCTGGAGAGAGGATGGACTTGTGAAGGCTGATTTGTGTTCTGCCCGTTTGCCCAAATAAGAGGCCTTCTACAGAATCAGAGAATATCTAATTACACATTTAATCCACCACTCAGAGAGTTAGGTCCAGTGTGATTTTACCCACTTGACAGGTGAAGAAACTGAGGCCCAGAGACATTAACTTTCCTGAACTTTCACGACTAAGAAGTAGCTCAGACTCCAACCCAGGTCTATAAACACTAAGCTCAGTGTGCATTCTACAACAACACTGCACGTGGTTTTCTTAAAGTGTTCTCACATCTATGAGCTCAAGTGTTCTATGTGGGAACCACCAGGCATCCATCTCCATCACTCATGTCAGACTTGAGGAATGATGGTGCGAGGAGGCGGGGCTGCCAGCAGCCGCCATCTGTGTGGTTAGCGGGCATCTGAAGGACACTCAGATCCAGAGCGTTTTCCATGACATCGGCTGGTCTCCTCCCCCCACCACATCTGGAAAAAATGACTCAGGTGACAGCAGGCAAGTCATGTCATCCTCACATAATGAAGAGGCAGCATTGGTTATGAAGCACTTCAAAGTGGGAAAGCTTGCCCTGGCTTTCCCCCAGGTCTTTATTAAGTAAAGGTCACGTTGTTTGTTAAAATCTGAGGACACTGGTCCCAGCTCACAGGAAAGGGTTTCATAGGCTATGCCTGAGGGCAGGCTGACTTCTGCAGGCCTCTCTACAGAAAGAACCCCCTCATTGTGTAATAAGACACAGAAGTTGCAGTTCTCCCCTTCCCGCCTGGCTTTTGTGAGTTCTGTGTCTAAACTGGGCGGCCCCTTTTCTCATCTACCTGAGTTCTGTGCTCAGAACACGTGAACCACACAAGAAGAGACTGGAGATCAACGCAGGGGTCCTTAACCGTTTTTGTTCCACGGACCCCTTTGCCAGTCAGGTGAAAACCACACACCCCTTACTAAGTCCACACTATATCGTGTATTATTTAATAAATATATCACACCAACATGTCCCCACAAGAATAATGTTTTTTTGAATTTTAATTCAAGCTCATGGACCCCTGGTTAAGATCCCCTGAACTAAGGTTTTAACCCAGCTCTCATCACCTTACCTGCTACCACCTCTATAGACATCACCTGTGGGAATGGCAGTGGGCAGGAGGGACTTGGCTAGGAGGGTGATTTCCTGCTGCTGCCTTGGGGAGGCTGCTGAAGCTGGTGCTGATTCTCTGCTCTGGACAGAGGAGGAAGCCAAATACATGGGCCACAGTTCTCAGTGCAAGGAGCAGGCAAACGGCTTCAGGCCTCCTCAGGGCCCTGAATCCGAATCGAGAGCGGCATTAGATTACATTAGAAATAGCTGGTGTCTGTGGACACGGGACCAGAAACTTCTCCCTGTAGCCAGAAAAACTGCCATTCCAAAGAGAGACTTAAATCATCTTTGGGTGTGAATCTCTCTTTGTTCTCTCCCTTCCTGCTGAAAGTTAAGAATGTTCTGCAGCATAGCTCTCAGTAGATGACATAAGTGGCCGTCCAGACCTACAGGAAGGGGAAAACAGGAACTTCTGTGTCTTATGATACAACAAAGGGTTTCTATCTGCAAAGAGGCCTCCTGAAGTCAGCCTGCCCTCAGGCATAGACTTTGAAACCCTTTCCTATGAGCTAGGACCAGTGCCCTCAAGTTTTAACCATGTCAGACAGCACTTACCACCAACCAGATGTAAGGCAAGTATTCACTGTTGTTCTTGAGGAAGCCCCGATCTGATGATTCTGAGTCTGAGAAGTTATGGCTCCTGTTTGGAAATGTTAATTGGGTGTATGGGCACAATTGCCCCCAAACAAGTTAGAGACATGTTTCAGGTGTTCTTTTTTCCTTAAGTCTAGATTTAGGCTACCCTGAGGTGAAATAATTATCTCCTGGGAGATGTCAGGCTGTCCAAGCATTTGCTCATGGGAGATTAAGGTGTCCAGACGCCTCTCTCCTCACTTCATGCTGGTGGGAAGGCTGTGACGATGCGCTGGGCTGGGCTGAGAATGGTGCCACCTGGGCTAACCTGTGGCTCTGGCACCACATACTTCAGACTGGAGACTCTTAGGGTTGTCTTCTCTGGGCCAAGGGGATCAGGCCACACCTTTGGGTGCTGGGGCAGTCTGTCCCTAGAGGAGAGAGGTGTTATCATTATCAGCCATCCTGGGACAGGCAAGGAAGGTGACCTTGGGCTTGAGGAAGGAAGAGTTTCCTCCTCTGTGGTGTAAGGAGGCCTGGAGATTGCTGCTGGTGGGGGCTGAAAAAGTGGCCTCTGCCATATGGAGGCCTTTGGGTACCAGGCACTTCTCTTCTGGTGGCAGATGGAAATTACTCTCTATAGAATGCTTTCTTTACTCCAAGAGTCAGTGGAGCCTGTCTTCAGCTGTCTGTGGGAGAGTGGGAGAGGGCAGTGTCCTTTTCCCACAGCCCCACAGAGGCGCCAAGATATCAGTTCCACGAGCTGCAGAGACAGGATCATGGCAGCAAGGGGAGAAGGCTGGCGTGGGAGAGACTTCTAGAGCTCAGGTGAGGCTGTGCCCGGGAAGCTCTCAAATGGTGGGGAAGGAAACTTTATATTTGGGTGTAGGAAGAAAGTATAATTTCATTATAGAGATAGTGGAGTTTCTACATAGGCTAATGTATATTCAACACACTCATTTCAAAGATGAAGAAACTGAGAGGTGGAGAGCCCAGTATCGTCCCAAAGAGAAAATAATGTAAAGAGAGCAGGAGAGAGAAACAGCAAGAGAGTTTGCTGTCCGAGGAACATGTACAACCCCTCCAACAGAAACAATAACCTGGGAGTCCCTGGGATCTGGTGAAGAGTTCTTTTATTCATTCATTCATTCATTCATTCATTCAATTAGAGAAGTTGTAGCTTTACAGGAAAACCATGCAGAAAATACAGAATTCCCATACACCAACCCCCATCATAAACACCTTCTGTTAGTGTGGCACATTTGTTACAACTGATGATAGAACATTTTATTATAATTGTACTATTAACTATAGTCTGTGGTTTACATTAGGGTTCACTGTTTGTGTTGTACAGTCCTACTTTGTTTTCAATTTTTATTCCAGTAACATATATACAACCTAAAATCCCCCTTTTAACCATATTCAAATATATATGGAATGAAGTTCTAATACATACAACAACATGGATGAGCCTTGAAGACATCATCTTGAGTGAAATAAACCAGACACAAAAGGACAAATATTGTATGGTGAGTTCTTGACAGCTGCATCTGCCTAGACTTTGGGTAAAGACGGTGAAAGAGAGGTCAGATTGCACAATCTCCTTCTACCTGGCATGTCATAAAATTTTAAGCCAAAAATTAACCAGAGGCCACCAAACATGGAAAATGGTACAAGTGCACACCAGAATACTAAAAATATGTCAAGAGGAGAGAAACAGAGGATCCCAGAATGGACTGTTAGTTGTATCTCCTTCCACACACACCTGAAGCTGAATGAGGGACAAGGGTAAGGGGACAAGATCCCAAGAAGTGTCATCAGTAATTCAGTCTGGCACAAAGGGGGTCAAAAGGCTGAATTGGCATCCTGGGGAGAAACCCTGGAGAGGCATCCCTGACCACCACCACCAAAGCCAAAAGAGACTGGAGGAAAAAGGTCTTGCTTTTTCCAGAGCTCCAGGCCACCTTGGGAGAATGAGCCAAAGTCCCAGGAAAAAGAGAAGCCTCTGCTGAGTGGAGCAGACCCTGGTGTGGGATAGCCTAGCTCTCTCCTGCCCCTGCCCCTGCCCCTGCTCTTGCCCTGGTATTTTAGTTTCCTAGGCTGTTCAAAACAGATACCATGAAATGGGTTGGCTTAAACAATGAGAATTTATTAGCTTACAGTTTGAGGTGGAGAAAATATCCAAATCAAGGCATCATCAAGGCAATGCTTTCTTCCTGAAGACCAACTGCCAGGGATCCTGGACTCCTCTGTCATATGGCAAGGCACATAGCAGTGTCTGCTGGATCTCTCCCTTCTCTTTCAGGTTTTGTTGCTTTCAGCATCTTGCTTCCATGGCTTTCTCGCTGTATTCATTCATTTATAAAGGACTCCAGTAATAGGATTAAGACCATCCTGAAGGAAGTGGGTCACACCTTAACTGAAGTAACCTCCTACTTACAATGGATTCACACTCACAGGAATGGATTAACTTTAAGAACATGTTTTTCTGGGGAACATACAATTCCAAACCACCACACCCTGGAACCCTTAGACCAAAGTGAGCAGAAAGTATCACCCAGCCCCCAAACTCTAGAGTGAAAGAATGGCAGGTGTCAAAAAGAATTCCACCTCACACTACCAGAACAATAGATGATCTAGCCAGAATTACCCATGCAAAACAAAAAGTGATGGCATGGAAGCTAAGTCAACACACTAGATTTTTAGAAAAGAAGAACAGAAAAGAGAAGGCAGAAGAAAAGTAACAGAAGGAAGAGAAGGAAAATAAGCAAGAAATACAACACCAAAACAATGGACTGGAAGAAAAAATTGTCCCAAATACAGAAAAAAACTGTACTTTTTTGCACTGTGTTTCATACTATAGAACCAATACAAATATTTAATAATTAATTATATTACTGTAATAGTTAATTAGTTGAAAATTGATTTAATAATTGATATGCTATCTCCATTTATTATTTAATTAATTTAAGAAAATTTAGGGGAAGCAGATGTGGCTCAAGCGATTGAGCTCCTTCCTACCACATGGGAGGTCCCTAGTTTGGTTCCTAGTGCCTCCTAAAGAAGACAGCAAACTGGCGCGACGGCAAGCTGATGCAACAAGATAGCACAAGAGACACAAGAAGAAAAAACATAATGAGAGACACAACAAAGCAGGGAGCAGAGGTTCCCAGTGCCTCCTAAAGAAGATGAGCAAGACAGTGAGCTGAAATAATGGGTAGGCGTGGCAAGCTGATGCAACATGATGATGCAACAAGAGGCACAAGAAGAAAAACATGAAAGACACAACAAAGCAGGGAACGGAAGTGGTTCAAGCGATTAGGCACCTCCCTCCCACATTGGAAGTCCTGGGTTCAGTTCCCAGTGCCTCCTAAAAAGAAACAAGACGAACAGACACAGCAAGTGCAAACAACAAGGGGTAGGGAGAAATAAATAAATAAACTAAATCTGTAAAAGAAAATTTAATATGCTTATTACATTTAATAAAACAAGAACCAAGGACTGAGTTGATAAAAGAACTAAATGAAATAATAAGGAAATCCAGAGCTAAGGGAAAATTTTGAGAACGAAAGCAAGAGCCTTATAGAGCTATTAAATAAGGTGAGAAACATCAAGGAAGCTAAAATAATTTTCTGGCCCAGAGGAAAGAAAGGCTTGAGATAATTATAGTGAGCAATGAGGAAAATGACAAAGCAATTAAGAAGATGTTGATATATTGAAGACAAATACAAATACAAATCGTCCAAAATGTAAGTGCTGAATTTCAGGTCAAGATGATGAGCACAAATGGAAACTCTCCCTTCTGCCCACACATCTCATTGCAAATACATAGAAAAGCTGGATAAAATATAAAACATATATTTAAATAGCATCACCAAGCAAGAAAGGGAACTCTCCAGGGACAGACTTGGAACAAAGGTCTAAATGGGAGCTGAACCCACAGGGGACTCAGGGTAAAGGAGCGGTGGTGGCTGGGGCTGCCCAGAGACAATGGGCCCTTGTGCAGCAGGAGCTATGAGGCCAGAAGACAGGACCTTGCTGTCCCTCCATGTTGGAACCCAGCCAAGAAGAGGCCTGAGGTTGTGGCTCAACACAAGCCATTTGCCCCAGCTATGGGTGGAAGCAGTGTCAACAGTCCTGGCCCAGTAGCCTAAGACTCGGTTTGGGGTTTGTGCTGCATCCTGCAGGATGACACTGAAACTTCCCCTCCATGACCCAGGGCACACGGCAGAGAACTCCCAAGAAAGATGACTCCCGTGAGAGATGAGCTCATAGACAACAATGACAAAACCTATAAAGACGATCAGCAACACGAACGGCAGTTTTCAAACCCAAGAACAAACAAAAAAGTACACTTTAGTAATTCAAGATAACACGGTCCTCAAGAGATTTTAAAATAAATATGTTTAAGGGGAGTTATTGCTTAATGGGTATCGGGTTTCTGTTTGGGGTGATAAAAAAGTTTTGGTCATGGATGGCGTTGATGGTGGCAACATAAATGTAATTAATGCCACTGAATTGTACACTTAAAAATGGCTAAAATGGGGCAGGGCCATGGGGACTTACTGCTTGATGGGTACAGGGTTTTTTGGGGGGTTGATGAAAGAGTTGTGTGACATTGTGAGTGTAGTTAAAAACACTGTGTATGTACACTGTGTACAATATTTTGTTTTTACTATGTTTATTATGTTTATTATGTATACTTGAAAGTGACTAAAATGGGAAATTTTGAGTTGTGTATATGTTATCACAATAAAAAGTTATAAAATATATAAAATTATTTTAAAAATAGTTAAAATAGCAAGCTATATATTATATATATATGTTACCACATTAAAAAAAAAATGTGTGTATAAACCTTCAAAGAGCTCAAGGAATAAATAGCCACCAAAAATAAGAGCAGGTGGTTATGAAATAAAAACAGGTAAATATTTTAAAAAATAGAAATATTAGAAATTAATAATATAGTTATTGAGCTAACTGGCCGTATTTGTGTTTCATATGTGTGTGAGTACACATGTATACACATAGAAAAAGAGCTGGCAGAATGTGTGTCAAGTTGTGAGTAGGGGTTAACTCTGCAAAATAGCTGTTAAGGTGTTTTAAATTTTTTTTAATTTGTTGTATCGTCAATTTTTTCCCACAGTGCATGTATGTTCGTATTAAAAGAAAAATCAATAAAAGACATTTTAGTTTTAACAGGATGGGGAATGGGCAGGGCTTCTAGCTCGGTCGTGTCACTACATGTAAAATAATCATGAATTAAACTGTGAGAAATTAGTAACATGTTATTATTCCACATGAAAAGAGCAGAATACATTTTGAACAAATGTTTAGAGTGTAGTTGGGGTTATCTGACTTTACATAGCTAAATGTCGACACCTAAAATAATTTCATTTCAAAGAGAGCTAGGCCCGTCATTCTCCTGGGAATCAGGGCTGGGGACAGAGCAAATGAGCAATAGTTTTGAATATAAGCTGCATATCCAAAGGGGGAAGTATTTGTAAGAATGAAACAAATAAAAGTCACGAAACAAACAAACGAAAGTCACAAGGGCAGGTGCTCTGGAATCCAGCCAGGCACTGCCTGGGACTCAACGTGCTTCTCACATGGGAACTAGGTGGTGTCTTATGGGTGAGGAGAAATGATTGTTGAATGATGGCTAAAGATTCTTCGGAGCAGCACTGGGTAAGGCCACTATTAGTAAATTAAAATGATTTAAAGAGCACAACCTAAAACAAATATTTTCTAGCCTCACTGTAAGGCATTTTTCCAGGCCACACCATCCTAAAGAAATGGGTCACAACTTTAGGGTTAACGGAAATATCTCTCACTCCAGGCCTCTGCCCCCTGGTCCTCAAACTGTCAGGGATCCCGTATCTCAGCAACCCCACCATTCCATGGATGAGAAAGCCTTCCTGTATTTCTCTCTGGTGCCATTTTCCTCTTTGCCTCAATAGGATCTGCAGAAGCTTTTGCCATGAGTGCCAAGCTGACCATCCCCAAGGCTCCATTCCTCACTGCAGGTGTTGGCCATAAGCAACATAGCTCCTAGGCCTTGCAGTCACATCACTGCCCAGCGAGGTCACCACTGTGTTCCCTGGTAATGACTGCCAGTACCCCATATTACGCCACTGTGCCAACTAGACCAAGACATGTGAATTCTATCAGAAACCATCATGTCATGATATTCACATTTTGTTAGGATGGGACATTTGACTGCCATTTGCTGGAAAGATTTGTCTTTGGTGTCTAGGATGTGAATGTACACCCTTAGGTGTGATGCCTTCAGGCAAAGCACAACCTGAACAGTCTCTGACAACCCTCAAGGTGGGAGAGAGACCTCTCCCCTGCCAGTGTTCACAGCTTCTTAGGAGGGTCCACATCCCTACTCTTTCCATTTTCTTACCGCCTCCTCACTTCCATCACCCAGGGCTGGGTCAGCAGCCATTGCTGGGGCACCACCCACTGCCCAGAAGCACATGCAAAAGGCTCCTCCCCAAGACTTTCAAGCCACAGCCTTCCACATTGCGGTGAACTTTCTGTCCACCAAGGCATACTCTTCAGGGCCACCATTATCTTTGCTGTGTTTATCCCCCCTAGAGATTAAAACCCACTCTCTTAGGGTGCTCAGTCAATCATTAAAGTCCTCTTCACTTCCCAGGCTAGCAGATGCTCATGCAAAGCAGATTAAGTGAAACACTGTCTGAGTGTACCCCCCACCCACACCCTGCTCCCAGGAGCCTCTGCCACACGAGCGTGACTCTGGAGAGGGATGGAGGCACAGGGTGAGAGACTTCACACCCTAAGAAAGTCTGTTTTCATCCCTTGTCAGTTAAGACATAAAAGGTTAAAACAAAACATTTAAGGGGGGCCCTCGAGAGAAAGATGATGGACTTTTTTTTTTTTTTTTTTTTTTTTTTACCAGGAGGTCCTGGGCATCGAACCCGGGTCCCCCCATATGGGAGACGGACGCCCAACCATTTGAGCCACATCCATCCCCCGATGATGGACTTTTAACCTGTGAACACCTGGAGCCCAAGAGCCAACCTCAGGTTCTGAATGCTGAGTGAAAAAGAGCTCAGGGCCCATGTGTCTGTGTGTGTGAGACAGAGAGAGAAAGGGAGACAGAGAAAGTAGATGTCTACGTGACTGCATTTTAGAGGCCCAAGGAAGTGATGGAGGGGTTTTGTAATTTCCCCTGTGCCCCGCCCCGCCTCCCGTTGGCCTGGCTGTACCATTTCCATCACTCGCTCACTCCCCAGGTTTGTGGAGCCATGTGTGTTCCTGTGCCTGATTCAAGTGGATCCTGGAAGTGGGGGGAGCAGCCTGGTGATAAGACTGAGGCAGGTTCTGAGACTCCATGCCTTTGCCGGGCTTCCCCAGAGGGGGACAGATAGAAAATCCCCACAGGCCACAGGCCCTAGGGGACTGATAACGCAGGCAGCCTGCAAGCCCTTGTAGCTGATAAGGAGCCTTCTGCATTCTGTGAAAGAATAATTTTCAAAAAGCCAAAAACATGGTTCTAAAGGGATCACATGAGGGAGTTGTTTGAGTGATGGGTTAAAAGTCATAGAACTATACAACAATAAAAAGTTAATTTCACTATCTGTTACTTTTTTTTAATGAATTAAAAACCATGGCCCTCACCCAAATAGAGGAAGAACCCCAATGGGAAATGTGTTTAATTAAGTGAGGGAACCAGCAGGATGGTAAAGATGGTTCTAAAGAGTAAAGGCAATACTGAAGAATTATCATTACTGAAAGGAGGTAGAAATAACAAGACTGCTTAATTATATATAAAATAAAACTTGAACCTGTTCAACTTTCCAGCTAAAACAGTTTTATTTGCATCAGTCTACAACAATCCTGCATCGCTATCAGTTTTCTACGAGTTAACCCCTTCCCTCATAAAGTTGTAAAATACCCTAACCATTAATAAATAGCAAGTCAGAAAACCAGATAATTCCTGTGCAGGCCTGCTAGTCCAAGCCCAGCATGACTCAGAGGGCCTCAGGAATGCTTTGTCACGTTTCCAAGTCTTTGGTAATTTTTCCTAATAGGACAGGTCAAAGGAAACAGGAATGTGAGGCCCACAGCTGTCCCAGGGAGGAAACAGTGACCAGAGCTATCAAAGAAGCATGGGGCCCAGGAATGTCCTGGCCTGGTAAGGAAGCCAGCTGCTCTTCACCCTAGAGGAAAACCTGTAGTTTTCAGGGATATAGGCATTTTCAGCAGGCGTTCTTAACCGTTTTTGTTCCACGGACCCCTTACTAAGTACACACTGTACTATGTATTATTTAATAAATGTATCACACCTGCACCATGTTCCCACAAGAATAATGTTTTTTTTATTTTATTTTATTTCTATTCAGGCTTATGGACTCCTTGTTAGGAACCCCTGATTTAGTGAAAGGATTGTGGGAAGGTAAACCAGGAAGGGGTTTCTGGCTCCACAGATCACCGGAACTTCCACAGGCCCACCAGGTCCATTCTCACCCCAGGATCCTAGACCATCACAGCAGGGCACAGGCAAGGGCAGGCCTCCCTCCCTCTGGGTTTCATGGGCACGGTTCCCTCCTCCATGACTTTGGGTGGGTCCCTCGCCTTTCTTTTCCAGGCACAGGAACTGGGATTCTTGGGGGTGGAGGGGTGAGTGGGGCAGAAACCCTGTCTACTCACAGGAGGCCACCTCAGAGTGGGCCCAGGGCAGATGTGGGAGTGGATTTGGCCTCCTTGGGACAACCCTGGCTAGGTGGGAGGGGTCTTGTCAGCCAGCCCCCCAGGTGACGTCTGAGTGCAGGTGGAGCCCTGTGACTGGCCCCATGAAACCCGAGGCTCTGAGGCTCTGAAAACCAGGCAGCTGCGGGATTGTCCTTTGTGGGGAGGGAAAAGGCAAAGCTGCTTTGCAGGATTGGGAATGCTAAAAATGTGTGACAGGGGAGTGCAGAGCCTAGAGAGGGAGGTGAGCAGGGGCCTGGGAACAAAGGGCCCTGAGAAACCCAGGTGAGTGGGGTGGGTGTGGCAGGGCCCCTCCTCAGCCAGCCAGACGCCCTGCTTCTGGCTCAGGCCACATTGGGCGGGCTCAGGTTTCCCTTGGAGGAGGCCGAGTTCTTCACCTCCCAGGTGACTGCAGAACGTGGACAGGCTGATCAGTTCCCCTTGGCCTTCGTGCCAGCCAGCCTCTTTCCCAGGGCTTAATAATTCAGGCCCCTCAACCTCGCAGGCCCCACGCTTCCGTCCCCTGGCTTCCTCCCCATATTTTGAGCTTCAGGGGGTCATTAGGCCAACAGAGCACAGGTGAGAAGACCCTCCTCAGCTGCACCAAGCGGGGGTGTCTTGAGTGGCCTTCAGCCCTTTGTCTCAGCCTGCCCCGCCCCTCAGGCTGTCTCCCAGCTCTGGTTACCATTCCCTGGCAGCCACCCAATCCCTCCCTGGAGATGCTGGATTCACACCTCACCGGACTCTGTCCAAGGAAGGGAAGTTCTCATGAACTCCCTCCTCCCTGCCCTTCTCAGATTCCCACCTCTTGCAGCCCCCCTGCCCCAGGCCCAATCCCAGCCTCCCCTGCTCCCAGTCCGAAGCCACTGCTAAGTGGGGGGACCAGCATGGCAGAGGGCAGGACAACCCCTCCCTTCACTCAAGACCCCCGACTCTGTTCTGTAGCTGTTGTGAACGCCCCCGGAGCACCCATGTGATGGTGGGGTGGGGGTGATGGTTCTACGGCCTGAGCATGTGGGCTGAGCAGAGAAGGATCTGGTGGGAGGGGGGCAGGTGCTGCCACTGGACCTCATTCCCTCTGGGGAGGGCAAAGGGAGGGGTGGATTCCTGGCATTCCTGGTGAGCGTGAGCCACGAAAAGTGACTATGGAATGAGCCTCCACCCCAGACACAGGCTGGGGCACGGGGTCAGCTGCTGACCTGGGTTCTCGGCTCCGCTGTGCCACCATCCGGGGGACAGTCAGGGGCCTGCACAGGACAGGAGAGGACACGAGGCCGCGCCGCGGTACCAGTGGCAGCGTCATGTGCAGTGGGTAAGGCACTTTCTGCCTTGACACACCTGATTGCCTCGCAGGGGCTTGAGAAACCAGGAGAGGCCAGGGCCACAGCCAGGAGAAATGTGGGAATGCAGGGGAGACAGCAGCCCCCGGGGAGCCCCGGCGAGTCTCCTCAGCTCTCCACACAGCAGGAGCCACATCCAAGGGACTGAAGGTTTCCGTGGGTCTTGGGTGAGGAAGAGCTAAAGGACTGCTCTGCCGACTTCACACCCAGACAGAGCCTCCTGGGTCAGGTGGGAAAATGCCTCTTACACACCTTAGTTCACACTCAGCTCTTTGAAAGCCACAGCACGCCCTTGTTGATGCACAAGGAGATTGCTTTGATCTGAGGGTACTGTCCACGAGGGTTGCTGCTCGGGAGAGGGTCCCCATCGGGAGCAGCTGTGCCGGACCTGGGCTGGACCCTCCCACTCCTCAGGGGCGGCCTTATGAGGGGGACATTAGCACCCAGAGACAGTGCAGGCTCTGAGGTCGAGCAACTAGTCTTAAATAATGTGTCTCCATCTTGCGTTTCTGCTAATCATGTTTTGGACCCAAATCTAGGTTATCGTATTTCCCTGTTAAAAGCAATTTTGAAGCAAGTCACAAATGACCACATGCTGCATGATTCCATTTATATGAAACGTCCAGAATAGGCAAATCTATAGAGATAGAAAGTAGATTAATGGTTGCCTGTGCCCATCCAGGTCTGTGGGTAGCAGGGAGATGGCGGTGGGGGGCTAAAGGGCATAGAGTGTCTTTTTGGAGTGATGAAATGTTCTAAAATTGATTGTGAAGATGCTGCACATTTCTGTGGGTGGCATGAAAAACATTGAATTGTACACTTTAATGGGTCAAGTATATGGTGTGTGAGTTATATATCAGTAAAGCTGCTAGAAAATAAGTCATTTTAGCAGATTTTGACTCACAAGATGAGCTGCCATTTGGCATATGGACTCTGCATCCAGCCTCCCTGTGACCAGTATGTATTTTAATCCGTGCAAAGCACTGCTGCCACCGACCCTCGTTCTCTGCCCTCTGCCCCACTGGCCTCAGCTGCAGCGGGGACCCACAGAGCTCTACCTGATGCCTACGTGTCCACAGAGGTGGGAAAGGGCCCAACTGGCATCTCATCTGCCTGCTCCCACCCAAGTATGGAAGGCAAATGAGCTATTTGGGTTGTCAAGAGCGTGGCTGTGGACACACACAGCAGAAGCTCCAGGTGGGTGAGGACATGACCAGGAAACCCTATCTCGACCCTAACCCCCCTGGACTCAGGGACCCAGAGCTATGGGCTTGCACTGGGCTGCTGGTGAGATGAGGCCCCCATTTCCACAGAGAAGTCAACAAAAGGTCTCAAAGCCGCACCTGCTCTTCTCTCAGGGTTGATGCTTCTGCTTCTGATGGTCTCCCTAGAAGCCAATGCACTTGAACGTATTGATTCCCTTCTGGGCAGTGGGGGCTGCAGACTGGGTGGGGGCTGAGCCCTGCAGGCTGTTAGCGATCTAGTTCAGGGCTCCAAATTCCCTCCGGTTTACCCCAGGGAGCCATGTTATGCCAAGAGGTAAACATGGTTGCCTGGCCCAGTGCTTCTCAAAACCAGCACTGGTTTTCCAATGGTCTCTGAGCCAGCAGCACCTGGGAACTTGTTAGAAATGCAAATTCTCAGGCCCCACCCTATATGAGCTGAATCAAAACCACAGTGGGTGGGGTCGAGACATCTGTTTTAACAAGCCCCCCCAGTGAGCCTGATGCCCTTTCAAGCCTGAAACCACTGTCTAGATTCTAAGCTCCATGAGGCAGAGGGACAACTGCCTTGTTTCCAGGGTGTGTCTGTCTGGAAGAGTAAGCGGTCATTAATATGTTGAATGAGTGAATGAACGAATGAATGAATGGTTTAGCTCCATGTGTCACTGACTTCTTCTCTCCAACCAGGTGCCATCCAGGACATTTGCAAGCTGATAAAAAGAGAAGGGTGTGGATATATCTGATAATACATCCCAGCTTCTTGTCGGCTCAGTTTAGTCTCTGAATTATTAAGCAGGACTCACAGCCCATTTCACGTTTTTTTTTTTAGAGAGGGAGTCTTGGATCTTGGACAATTTTTTTTCTCTAACCTCTAGAAACAAGCGCAATTTCCATTTGATTTTGGAACCAAGCTCTCCCCCACAGCATTCTGGCCCCTGGAAGGAAAAGGTGAATGCAGATTTTTGCATTTGAGGGTAAAATGTACCCAAATTTATTATATATCTGGCTCCTAGGAGAAACAAGAAATAGAGGCCAGATATTTCTTAGAAATCCGGGGTGGGGGGTGGGGGTGGACGACAGGCAGGTTGCACACAGAAAGAAACAGACTTGTTCCCCTTTTACAAGCAGTCACTTGGCCACCCTGAGTGGAGCTCGGTGCCTTCCTTCCTCTGATTCCAAATTAGGGGCAGACTTCCTGATTCTCTGGGGCACCTTCCTCTAACACTTCCCTCTAATGCCCCAAAGCCTGGATTATTTTAGATGCACACCTCCCTCAGCTACTCACTCTGTCACCCCTTCCAGTGCCCTTTCTGTGTAATGAAACATTTCACCTGGCAAGATGCTGGCCTCAGACAGGCTGGGCATACTGCCAGGACCCTGAGGTGTTAGCTGTCCCCAGAGCGCTCTGCTTCCAGCCACTGGGTCACCCTCAGGAGTCACCATGCTCCACTGACATGCCCTGACTGCCCTCTGGGACCATCTCAGCCCACACCCCCACCAGGCATCCGACATCTTCTCTTTTCTTTTTAGAACAGGGCCCCTGCAGTTGTATGGTCGCATCTATTGGTTGACCAGCAGGCTGCCTGCTCTGCTCGCTTCTTCATCCTTCCCTTGGGATTGCCAGCAACAAGGGGGAGGACAGGGTCGGTCGCAGTGCTCTTAGTCACTCTGCTCAGGCTCTGAGTTGTCTGTTTCACTTCCCATCTGTCATTTGCCACTCAACTCAAGGACCATCATCCAGGCCTGCTGACTATAGATCTCAACGCTTTTGGAAAATCCAACACAACAACTCCGCTCACATGGGTAGAGAACTCCGTGAAGGAATATTCCTACTGAGAGAGCTCAGCCCTGAAATCTTCCAGGCAGTCTCCTCCCCTCTAACTGGCATTGACACCTCTGAAGAAAAAACACAGATGAGGAGGGAACAAGCAAACTCCAGACAAGGAGACAATAGAGCACTTTTAGAAGTGAGGTTCTGTCCAGGAATGTACCAATTCACTCATAAGAAAACAAATTCCTTCCTTCCTCCTTTCCTCCCTCCCTCCCTCCCTCCCTCCCTCCCTCCCCTCCTTCCTTCCTTCCTTCCTTCCTTCCTTCCTTCCTTCCTTCCTTCCTTCC
>JAKSZT010054030.1:25231310-25252258 GCA_026826555.1 Tolypeutes matacus
TCCTTCCTTCCTTCCTTCCTTCCTTCCTTCCTTCCTTCCTTCCTTCCCTCCTTCCCTTAACATTTATTGGGCACCAACACCTACTACATCTGACAAGCAACAGAGATACAAAGAGGAATGAGATGTGGTCCCTTCTTCAGGGTGTTTATAATCTTGTAGGGAGACGATCTGTCTCATTTCAGTGAGATAAGCGCTCTGACGGAGACAACCTCAGGCTAACAGAGAGAAAAGACACCTTTTTTGGCCTATGTAGGGGGGCAAAGGAGAGGAGAAAGTGGCCCATCAAATGACGGGAAGTAAAAGAGAGCATGGTGCCTTTGGGGGAGGCCAAGTAATTTGGTATGCCTAGTGAAGGGGAAGGGGTGCAGGGAGAGGAGCCCCGGTAAGGGACCTGCTAATCCATGTGTTACAAATGGATCTAAGACAAACTGATTTTTCACAATTACTAGGTTCTTTTTAGAAGCTCACTGTTCCTCCCACCAGTTAGAGGTAGGAGCTGTTATGAGTCACCTCCCCATTTCTCTGTTTCTAGGGCACGCGTTGTAAGGAAAGCATATCTCAGACTGAGCTTTGCCACACTTAACACAGATTTATCAACAAGGAGGTACAACAAATCTCTGTCCCTTTTAGGCTCTCCATCAGCGCCCTGAGTTAAATGTTCACTTAAGGCAGATGCAACAGTATTCTGGTGGCAGGATTCAGCTAACCATCCAGGAGCCAGGTGAGAGGAATCTCTATGAAGCAGCTGCACAGGACCAGGGTAGACTCCTGAGCCAGAAGCACCGTTTTAAAGGGTGTTGGATATTCAACTTGCTGAATTCCCTCTTCATGTAAGGGTCTGCTTAATATGTCTAGTCAATCCACGTATCATGAACACTTTTCTTTTCCCCAATCAAGACTGGTTTCTAGCTATTATGCAAATTAATAAACCTCTGATATTGGTCCGATAAAGGTGATTGACGCTGGGAGGGGTCCCTCTGGAAGGAGAGCTTCCATTTAGAGTTGTTCAAATGGCAACAGCCAACCCCTCGTGGAATGGAGTCCCCTAATGGGGACTTCAAATGTTTACTAACCCTCCTGGTGTTCAGACTCAGACAAACACACGTCATATGGTCTAAGCTAAATATTGTAAAGTATATTACAGGAAAATTAAATACAGTCAATGTAACACTGTTAAGAAAAGTGATGGGGGGAGTGGGCTGAAAGCTTTTAAGATTTTCCTTTTGGAAAGATCATTCTGACTACAGACAATAGATTGTAGAAGGGCAAAAGGAGGAAAGACCAGTTAGAAGGAAGTAATCCCAGAGACAAATCATGAGGACATATTTGCAGTTAGTGAGAAGATAGGGATGCATGTACAGGAAAAGGTAGATAGGAAACAGTAGATTCAAGAGATATCGAGGAGACAAAATTGAAAGCATTTGGTGAGTAATGGGTTGTGAGGGGTAAAGGAAAGGGTTTGGCAATAGATAGATGGGAAACCCTGAGATGAGGATGGGAGGAAGGGCAAGTGGTGAAGGAGAAGACAAAGCCTTGGGTGGAAGATTTGAGGTACCTGTGCATCATCACATGGAGAGGTCCAGAGGCAGGGGCATATATGCGTGTGGATCTCCATAAGAGAGTGAAACAACAATATTGGTACAGTCATAAAAATAAACCAGGATGGGAAGCGGCTGTGGCTCAATCAGTAGGGCTCCCGTTTACCATATGGGAGGCCCCGGGTTCGGTTCCCAGGGCCTCCTGGTGAAGGCAAGCCTGCCTGCACGGCGTGGTTAGCTGACCCAGCGAGCACAAGCAGCAAGGGGGGGATAAATGAATAAATAAATAAAATCTTAAAAAAAATTTTTTTAAATTAAAAAAAAAATAAACCAGGACCACAATAAAAACTTAAATAATAACAATAATTACCTCTTCAGGTCATCGTGAGGAATAACAGATAATAGAAAAAAAGTGCTTAAAACAAGACCTGGCACAAAGTGCCAAGTATTATCTGTTATCATTTGTCTTCTTTGACATGATGTAATCTTAATATTTCCTAATAATAAATAATATTTGCATTCCTAGGAAATAACTGTTTAGTCATGGAGAATTGTCTTTCATTATACTATATAATTAAAAAAACAAAAACACAACCAGGACCAGAAGCTAGAGGAGAGTCCAATAAAAACCAAGAAGTGGGCTCAGGGATAATTAGACCAGCAGTGATAAGACAACCTGAGCCTATAGTCTAGAAAAACAAAAATCCATGGAGTCATTTTCAACTCCTCTCTCTTTTCCATCCCTACATCCAATCTCTCACAAAATATGCAGAAAAAATATGAATTACACATCTATCTATTTGGAACCCATAATAAACCATGATTTGCACGTAGCAAGCCATCATTGAATTCTGGCTTCCAAGGTCTTCCAGAATCTGCACCCACTTCATATCCCAGTCTTAATTCCCACCACCGCCCTTCTGATGCAGTTGGACCAATCTACTCTTTCTCCATGCCCACAGCCTTGCTCATTCCCCTCTGCACTAGCCTTTTCCACAATCTTCTTCTCCACTACCCCAACCGCACCCACACTCCCAAGTCCCACCAAGGTCCCACCCATCCCTGATGGCTTCCACAGCTCAACCAGTGATTCACCCTCTTTGAAGTCAGTTCAATGGAACACATTCTCCTTCTGAGGGTCCACTGTGTGCCAGGCACTATTCTGGGTCCTGGGAATGCCATGAGAACATGATAGCCACAGCCTCTGATCTCATGACATTCTTGAGGGGAAGATGGAATTTAACAACTGATTTCACATGTGATGAGGATTCGGAAAGAAAGAATCAGGTGCTGCGGGAGCAGAAAGCAAGGTAAGAGGCCAGAGAAGCCTCAGTGCACCAGGCTCATTTAAATTTTCTGAGGCACAGCCCTGGAAACTATTGCCCTCTTGTTTGAGCAGCTGGTAGAACAACAGAACTGAGAAATTATCTGTTGTTTTCTGTGCTGGAGGCTCATAATGAAAAAACAAGGTATCATCCCCTCCTCCTGATGGACAACCAGAGTTTCCCTTGCCTAAAGAGGTGAAGTTTTTGTTCCTTAGTTTGTTTTTCAAATCAAGTAGATAAAGAGCTGGTAAGAGGGCTTAGAAGGTAGTAGAGAGGGGAGCAAACTAAACTGGAAGCAAGGAAGGGGAGAGGGCTTTAGCCCACCCTCAACAGGCCCCAGGACTCACAGAGGTCTGCACCCCAGAAGCGGAGGCATCTTGAAGGGGGAAGACTGTGCCACCAGGGCTGGTGGCCCGAGAACCTCCACAAGAATGTGTCCTAGCTTGGCCCAAAAGAAGGGGAGCTACAAGTATGGAAAAAGACCATCAGGGCTGCGGACAAACTGCACCAGGAGAGGCAGTCAATGCTGGCTTAAGGGCTGTGCAAGGCTGGGGTTCATATGCAAACCCACAGGCTGGGAGAAGGGGGAACCCCCTAAAAATGACAAAGACTGTGTTTCCTAGCAACCCAGATGGGCAGACGAGATTGGGTTTGTCATTTCTCACACTTTGGGGATCATGAAGAAAATTTCATCTCTCTAATAAACTGTAAGTTCCTAGAGACAGGGCCCGCGTAATTTACATTTTATATTCCCTCCCTGGCCCTGGATGGTGGTCGGCACGTGGTAGGTGATGGCTTGGCTGAGTGGGTATTATCATTTCTGTGTGGTCATTTTTTCCCTCCTCCTCCTTTCTCTTCCTCTTCTACTTCTTCTTTCCAAATTAACTTTTTTAAAGGTATTATTTACATACAATGAAATGCACCCATTTTAGTGCACAGTGCTATTAGTTTTTATAAATTCCTATAGTCACGTAGCCATCAATGAAAACAATTATAATTCAGTAATAATAAGGAAAAACAACCCAATTTTTTAAACAACCAAAAGGATGAAAGGTATCTTTGGACTTTCCATATTATCTTTATAATTTTTCTATAAATCTGAAGTTTTTACAAAATAAGTTTATTTTTTAAAAAGATTTGAACAGATATTTCACAAAAGAAGATATACAAATTCCCAATAAGTGCATTAAAAGAAGCTCAACATCATTAGTCATCAGAGAAATGCACGTTAAAACCACAATGCAACCTACTACATATCCACTAAACTGGCCAAAATTTAAAGATTGACAAAACCAAGAGGTTGCAAAGATGTAGAACAACTGGAGCCCTCATACATTGCTGTTGGGGATGTAAAATGGTTCAATCACTCTCAAAAACAGTTTGGCAGTTTCTTAAAAAGTTAAACATATACTTAGCGTAGGACCTAGGTATTCACAGAAAAAAAAAAAAGCCAAAAAGCACACAGAAAGATGCAGACAATGAGCAGACAATGAGCACAAACAATAAGCAAAAACAACAAGCAAACAGATGAGGGAATCATCTGGGGTGGGGGGGTGGAGAACAATGAGACATCACTTCACACCTTATAGAATAGCCATTATTAAAGTAACAGAAAACTACATGTGTTGGAGAGGATGCAGAGAAATGGGAACACTCCTTCACTGTTGGTGGGAATGTAGAATGGTGCAGCCTCTGTGGAAGACAGTTTGGTAGTTCCTCAGGAAGCTAAATATAGAACTGCTGTATAATCCAGCAATCCCACTACTAGGAATATAATCAAAAGAACTGAAAGCAAGGACACTAACAGATATTTACATACCATGGTTCATAGTGGCATTATTCACTATTGCTAAAAGATGGAAACAACCTAAGTGCTGGTCAACCGATGAATGAGTGAACAAAATGTGGTATATACTTACAATGGAATACTATTCAACTGTAAGAAGAAATGAACTTGGGATATATGACAACATGGTTGAACCTTGAGGACATTATGTTGAGTGAAATTAGCTAGATACAAAAGGACGAATATTGTATGGTCTCACTAATATGAGCTAAATACAATGAGTAAACTTATGCAGTTAAACTATAGAGTAAAGGTTACTAGAAGATAGAATGTGGGGTGAGAAAGGGAGATGATGCTTAACATAAGTAGAATTTTTTATAAGGTTCTTTGTAAATGTGTGGAAATGAATAGAGTTGATGGTAATACATTATCATGAGCATAACTAACACTGCTGATTTATAAATGTGATTGTGGCTGATAGGGGTAGTCTGAGGCCGTAAGAGTTCAGCTGAAAGGAAGCTAGAGAATAATGTAGGGACTGTATCACATAATGATTTTGGTGATGGATGAAGCTTGTGGTTAATAGTATAAGAATGTTTTTCCTTTACAAAGTGTTGAGTATATGGTGATACATAGGAAAGTTACAACTAATATAACTTATGGATTATAATTAACAGTAATATTGTAATATTTTTGCAACAATGGCAACGAAGATATTATATCAATTCTAAGGGACAAAAATAGAGGGGAATAAAGGGGTATGGATTTTTCCTTTTGGAGTAATAAAAACATTCTAAAATTGACTAGGTGATGACAGCACAATTTTGTGATGAATATGAGAGCCACTGAGTGTACACTTTGAATGAATTGTACAAAGCATGCAACTGTATAACACAATGAATCCTGAGATGGAAGATGGTCTGTGGTTAACAGAACAAATATGAACTATAACAAGTTATATAACAAGTTTATAACACTAATACTGTGTAACATAGTTATTTTGATGGTAGATGTGGACTATGGTTAATAATATAAATATAAGACTATTCCTCTATTACAGGGTATTAAGAATATGGTGATACATGGAAAAATACAACTGATGTAACTTATAGATTATAGTTAACAGTAATATTGTAATACTTTGGAGTAAAGGCAATGAAGGAACTATATCAGTGCTAAAGGTTAAAAAGGAATATGAGATTTAGTTTTATGAGATATGAATATGATAAAGCTTTTTTCCTCTTCATTCACTTTTTAACAAGGAGACCTTGGTCATGTCATATAACCAATCTGTGCTCATTTATGTATCTCTCTGAACACTGGAGAAACAATTGAGTTTGTTTTTAGAATTAAATGGGATAAATGTGCCTGGACAGAATTTTTTTAAAGTTATACTTCCATAATTTGTTAAACTGCCTTTTGTCTGTTATTTTATTTTTTGAAGTTGAAATAAACTTGAGTTTAAAAATTAAGTTAAAAATTGGGTTGTTTTTCCTTATTATTATTGAATTGTAAGAGTCCTTCATATTTTCTGAATACAAGTCCTTGGTCAGATATATGCATTGTAAATATTTTCTTCCAGCCTTTGGGTTGCTTCTCATTTTCGTAATGGTATCTTCCAAAGAGCAATTGCTCCATATATATATATTTTTTTTTTTTTTTCATGAATTTCAATTTATAAATTCTCTTTTCTTTCATCCTAGACTTTCTGTGTCTTGTCCAATAAAATTTTGCCTACCACGGTTGATGAAGACTACGATTTATTCTAGAAGGTTTTTTTTTTTGTTGTTTTTTTGTTTTTTTAAAGATTTTATTTATTCATTCATTTATCCCCCCCTTGCTGCTTGTGCTCGCTGGGTCAGCTAACCACGCCGTGCGGGCGGGCTTGCCTTCACCAGGAGGCCCCGGGAACCGAACCCGGGGCCTCCCATATGGTAAACGGGAGCCCTACTGATTGAGCCACAGCCGCTTCCCTAGAAGTTTTTATTACTTACTTTTAACTCTAACATGCCTTCAGGGGTGATTAGTTAACATTTGAAAAACCCTAATTATGAATAATAAAACATAGCTGGTTATTTAGCTGTTCGAAACTGCTATCAAAATCTACACCAGGGAAGCGGATGTGTGCTCAAGCAATTGGGCTCCTGTCTACCATACAGGAGGTCCAGGGTTTGATTCCCGGGGGCCTCCTGGCAAAGGCAAGCTGGCCCGCGCAGCAAACTGGCCCACACGCAGTGCTGGCCTGCGCAGAGTGCTGGTCCATATGGAGTGCTGGCCTGCGCAGAGTGCTGGTCCATATGGAGTGCTGGCCCGCGCAGAGAGCTGGCACAGCAAGATGACACAACGAAAAGAGAGACACAGAGGAGAGACAATAAGAGACTCAGTAGACCAGGGAGCTGAAGTGGCACAAGAGATTGAGTGCCTCTCTCCCACTCCAGAAGGTCCCAGGATCGGTTCCTGGTGCCGCCTAAAGAGAAGACAAACAGACACAGAAGAACACACAGCAAATGGACACAGAGAGCAGACAATGGGGGTGGGGGAGGCAGGGAGGGTTTGTTAATTAGCCTAAGGGAAGTTAGAAATGCATTTTCATAGGTGAAATCAATGATATTCAAGATATGATGGCTGGTTAAGAAGCTGCACAGACCACACCACCATGAGGCAGGTGTAAGGCTCTATCCAGCAGGCCCCTGCCATCCAGCCCCATCACAGGGCACTCAGCCTCAGCCCAGGGGCCTCCATCCCCCCGCGTCACCGAGGAGCCTGTCTTCTGCCTGAACCACAGGACTGGCTGAGTCTTTGGTCAGGATAGTGTGGCATTCACCTCACCTCAGAAAGAACATTTCAGTGAAGGGAACGGATGCTGTTCTCAGGAGAGAGCACAGAAATTCGCAGGGCTCTAGAACAGGTTGATCACTGTTTTTGTGCCTGCTTGCTAGAATGTGTTTGTGTATTTGGTAGACTTTGGTCTCAAACGCACTTGTCTCTGCCCCATTATGTCTGGGGTCTCATATGGGAAGACTCAAGCAGCTAAGGGTGCCCCGGATGTGCTGAAATCATCTAGAACTGCATTGTCCAATTCAATACACATCAACCACATGTGGCTATTTAAATGGCTATTTAAATTAATTAAAATTAAATAAATTTAAAAGTCAGTTTCTCCATGGCACTTGACACATTTCAGGGCTCAAAAGCCACATGTAGCTCATGGCTACCATATTGGAGAGTACAGATAAAGAGCATTTCCATCATCGTAGAAAGTTTTGTTGGGCAGCCTACTCTGGAGGCTTCTTCACTCACCTGGAACATGACCTGGGATGACTTGAAAGCTGGGCTCGGCTGGGACCTTTGACTGAAGCACCTACAGGGTGGCTGGTTTCCAAGAGGAGCTCCTGTGGAGCAAGACTAAGGCAGAAGCTGCAAGGCTTCTTCTAACCTAGCCTTGGAAATCACACACATTCCTTCTGCCATGTTCTCTATTGATTGACTACCAAAAGGGTTGCCAGATAAAATCCAAATATTGCATGGGGCATATTTTTAATAAAAAAATTATTGTGTTTATCAAAAGTCATATTAACTGGGTGTGATGGTTTGAAGCTGTTTAGACCCCCAGAAAATCATATTCTTAAAGCTAATCCATTCATTTGGATGTAAACCTATTGTAAGCAGGACCTTCTGATTAGGTTACTTCAGTTAAGGTGTGGCCCAGGGTGGGTCTTAATCCTCTTACTGGAGTCCTTTATAAATGGGATGAATATGTAGAGAGAAAGAGAAAAAGCCATGGAAGCAAGAAGCTGAAAAGGAAACCCAGAAGAGAAGGAAGAGGCCAGCAGATGCTGCCCGTGCCTTGCCACATGACAGAGGATCCCGGCAGCTGGTCTTCTGGAAAGAAAGGACTGCCTGAAGATGCCTTGATTTAGACATTTTCACAGCCTCAGAACTGTAAGCTTGTGAATTAATAAATCCCCATTGTTAAGTCAACCCATTTTATGGCATCTGCGTTTTGGCAGCCTAGCAGACTAGAACACTCGGCATCTTGTATTTTTATTTGCTAAATTTGGCAACCCTACCTGTGAGTCACTAAAGCCAGCCAGATTTAAGCAGAGGAGAATTAAATCCACCTTTTGATGGGGGATTGGCAAGGTCACATTGCAGAGGAGCATGTGGAATGGGAGATATGTTATAGCCGTCTTTGCAGATTGAAGTGGCATCTGACAGGTTTCTCTGTTATGAAGTCACTTTTTGTTATCAAGATTAGAGTTCTACTTAATGACTTCCTGGAATTAGCTATTTATATAGAAATACTTCAGTTTAGAAAATGCTTTTACAAACTTCCCATAATTATCCATAACTACATAGACTAGTTATTTCACTTTAAGATAAATTTCACCTTTAACAGATGAAATTTACTTTCACAAGCTCTCTGCAATTTTTTATATTTAGTCAGGTCTTGTCTTACTTATTCCTGCCTTCATGAAAATCAGCCATTTTATCTTAGGACAAAAACCACAGTCCCTTATCAAGTTTTAGTCAGGATTGAGTGTGAATTCACTTCCACAACCTTTTTACTTCTCTCTATATTCATTTGTCTCATCTTACATCCCTCATTCTGTTTTGTGAAAACTAGTCATTTCACTTTAGGACAGATTTATATGTGGTTTTTTTTTTTTTTTTTTCTCCTTTAACTTACTTTTATTAAACACAAACTTAAAATTTTTCATTATTTTAAAGATCTAATAAATATAATGTTCATTTATTTAATTAGTATCTGTATAAACCTATGGAGATTACACTTAAATAAAATTGAAACAATTATAGTTTATGCAAGAAATAATTTTTTTCTTTTCCTCCATAAAAGACTAAAACCTCTTTTTAAAGTAATATTCTTAAAATTGTGAACAACCTCAAAAGCATACTGACTACCAGTCTCCAGAACATACTATAATTTTTAAAATTTGTTTTAATCATAACTTAGAAAAACCTTTCTATAGATTTTAAGGATCTTTTTTTCTACTGAAATTTGGCAATTGGATTATTAATTACTCGCATCCCAAGGCTGTTAAAAAGTTGAAATTGTTGAATTACAGATCAAACTAAGGTTTGTTCTGTAAACATTTCCTCAGTCCTTATTCTTAATTTCCAGGCAAGCTAAACTGACTTTTCCCTTCCCCCACAGCTCTCTCAAAGAGAAGGCCCTGTGGGGAGGGAGGAGGGAAAGGGGAGGGAGGAGTCTAGGAAAAGCTCCCCCCCCTTTTATAAAAAAAAGTTATTCAGTTTAAAAGTTATTAAACTTTAACAGCACCAGTTTTATTAATGTGCTTACCCAGACCTAATTAGAATTAGCATGGAAACAGAACAGAGAATATTAAGTTTTTTATTATTGTTGTTTTTTCTAAATATTATAGTGACACTATACAAATGAAACCATGGAAACACATTTTGTACTAGCAGATTTTTGAAATACTTAAAACACTTAGAAATGCACTTAAAAACAGTAATATGCAACTTTTTAAAACAAGGATTAATGGCACATATAGGTATTACACTGTTTTCAAGAAAAACAATATAATGTATGCAATTTACTTTTATATGAAATTTGAAAGTTATAGAAGTATTTTGTCTTTACAGTTTTGTTAAATCCTTTGTAATTAGGTATATATATACAAATTTAATTTATACAAAGCCTGGAGAGAAGATTTTTTCCTTAAATGAATTATTTTAATTTATGAGGATATAAATAATAAGCATTCAAAATATTTGTTTTAAATTATACTCTATTTTTACTATAAGAGTCTTAGAGGGAAGCGGCTGTAGCTCAATTGGTTGGGCTCCCGTTTACCATATGGAAGGCCCTGGGTTCGATTCCTGGGGCCTCCTGGTGAAGGCCAGCCGGCCCGCGCAGCGCGGTGAGCTGGCACAGCAAAAATCCTTCAACAAAGGGAGACAAGCAGATACAGGAAAAAAAAAAAAAAAAACGCACAGCAAATGGACACAGCGAGCACAAGTAGCAAGGAGGCGATAAATAAAAATAAATCTTTAAAAAAATAAAAATTGAACAGAGTCTTCAGGGCCTGTGGGACACCATCAAGCATCCCAACATATGCATCACTGGAGCCTGAAGAAATAATGGACAAAAGTTTCTCAGATCTGATGAAAGACATGGATATACACATCCAGGAATCTCAGTGAACTACAATCATTGTAGGCTCCAAGAGATATACATAAAGACACATGATAGCAAAATTGTCAAAATCAAAATCAAAAAAAGAATGGACACAAAAACAGCAAAAAATGGGGGGTAGGTGTGTGTGGTAAAAATGGATAAAAAAGTAAATAAATAAATATTTTTAAAAAAAAAAGATTCTTAGATTGCAGTGTATTGAAAAGCATCTTCGCTTTGCTTTTCCAAATACTTTTGTTTATCTAAATTTTTGCATGATTTTTATTAGCAGTCCTGTAAATCAATTGGCAAAGGTTTGAGTATCCAGGCATATAAATCTGAGTAAGATCGTATTCTTTACAAGGTCCACTGAATCTTCATTAGGATTTAGAAAATCTTGTTATTAAAGAAAGGGAGTTAAACTAAGTTAGAACACAGAGGGAGAAGACAGAGGATTTTAAAGAGCGCCAGAAGCTCAGCTTTTCCAATTGTTGGGACCCTAGGAGTATGAATTTATCTTTAATCATTTTGAATACAGCTCTCTTAAGAATATTTATTTGTTAATTTAGTATTGCCATCTGGAGGTACGGAAAATATACATTAAACAGACAGACACAAACCATAGAAACACAGAATTACAGAAATACAAAACTTTCTGTTTCCCACGATGGTAGAGAAATAGCAAAGAAACACAAACAGAAGAGAATTCTCTTATCTGACAGCTGAAAATAGAGGCCATGACAGAGGACTTGACCAGAATTTAACACAACAAATGGATTTTGACCTCAACCACAACATGGCAGGAGTTCAAAGATCCGAAGGCCAGCTGAGTGGACCAGGAGAGGACCCCAGAGAGGATGGAACACAAAGGATTCCTGCAGGTACCCTGCTCCTCTCTGAGGCGTCCACCCTTGGATCCCACTTCTGTAGACCAAGTACTGTTGTGCTGAAAATAAAACAAACAGACTTTTTTTTAAAAAGGGTGGTGCACAGTAATTTTATTGAGCTAAAGTTGCATTAATGCAGGAACAGCACCAAAAAAATTCTGCTCAGAAGGTTGAGTTGGGAGAGCAGCTTATATGGCTGCTTGAGGCAAAGGGTGTAGCTTTCTTCGGAAAACACAATCTGCCACATGCTGCCAGGTAGGTCCCTACAAAGTTCAGCTTAGAGATTTGCATGGCTCTCCACCACCTACAAGATGGCATTCAAATTTCATGCATATAAAAAAAAAAAAATAAAAGTCAACAGCAAATATGCATTTGCCAGAGAATATTCTCAACAATCATAATTCAAATAATTTTCACCAAAGTATGTATTAGTTGAAAGAATAAATTAAAATAAAACAGCAGCCTAAATCTAAATAGAGTTGAAGCCAAATATTATACTCTCTAATAAATCTATACCATTTAATATTATACAGTATTAAATGCAAAAATAAAAATAAATACAATTGATAAATTCAAAAAAAAAAAAAAAAATTTCATGGCCTAGATGGATAGAATTGGGAGAAAGGCTATTCTTTTATCATTTTCCACTTTGCTCTGCGCTTTGACACACAAAGCTCTATTGACAATAGGTGTTTGTCTCTGCTGACCCCAAGGCCGAAATAAATTTCAGAGAATGATGGCAGATATCCCATAGTACTGCGGTAGACAATGTCTTCCCTAAAGTAAGTCTACCTGAGAAGACAACGTGCTGTGGGCACATTGAATGAGTCATCAGTGAAGGACTTTTTGTTGTGGGCAAATAGCTCTTAAAGGTGTGGCTTGGCAGGAGAGACTCTCCTGTGTGCACCTCTGTATAGTCCAATGTAATGACACACACGATGAAAGTATGAGTGATATCCTATGAAAGAGTAACTCTCTTACCAACACCAGGGTTGTGTACACCTAGCACAACAGCTGGCATTATCAGGTCTTCCAGAGATATAGTTGTTCTATTGAGGTCTGCAAGGGTAAGGCTGTGACTTTTCAAGAGAGTGAGGCCACTCTTATTGTCACACCCTAGCCAAGGAGAACATATCCACTCTCTCTCAACCCAAATGGCAAGATGTCCTGGAGTCTGGGAGGGTGCTCTTGGAGGGAGAGTGTTAAGATGGTCTCTTCCTTGGGAAGCGGCTGTGGCTCAATCAGTAGGGCTCCCGTTTGCCATATGGGAGGCTCCGGGTTCGGTTCCCGGGGCCTCCTGGTGAAGGCAAGCCCGCCCACACGGCGTGGTTAGCTGACCCAGCGAGCACAAGCAGCAAGGGGGGGATAAATGAATAAATAAATAAATAAATAAATAAATCTTAAAAAAAAAAAAAAAAAAAGATGGTATCTTCCAAGTGGAGACAGTTAGGAGCTAGTAAGTCAGGACCTTCCCAAAGTGCAAGTGACTTTGGGCTCATTGATAACATTATTGAGAATCTAGATACGTTCTGTGCTTCTTTTCCTTTCCTTTGAATGTGTGTGTGTGGAGAAGGGGCTGGGACCAAAAAGGAACAGCAACATCACCACAGACTTTTATATTTTTCCATGTATGCTCTATTCTCTCCAATGAGGAATGAATATGCATTGCTTTCGTAATAAGAAACACATAACTTTATCTTAAAAGAAGAAAAAGAAGGAGGTACAGGTTAGCAACAGAATTCCAAGTTAAAGAAAAGACAAACCAAAGAGCCACGAGCAGCAGCCACAGCCGATTGCTGACCCAGCTGCCAATTCCTCTCCTTTCTTGTTAACATAAACCTGACTTGATTCAGGAACAGTGTGCCCAACTCCAAAATTTTAATCATAATTAGTCCAAAGCTGTCATGGTAAGCTCAACCTCTTTGCCAGCAATAAGATGTAGGTTGGGCATACGACCCATTACTAGTCAGTAAAACTCTACTTGAACTTTCTAGTGGCTGTTAGGGAAGATTTTACTCCTTGATTTAAGAGAGAGAGAGAGAGAGAGAGAGAGAAAGCCCCCAAACACACCCTGAAATTGCCCATTACCAGACTTGTTATATGAAGTAATAAAATGTCTTTATTGTTGACGCTATTTTAGTTGGTATTCTATTACCTGCTGCCACCCAAAATGATATTCCCTGTCAGGAGATAAGGCTAGGAACCAGGAGTTGAGAATATATTCAGGTGGTTGAAGCCACTGGAAGAGTTATGGAAAAGCCGTGTTGGGTGGGACAGATCAGGTATGATATTCAAAATATTTAACAACCAGTCCATTATGGGCACTAAATAATCTGAAAGGGCACTGGCCCAGTCAGAGTGCAGGTCAGCTATAAAGAACTGATAATGCCCATGCCAGTGCATCGCAGCAACCACAGTCCCCGACACTTCATCTTCACCCAACACTGTCTAAAGAGAAATTAATTTCTCCTTAAACATCTCCTTTATCAGGGAGGAAAACTCTTCCCAGAAGACCAGCTGCAGAATTCCCTTCAGAATACATTGCCTAGAACATGCCCTTCCAGAAACCAATCACTGGCAAAGAGGAATAGAATTACTATTATTGGCTTATACCAGTCAGGGTTAATCCCCCAGGGTGGGAAGGGCCCACCTTCCCTGAGCACACTGCCTCCTGAACCTGAACCAAATCAAGGTTCTATTGGCAAGAAGGAAGGGCAAAATGTCTGTTGGGTAGCAACGCCCTGCGTAGCCATCTTTGTGTATATGTGCAAGTCTACTGATAAGACCAAGTCCTCTTACAGACTTGCTGGGTCAAAAGAGTATGTTCATTTACAACGTTGAGAGATATCACCAAATTATCCTCAAAGAAGCTTTAGCGTTTAACCCTCCCACCCCTACTGGATAGGACAATACTTGGGTTCCCCATAATGGTGTTTTGCTTTTCTTTTTTTAGGAGGTACCAGGGATTGAACCCAGTGAGGCAGGTTAGTATAGTGAAAGGGGGGGAAGGCGGCTGCCCGGCAGACAACATGGCTGGCAGCCTACATGGCCGACAGACCACGTGGCTGTGAGACCCCAACCGGAAACCTACTGAGTAGAAGGCTGAAATCCTGGCCATGAGAATCTCATTTGGAATGAGAGGGAAAGCCTAGGATAGCCTCAAAAGGGGCCTCATCATTGGGCCCCCTGAGGAACTGATGGGTGGGGTCATCAATCAGCACAGCAAACAGCTGGGGCCCCTCCCCTGAACATTAGCAAGGGGAGGAATGACTAATAGCTTAAAAGGTAACCATACAAGCCAAATCTTGCTCTCTCTGCCTAGAGGAGCCTGCATTAAATCTCAGTGTGTATTTCCAACCTTCTCTCCCATTTCTCAGCAAGCTCTGTTCTTTCCCCCCATTTCTCAATAAATTCTTTTTATTGGCCTAATTAAATGGGTGTGTTCTTAAATTCTTTCATGTGACTTAGCCAAGAACCTAGAGGAATCCAACACTTCCCCGGCTTCACTGGGACCTCGTACATGGGAAGCGGGTGCTCAGTCACTGAGCTACATCCATTTCCCAATGAGAGTTGGTTTTTTCATTTGTTTTGTTTTTAGGAGGTACTGGGGATCGAACCTAGGACCTTGTACATGGGAAGCAGATGCTCAACCACTTGAGCTATATCTGCTCCCACCCCATAATGTTTTGAGGCAAGTGCTAGATCCAGGGTCCCCAAGTGGTAGCACAGTTTGGTGGATGTAATAAAATTAGCAATAGGATCAGTAGCCGAAAGGCCCAGTTTTTATTTGGTTTGGTTTGGTTTTTTAATTTTTAAAAGATACTTAGATTACATAAGTGTTACACAAAAATATAGGGATTCCCATATGCTCCACTTCCCACCCCTCCCACCCCTCCCACATAAACATCCTTCATTAGTGTGGCACATTCATTGCAATTGATAAACACATCCTGGGGCTTTGCCATTAAACATGGACCATAGTTCACAGTGTAGTCTACACTATCTCCACACAGTTCTGCATGTTATGGGATAATATAAAATGAGAAAGGCCCAGTTTTAGAAGTTAAAAAAGAAGCTTCAAGAGGGAAAGGCTCAACAGACATTCCTCTTTGTCTTCTTTGAGTTTCAACCTCGCTTAGCTTCTTTTCTCTTAATTAAGGGTCTTAATGGCTCCAAGACTCCACTGTTCCCTTTAACTCTCTGACTTAAGTGAGGTCAATAGTGTAGTCCCTTGCTTCCCCATGGTTAAGCAAAGTTATCCAAAATTTGGAAATTCAGCAGAAAGATACTGCACACCCTTTCAAAGTCAAATGACTGAGTATTGTGTAACAACCTGCCTAAGAGTCATCTGATTTTCTAAGGGATGTAACTTTGTTTGATTTACTGTTTACAATTGATTAGACCTGGCTCTGTAAAGTTAGATTTAACCTGCAAAATGAGTGATAAATTTTACAAGCAACTTAATTTTTTTTCCTGGAAGGAATGTAAATGGTTTCTCTCTGGAAGAAAAGATAACCCCAAATTTACAGTTTGATTGCTCTGTAAGGACTTTAGCCTATTTTCCATCTATCTCAGCCATGTTTCTTCTTTTCACTAACTAGATCTACCTCAGTCTATTCTCCTTTGAACAAGCTGTGCCATCATGCTGGTTCTCTCATCAGTGAGCTCAATAAACCTTTGACCAGGCCTCACTCTATGTTTGTATAAGAGTCAAGTTTTTAACTTAGGGAAAATTATACTTTTACACCTATAGGCCAACTGAAGCAGGCTTTCAAACAGTCTTTGCTAAATATGAAAGAACAAATGCAATAAACCGAGGGAATTTGAGAAGCATGAAAACAGCCTGCCTCACAAAGTGGTAGCTTTGTTACCTTGTTACATTGTCCCCAAAGATAACAAGTGGCTGCTGCAGAGGGTCCTGGGGTCCCTTCCTCACTCTTCACCACCCACACAGACTGTGACACTTCCAGAGCTTCCAAACGTGCCATCCACATGACTGACGATTGACAATGGGTGTGCCATCTCTCTTCTGGATACCCTCCTCGCCCCCCACCCTAATCCCCCACTGGCCCCAATCCAGCTGTGGGACTTGGTCTCTTCCAGCACCCAACAGCACCCTTATTGCATGTGGCTCACAGGTGGGCTGGGAAGCCTTTCCTTTAACATTTGCATCTAAATGCCTCAGACTGTACATTCCTGGGGCTTCCAGTCTCCTGGCTCTCTCTCATTCCAATCTCTTATTCCCACTGAGCTTCCCTTTGGAGCTGTTATCTCTGCCCAGAGGAGAAAGCCTGCTCCTCCTGACCCCTCAGAGCCACCACTTGCCCAAAGCAGTTGAGTGTAGCAGATATGTATAAAGATTTGGAGAGGGGCTCCTTTATAGCACTGTTCACCCAGCATCGTAATATTTAATATTAAACTCCACAAGCGTCCCTGCCTTTGTGAGGCACCCCCAGCCTCTCCCGTCTCAGGCCTGGTGGCCTCTCCCTCTTCCCCTTTCTCTCACCCTTTCCATGTCTCTTCCCTCTTCTTCCCTGACCCTCAGCCCTCTCCCTCAGACTATCTCTGGGAATTCACAACTCAAAACTCTTCCCACCTTTCCAAGCAGTGATTCATCTCCCTCTTTGCGTAGCCCTGGCCCTTCTGCCCATGACCTGAGGAGTTCGCCTTTAACAGCCCAAGAGGCCATCAAAGTATTTCCTAAGCAAAGGGCCAGTTCTCCTCACACAAAATATGACATTTCTCTAGACTGTGAAGTTGGTGGCTGTTGGTTCTTACTGTAAAAAGCAAAATTTTCTTCTCCCAGCACACAAGGGAAAGAATAATACATAAGTAGAGCAAAATGGAGGAAGGAAAAAGAAAATTTTTTTTCTCTCATGTGACTCCCAGGGATACTGCCCCTAAATTTATGATATTTATAATCTCACTCTCAAAGCCCCCAAAAGAGCTTAATTAAGAATTTCCCTCTGAAGAGAAACAGATTTCCCAAAGTGCAGGGCAAACCTCTCTGGCACAGGGGATTTGTGTCCTTCTCCACATATGTAGTCTAAAAGCTCTCAGCAATGCCAGGAAATGACCAAGCTCTCGGGAGATACTCTTAGAAGCAGCAGCAGGAAACCTGCCAAAATAGCAAAATGTTCCTACATGTGTATCAACTCATCATCTCCATACTTACGCCAGAAAAGAAATGGAGCAGCAGTTAAGCTGCATGTTGCAATTCCTTAAAATAAAAACGGTCTGACTTTGAGTTTCATCAAGCTTTATTTAGTTTTGCAATATCATGCATACTTCCTTTCCCCTGCTACATTGCCTCCACGTTCACACATCTTTTAGGAGACTTCCTTTTGCATGAAGAGCTGGCCTAGGAAGCTCGATGCTAACCCCTTTGCTGACCATGACTTTGGAGGGGGTGTTACCAGACAATGTCCCCTTCTCGGCTTTTGGGGCACATGACTGACATGAGAGCCAAGAGCGCCAGCTGCTTTTTAAACTGCAAAGTTTCCCTCTGTCATTCATGACTGGAAACAGGAAAGCATTTTTAAAAATTACTACCCTTGTTTTTAAAGGTTTTTTAAAGTACTCTTATGGATACTTCACTAGAAAAGCAGGTAATAAATTCCTTTGAATTTCAGAGAGTTCCTGCAACATGTTAACCCCTTTCTGAGAAAAGAGAAAGTCATCCTAGATACAGAAGAGAATGACAGTAAGTTTCTCTCTGGTGATCTAAAAAGATCACAGAATGCTTAGGAGTTTAAAATGCACAGTGACTTTCTTTCCACCCGTTTACATCTCCATTTATAGACTATGACTCATAAGAATGCTGTCACTGAAAAAGCACAAAAATCAAATTTCACCACAGCATATTATTATTACCATTAGGAAAATATGTGGTATTGAGAGCGTGCGTGATTCTTTTTCCTTGGGTCTTTTCTTTTCCTTCTCCGAGATGTTACAACGTTGGTTGTACAACCATTTATTAGAACAATAGTAAATAATAGTGCTTGCTAACCAGAAGTCCCTGAGGGACATCCTGAAAAATAGCTTAAAGTCATCTTATTTGGCTATGAAAATCAAATGTGACCTCACTGTGATACCAGTTCTGCAAAGCATACAAAATGCCCCTTAACTAATTTGCATTCGTAAAACAATGTGGGTGCAGGAAGTAGTGGGCACAGGTGTAAGAGGCACAGAAAAGGGGCTTCTTGAGAGAGAATGAAAGGGCACAAGTTGGTACCAGATCCTTTCAAATTTAAAACAACAAAGACTGTCTTCTTTAGCCAGCCCTGGAAGGTGGCTACCTGTGGAATGTCATTAAAGTAGATTAGTGCTAGATAAAGGGCAGTTCTGTCACCTGCTAACCTCCATGCATTAGCAGTGGGTCAGCCTCTGGCCACATCGGAGTAGGTTTCGTCTCTGGAATGAATACACTATCCAAAAGCTTCTTGATTTCTGGAATCCCTAAATACCTTAAACCTCTGGAAAATAAAGTTTGGGGAACAGCCCACCAACCTCCACTTATCTCAAACCAACCATAAGCCCCCTCCCCAGTCCCCAGGGACAATGCACTCCGGTAATTCACCCTCTGCGGGATCTTGGGTAGCCCTGTGACTGGTTCTGCTCAGGGGTGGGGAAGGGGGCAGGTGTGATCTTGTCTCTCTTGTTGTCTGTCCCTCTTATAAGCTACTGTCTTGATAGCAAGCCCCCTGTATTAGTCAGCCAAAGGGGTGCTGATACAAATTACCAGAAATCTGTTGGCATTTATAAAAGGGTATTTATTTGGGGTAGAAGCTTACAGTTACCAGGCCATAAAGCATAAATTACTTCCCTCACCAAAGTCTATGGCCATGTGTTGGAGCAAGATGGCTGCCGATGTCTGCCAGGGTTCAGGCTTCCTGGGTTCCTCTCTTCCCGGGGCTTGCCTTTCTCCAGGCTTAGGCTTGCTTCTCTCCACAAGGCCAGCTGTAGACTATCAAGTGAATGGCTCGTCTCTTCCTGGGGCTTTCTTTCCTTCCTCATGACCAAGCTCCTCTGTATGCTTCCCCGGGCTCCAGCATAAAAACTCCAATATCAAAACTTCAACTAACTCCTCTGCTCTGCCATGTAGTTTTTTGTTGTTGTTGTTGTTGATTTTGTTTTTTTTTTTAACTTTATTTTGTACATTTAATAATTGAAAACATAAGCAATAAAAAACTAAAAAGTAAACACAGATGAATAAATATATACATTTCTCAATTAAATGTAATGGATACATGTAAATTTTTTTGTTGTTTTGTTTTTTGTTTGTTTTTTTTGTTTTTTTTGTGTGTGTGTGAATCAAACAATATATTACACAATATATTTGGTTCATAGTAATGCATTCATACAGTATTTGTCCTTTTGTGTCTGGCTTGCTTCACTCAACATAATGTCCTCCAGATTCATCCATGTTGCCATATGCTTTATGACTTCATTTCTTCTTACAGCTGCATAATATTCCATCGTGTGAATAGACCACAGTTTGTTTATCCATTCATCTGTTGATGGACACCTGGGTTGTTTCCAACTTTTGCCATGTAGTTTTATTTCTGAGTCCCCGCCTACCAAGGGGTGGGGACTCAACATCCTACTGACGTAACCCAATCAAAGCCCTAATCATAACTTAATCACACACAGAGGAACAGACCAGTTTACAAGCATAATCCAATATCTATTTTTGGAATTCATAACTATATCAAACTGCCACATACCCCCATAAGCTCCACCCCCAAATGTTAATTTCTCCAAATATCAAATATACCAGTCAGGTTTGAGCCTTCAAATTGTTCTTAATTTCGTGGCATATGGTGATATTCCTGACTGTAGTTTGGGATGATGACAGTTTTCTAATTTCATAGAAAATGGAAGTTACTAATTTATTTTCCTTTAAATTTTTTTTTTTTAAGTTTGATTTTGGGGAGAAGAGTGAAATAGAAATGGCTTTATTCGTTATCTCTAAAAGTCTTGTTACTTTTTTCTATCTTGAGATAATGTTTTCTTCAGCTGTGTCTAGTAGTTCTTATCCTTTTTTTTTTTTTTTTAATGTAAACTTTATTTCAAATTCAAAAAATAAAATAACAGACAAAAGGCAGCTTAATGAGTTATGGAAGCATTAGTCCAAAATTTCTGTCTAGGCACTTTTATCACATGTAATCCTAAAAACAAACTCAATTGTTTCTCCAGTGTTTATTTTTTTTTTTTTTTTTTTTTTTTTTTTTTTTTTTTTTTTTTTTTTTT
>JAKSZT010054030.1:25252268-25274113 GCA_026826555.1 Tolypeutes matacus
TTTTTTTTTTTTTTTTTTTTTTTTTTTTTTTTTTTTTTTTTTTTTTACCGGGAGGTCCCGGGGATCGAACCCGGGTCCCTCCATATGGGAGACGGACGCCCAACCAGTTGAGCCACATCCGACCCTCTCCAGTGTTTAGAAATAAATGCATATGAACACAAATTGGTTAAATGTCATGATCAAGGTCTCCTTGTTAAGGAAGAAAATGAAGGAAAAAATGCTTAATCATATTCATATCTCATGAATGTAAACCCCACATTCTTTTTTAAATTTATTTTTTTTAAAAGATACTTAGATTACATAAAATGTTACATTAAAAAAATATAAGGGATTCCCATATGCCCCACTCCCCACGCCTTCCAGTTTTCCCCACATTAACAACTTCTTTCATTACTGTGGTACATTCATTGCAATTGATGAACACATTTTGGAGCATTGCCACTAAGCATGGACTATAGTTTACACTGTAGTTTACACTCTCTCCCACTCAATTCTGTAGGCTATAGCAGGATATACAATGACCAGTATCTGTTACCACAATGTCATCCAGGTCAATTCCAAGTCCTGAAAATGCCCGCATATTACACCTCTTTTTCCCTCTCCCTGACTTCAGCACCTCCAGTGGCCACTGTCTCCACATCAATGATACAATTTCTTCCTTTGCTAGAATCACAATAAGTCTATAGTAGAATTATACCAGTAAGTCTACTCTATTCCATATTTTATTCCCCAGTCCTGAGGATTCTGGGATGGTGATGCCCAATCTACCTCTAATTGAGAGGGGGCTTCAATCCCATAAGGCTGATGGATAGGACTCTCTTGCTTGCAGTTGTAGACTCTCTCGGGTTCTTGGTGTGGTGGTTGTCCATCCTCACCTCCTTGTTAGTTGTCCTGGGTGAGTCCAATGAACTGGAGAGTAGGTGTTGCAACTCCGCTGAGGCTCAGGGCCCAGCTAGCACATGAACAGCCCAAAGATTCAAGTCTCTTGGGCATACAACTACTAACTCCAGCGCCAACTATGGGTTCAAATAGAGGGGACAAAAGAGGCATGTATAGAGAAGCCACAACTGAGTCCAACTCTCACACTCGGGAGCACAAACTCCAAAGTAGGGCCCACTGGCAAGGCACCAAACTCTTGAGCTGTCTGCCATGACCATAGGACCTGGGTGTCTCCAAAGCTCTCAGGAGCCCCACTAATTAGGGTAGTATCTACTTTGGCAGTCTATGTGATTTGCTGAGACGTGCATAAGTGTTACCTCTGGGATGACCTCTTGACTCACTTTGAAGTCTCTTAGCCATATAAACTCATTCGTCTTTACCTTTTGCTCCTCTTATTCAAGGTGTTTTTCCAATTGTATTGCTAGTTGGTGCTTGGTAGTAATTCCTTGGTGCCAGGGAGGCTCATCCCTGGGAATTATGTCCCATGCTGGAGGGAAGGTAATGCTTTTATATGCTGAGTTTGGCTTAGACAGAGTCCACATTTGAGCAACATGGAGGCTCTCGGGAGGTAACTCTTAGGCACCTTACAACACTAGGTTAAGTTGCAATTTCAAGAGCAAAAGCTCATAAGCATAGTCATTAATATCAAGGGCCCATCAATGGACCATCCTTCTTCACTAGTCATTGCTCCTATACTAGGGGGATTATTGCTGTTCCATTAGAGAATGTGGCAGAGCTCCCCAGGGTGGGAATTCTATATTCTTTCGGTTATTGTGTGACTCTCCACCCATTGTAACAATGCCCCATGAATCTTTGAACTCATTTATATGCCTTGTTTTGAAGATCTGTTATAATCTGCATAAACATTTAGGATTGTTGTGTCCTCTTGATGAATTGATCCCTTTATCATTATAAAATGACTTTTTTAAATTAATTTTTTTATTTTTAAAGAGGCTTTAGATTACATAAATGTTACATAAAAAACATAAGGGATTCCATATGCCCCACTCCCTCCCCCCTCACACTTTCCCACATCAACAACATCCCACATTAGTGTGATACATTTGTTACAATTGATGAGCACATTTTGAAGCATTGCTAGTAACTACAGATTATAGTTTACATTACCGTTTACACTCTGTTCCGCACAATTTTGTAGGTTATGACAAAATATACAATGGCCTGTATCCATCACTACAATGTCATATAGGACAACTCCAATGTCCCAAAAATGCCCCCATATTACACCTATTCTTCCCTTTCCCATCCCTCAAAACCTCTGGTGGCCACTGCATTTATATCAATGATAAGAGTTTTTCCACTGTTAGAATAATAACAAGTCTATAGTAGAATAATAATAAGTCTACTTTAGTCCATTGTTCATTCCCCTATCTTGAGGATTTTGCAATGGTGATGCCCACTCTGCTTCTAACTGAGAGGGAGCTTAGATCCTATGGGGCAGACGGATGGAACTATCTTGCTTGCCGTTGCAGACACTCTCTGTTCCTTTGGATGAGTGTTCATCATCATCTCCTTGTTAGTTGTTCTGGGTAAGTCCAATGAACTGGAGAGTAGGAGTTGTGACTCTGCTGAATTTCAGGGCTCAAATGGCACATGGATGGATCAAAGATTTAAGTCTCTATCCCTGGTAATATTCTTTGCTATGAAACCTATTTTTGTCTGATATTGAAACAGCCACTCCAGCTTTCGTTTGACAATGATATATCTTTTTCCATTCTTTTACATTTAACACATGCTCCTTTATATTTAAAGTGTGTTTCATGTAGGCAGCATATAAAGGGTCTTCCTTTTATATTTAGTCTGGCATTCTCTGCCTTTTAATTCGGGTGTCTAGACTATTTGTGTTCAATGTGTCTATTGATATAATCAATTTTAAGTTTATGATAACTATTCAATGTCTCTGTTTGCTAATTCTAACATCTGTAGTATTTTTTAGTTGGTTTCAGCAATCTTTGATTGGGTTCCAGTCATTGCTGGGTGCTGGGTATTTTTGTATTACTATAAATACTCTTGAGCTTTGTTCTAGAATGCAATTAAGTTACCTGGAAACAATTTGATTTCCATTCTTGTTTTTATGATTTGTTAGGCTGGTCTAGAGCCACTTTCAGTATAGGGTCAATTATTGAGGCAAAACCTTCCTAAATACTCTACCCAATGCCTCATGAATTAGGAAGGTTTTCTAGTCTAGCTGATAGGAATAAGCGTTATTTTTGGTCCAGTGTAAGAACTGGGTATTGTTCTTTTTTTTCCTTTTGGATGGTTCTTTCCCAGGTCTTGATTAATTTCTTCATACACATGCACTGATTAATACTTTGCTAAATATTCAGGGGGGCCCCATGCTAGATCTTTCTCTCTTTCTCTCTCTCCAGTACTCTCTTGATGAACTCTAGCCACTTTGGTCTCCCCAGACTCTCCACTCCATCTCCTCAACTCAGGGAATATACTGGGTTCCACCTGGGTTCCTCATCTCTGAACCAGGGCCTGGAAACTTTCTCAAAGCAGTAAACTGAGGCAACAGTAGTTCCACCTAGTTTGTTTCCTTACTCACAGGGATTATCGTCCTTCAATTGCCTTATGTCCAGTGTCTTGAAAAATGTTCTTTTAAATCTTTTGTCAGTGTTTTTTGTTTGTTTGTTTGTTTGTTTTTGGTTGTTTTTGGCAGGGGGATAAATCCAGTCTCTGTTACTCCATCTTGGTCAGAAGTGAACATCTACATTCAAATATTTGATTGACTTGAAATTTATCTTGGTATATTATGTGAGGTAAAAATCCAATTTTGTTTTTTCAGATGGCTACTGTGGTAGGCTGAATAATGGTCCCCCAAAGATATCCATGTTCTAATCACCAGAATCTAATTTCAGAATTTGTTATCTTATAAGGCAAAAGGGATTTTACAGATGTTACAATATTAAGGATCTTGAGATGGGGAAATTTTCTTCAATTATCTGGGTAGACCTGATGAAATCACAAGGGTCCTTATCAGAGGGAGGCAAGAAAGTCAAAGGTGGGGGAAGGCAATGTGAAGGCGGAAGCAGAGACAGGAATGATGAGGCCACAAGCCAAGGAATGCCTCCAATCTCTAGAAGCTTGCAGAAATAAGGAACAGATTCTCCCCTGGAGCCTCCAGAAGGAACCAGCCCTGCCACCCCCTTGATTTTAGCCCTGCAAGACTCACTTCAGATTTCTGAACTCCAGAAGTATAAGAATAAATTTATGCTGTTTTAAGCCACTAAGTTTGTGGCAATTTGTTACAGCAGGAATAGGAAACTAATACAGCTGCACAGTTGTCCCAAAAACCACTTATTCAAAAGTCTACCTGTCACTCGTGGTTTAAGATAACAACTTTATCATAGGTGTGAAGGTGCAACTAAGTTCTAGCAGGTGGGATGTGAACAGAAGTGACTCAGGTCTCTTCCACTTTTTGCCTTTAAAAGGATTTTCTATCAATCTGACTGGCTCCTTTTCCCTTTCCCATTGGCTGGAAGATGGCAGAGCTGAAGAAGCCACCACAGACCAGAAGTGGAAACCACATGTTGAAATTGGCAGAGCTGCTATTCTGACCCTGGACTGCTCAATGACCACAGGACTATTTTATGAAGGGAAAATAATTGTCTATCTAGTTTAAGTCTTTGATTTGGGGTCCCTTTTGAACCTAGAAGTGGAATATTACTGTCACAAAACCATAAGGCATTTGCATAGGAGTTGAGTGGCAGACAAGGCAAGGTATAGACATTACAGATGAGAAAGCTGGTTACCTTCATGCCAGGACAAATTTTTGGTAGGGGACTGGAGTAGATCCAGGCTTTGTGGACCCTGATGCTTATGCGATTTTTGGCCCTCTTAAAAAAAAAGAACACAAACTTCCAAAAACACACAAGAAACTTATTTAAAATAAGAAAGAAAGAAAATTGCAACAAATTTATAAAGCATACAAATACTATGAGAATCACAAAATCCAGAAAAATTACATATTTTCATTAACTGCCTGACACACCTCTGTAATACTTTTTCCCTACATCTTTCACCCATGCACTCTGATCACTACCACATATTACTCTGCAGTAAAAATTTCTTTAGAGAGACTAGAAAGAAAATTCAATTGTTCCTCTAGCGTGGTTGATCAAAATTAGTTTTTCATTGACATTTTTGAAAAGTTTCTTTTAGCTTCCCAACTTGTTATTGGTAATGCCAGGCATATTGTTGGGTTTGGGGCAAATTTAGGGAAAACCTCAATCAAGTTCCTGTCATATAAGGGCTATATGATTTCAGGAACTTTCAAATTTTCTTGTTCAGTCACTCATCTTAAATAATCTCTGAACTGACTACACTCATTATCCCAGTCTGTCATCAATAAACTCATGGTGGCTTTTGATGAGTTTTATATCAGTACTTAGAATAAGATGGCAAAAAAACTAGTAAGAATCTATATAGATATGCTTGAGAGGAGCGCTTTCAAGCTGAGGAAGAAGCAGGAGCACAGGCAGGTCCAGCAAAGGCAAGAGTTCATGGATCAAGTATAGGTGCAGGGATGATGTCAATGGGTGATAAAACTGGGCCTTAGATAGTTTCTAGCTTACTGGGCTGCTGAAAGCAATATACCAGAAATGGGTTGGCTTTTATAATGGGGATTTATTAGCTTACAGGCTAACAGTTCTGAGGCTGTGAAAATGTCCACATCAAGGCATCATCAAGGTGATGATTTTTCCTGAAGTCTGGCTGCTGACAATCCTTGACTCCTCTGCCACATGGCAAAGCATATGGCAGTGTCTGCTAGTCTCTCCCTTCTCTTCTGGGTTTCATTGCTTTCAGCTTCTTGCTTTTGTGGCTTTCTCCACCTCTTTGTTTGAATTTCATTCTCTTATACAGGACTCCAGTAAGAGGATTAAAACCCACCCTGGGCCATGCCTTAACTAAAGTAACCTAATCAAAAGGTCCTATATACATTTGATTTACATCCATAAAAATGGATTAACTTTGAGAAAATATTTTTCTGGGGTTTATTCATCTTCAAACCATCACAGATAGATAGGGGGGTGAGAAACAGTGTCAAATGTGGCAAGTGTCTGAGGACAGACTCTAATGCCTTTAGGTTGAGGAATCAAAGATGGTTGGTTGGTTGATCACTGAGAATATGAAAGGCAGCATAGTCTCATATGAAATTCACTGGATCAGAGTAAGACAAACCTTGGATTGAATCCAAACTCTGCCAAGTACTATCCTGTGAAAATTTGCTCACAACAACATGACTCTACGCAGAAGTGACTGCAAGCCACATGAATATATTCCCCTAAGTTCCACTAAATGCACTTCCAAGTCAACTTCCCCTTTCATCAATCCCCATAACGACCCCATTCTCATACTGCAAGACTCAAGGGGAAGTCTGAGGGAGGGGAAGATGAAGTGGCAAGAGACACCAGCCCTATCTGAATACAGTTAAAATATTTTTTGCAAATTTTACAAAAACATATGACTGTGTGAACACATTGCTAGGGACTCTCTCAGAGCCTTGTAAGGGGCTTGTGCAAGTGAGGGGCCCAGAAGCTCAAGCTTCATTAACTTCATAATAAAGCCATCTCTTAGTGGGGAGCATAAAACAAAACACATACACAATTACCTACTCTTTTTTTTTTTTTTTTTTTTTTTTTTACCGGGAGGTCCCGGAGATCGAACCCGGGTCCCTCCATATGGGAGACGGACGCCCAACCAGTTGAGCCACATCCGACCCCCAATTACCTACTCTTGAATAACAAATTATGCCAAAATTCAGTGCCTTCAAACAATACACAGTGATTACCTCACAGTTTCTGTGGGTCAGGAATCCAGGCAGGGCTTACCTGGGTCCTCTGTTTCATGGTCTCTCACAAGGCTGTATTCAAGATGTCAATCCAACATCTGTGGTGTCATCTGATGGCTTACGAGGGAAGGATCTGCATCCAAGTTATCTCAGTGGTTGTTGGCAAGATTCAGTTCATTAAGAGCTAAGCTGAAGGCATCAGGTTTCAGCTGTTTGCTGTACACCCTCAGTTCCTTGCCTTGTTGGTCTCTCAAACATGGCAGCTTGCTTCATCAGCAAGTCCTGAAAAGCATAATAAACACCCTTAACTATCTTAATATAGAGGATCCTAAATGTTTTTGTTTGGGTGAGTTATAAACATCGATAGTTATTGTATTAGAAATTAAAACAGCAGTTAAAGAGTCTGGACTCTACTCTGTAACACTGAAAGAGTTATATAATACTCTGTGCCTCAGTTTCATCATCTATAAAATGGAGATAATGGTATCTACTTCATAGAGCATTTTGAAGAGTCAATGAACTAATAAGAGTAAAGCACTTGGAACTTATCAAAAGAAGAAATTCTCCTTTTAAGAAAAAGACAAATTTGTACTTGGTGGAATAAGAGTTACACAGGTTATGAGAACAATATCTGAGTTCACCATGATCCCATGGATGTAATCTCTCTCCTGGTGTTATTTTCCTCCATTGATTTTTCAGCTTGTTGATTATTTGCATCTGATACTTCAGTTTGAGTGGTAGAGTCTCATGGTTTCCTTCTGTCTTCAAATATTCTTCTCGTCCTTTCTTGTTCCCTATCAATCTTTGTGTTTGAAGGGTTTCATGTCAGTTGATTTGTTTCATCAGCATATCTTTTACATGTTTCATAGAACCTACCATTTTTAATACTACTTAAAACTCTTAAGACTTTGATTGTGAATATGCACTAAAAAAAATTCAAAACCCTTTTTTTTTCACTAAGTTGTACAATCATTACCACCTTTAAGAACCATGAATTTACTTTCTGCATTATGGATTTATGAATTCTGGACATCCCATATAAATGGAATTATACAATATGTGGTCTTTTGTGATTGTCTTCTTTCACTTAGCATTATGTTTTCAAGGTTCATTCATGTTGCAGCATGTATCATCAGTACTTCATTCATCTTTATGGCTGAATAATATTCCTTTATAGGATTACCACATTTTGTTCATCCATTTATGTGTTGAGGGGCATTTGAGTTGTTTCTACTTTGTAAAAGGCTGAATAATGGCTCCCAAATATATCAGGTCCTAAATCCTGAAAACTGTAAATGTTATCTTATTTGGAAAAACAGTCTTGCAAATGTGATTAAGTTAAGGCTCTTGAGATGAGAGGTTATCCTGGATTAGCAGGGTGGGCCCTAAATGCAAGCACATATTGACTACACAGATGTAGAGGATGAGAAAACAATCTAAGCATGGACACAGGGATTGGAGTGCTGCAGCCACAACCCAAGGAATGCTGGCAGCTACCAGAAGCAGGAAAGGGCAAGGAACAGATTTCCCCCTAGAGCCTCTGGGACAGTGCTACTTACGCCTGGATTTCAGCCCATTTTGGACTTCTGGCCTCCAGAACTGTGAGAGAGAAAAAAATGGTTTTTTTTTTAAGCCACCGAATTTTGTTGTAATTTGTTACAGCAATGACAGGAAACACAGTTTTTTGGTTGTTGTTGGGGCCAGTGTACTTTATTGATGGTACATGACAAGGCAGGGCTTTCTTAGCCCATCCCCTTCTTCAAGGGTTTGGGATGGAAACTGTGTTGAGGACAGAAGATTATTAATGCTGGGGAATGAAGGTGTGGCAAGGATGCCCCAAGAGATGACTGCTTCTCTCTTTTTTTTTTTTTTTTTGTTTGTTTGTTTTGTTTTTTTTTACCGGGAGGTCCCAGGGATCGAACCCGGGTCCCTCCATATGGGAGACGGACGCCCAACCAGTTGAGCCACATTCGACCCCCGACTGCTTCTCTTTTACTCTTGTGCTATTCCTGGAGCTGGTGGTCCATGGGGCTCTTACCCCTTGGAGGCCATGGGGACCATAAGGTTCACTATGGGGACCATAAGGTCCACTGCTCTGTTGCTGTAGCCAAATTCATGGTGATACCAGGAAACGAGCTTGACAAAGTGGCCATTAAGGGCAGTGCATGCCCAAGTATCAGAGGGGAGGAGTGGTGACACTATTAAAGTCTCAGGAGAAAATTAAACCATGTACTTTAATTAATAGAAAAATTATAAAAATGTGCTTCCACCAATTGCAACAAATATTCCACACCAATGCAAGGTGGTGGTGATGGGGTGGTATGTGGGAATCCTGTATTTTATGCATGATTGTTCTGTAAACCCACAATTTCTCTAATAAAGAAAAAAAAAATTTAAGTCTCAGGAGATAACCTGGTGGTCAGGGTAGCCTGGGATGCCCTTTAGGTGGTCCTCTGATGCCTGCGTCATCACCTTCTTGATGTCATTGTATTTGGCTGCTTTCTCCAGATGGCAGTTCAGAGCCATAATGGACACAATGGAAGTGGGGATGCAGAAAGCCATGTCACTGAGATTCCCATTGAGTTCAGGGATGACCTTTTCCCCTGCCTTGGCAGTGCCAATAGATGAGAATGATGTTCTGGGCAGCCCCATAGCCATCACACTGCTGTTTCTTGGAAGAGCCATCCACAGCTTTCTGGATGGCAGTGATGGCATGGACTGTGTTATGAGTCCCTCCATGATGCCAGAGTTGTCATGGATGATTTTGGCTGGTAAAGCCAGACAGTTAGCGGTGCAGCTAGCACTGTTAACAATCTTAAGGAAGTTCTCATACTTCTCATGGTTCATGCCCACCACAAACATGGGAGCATTGGCAGAGGGAGCAGAGATGATGACTCTTTGGCCCCACCCTTCAAGAGAAGCTTCTGGCTTCTTTAAGGTAGTGAAGACATCAGCAGACTCCACAACATATTCAGCATCAGCATCAGCATCACCTCATTTGATGTTGGAGGAATGGAAGCCCTGGAAGATAGATATGGGCTTCCCATTGATGATAAGCTTTACATTCTCAGCCTTGATGTTACCTTTGAACTTGCCATGGGTGGAATCATAGTGGACTATGTAGACCACGTAGTTGAGGTCAGTGAAGGGGTAACTGGTAGCAACAATTTCCACTTTGCTGGAGTTATAAACAGCCCTGGTGACCAAACACTCTGTATTAGTCAGCCAAAGGGGTGCTGATGCAAAATACCAGAAATTGGTTGGTTTTTATAAAGGGTGTTTATTTGGGGTAGAAGCTTACAGTTAGTGGACCATAAAGCATAAGTTTCTTCCCTCACCAAAGTCTGTTGCTACGTATTGGAGCAAGGCAGCTGCCAACATTTGCCAGGGTTCAGGCTTCTTGGGTTCCTCTCTTCCTGGGGCTCCATTTCTCTCTGGGCTTAGCTCCTCTGTTTCCTCCACAAGGTCAGCTGTAGACTATCAGGCGAATGGCTCACTTCTCTTCTCCCGGGGCCTTCTCTCCAACATCAAAACTGCTCTTTGCCATGCCTTTTATATTTGATTTCCCCACCCACCAAGGGGTGGGGCTCAATGCCCTACTGATGTGGCCCAGTTAATGCCCTAATCATAACTTAATCATGCCCAGATTAACAGACTAGTTTATAAGTATGATCAAATATTTTTAGAATTCATAATTACATCAAACTTCCAAACTACTACACACACCATATGGCCAAACCCATTTACTCCAGCCTTTAACTTCATGTCTCAGAGATGCACTGGCATGGTACAAGCAGATATGGCTATTTGTCAAACAGAGAGGAGCAGAGACAGAAACACACTTTTTGGCTATTACAAACAATGCTGTTATGAACATTCCAGTGCAAGTTTTTGGGTGGACATATGTTTCACTTCTCTTGGAGTTAGACTTAAGAGTGGGATTGCTGTGGCATGTGGTAACTCCATGTTTAACTTTTTGAAGAAATGTCAAACTGTTTCCAACTTTACATTCCCACCAGCAATGTATGAGGGTTCCAACTTCTCCACATCCATACTAACATTTATTTTCCTTTTTTGATAATAGCCATCCTAATGGGTATGAAGTGGAATCTCATTGTGGTTTTGATTTGTAATTCCCTAATACCTAATGATGTTGAGCATCTGTCCATGTGCTTCTCAGACATTTGTATATCTTCTTTGGAGAAATGTTTATTCAAATCCTTTCCCCATTTTTTTGTTTGTCTATTTTTAATTGGGCTATTTGTATTTTTATTATTGAGTTGCAATAGTTCTTTATATATTCTAAATACTAGACTTATCAAATATATAATTTGCAAATATTTTTCTCTCATTCCATAGGTTGTCTTTTCATTTTCTTGATAGTGTCCTTTGAAGCACAAACATTTCTAATTTTGATGAAGTTCAATTTATCTATTTTTTTCTTTTGGGCATTGTGCTTTCAGTATCAGAGTTTCACAGCTTTAGTTTTTAAATTTAGGTCTTTGAACCACTTTGAGTCAATTTTTGTATATGGTGTGAGGTAGGAATCCAACCTCATTCTTTTCATATAGATATCCAGTGACCCAGCACCATCTGTTGAAAAGACTATTCTTTTGCTATTTAATTGACTTGGCACCCTTGTTAAAAATTAATTGAGCATAAATGTGAAGGTTTATTTCTGGACTCTCAATTCTGCTCCACTGATCTATTATATGTTTAGCCTTCTGCCAGTACTATACTGTCTTGATTATTGTAAGTTTAGAAATTGTGAAGTTAAAGTCCTCCAACTTTGTTCTTCTTTTCCAAGATTGTTTTGGTTATTATGAGTCCCTTGCATTTCCATAAGCATTTTAGGATCAGTTTATCAACTTTTGCAAACAAAAAAAAGCAGGTGGAATTTTATAGAGATTATGTTGAATCTGAGGAGTATTTTCATCATAATAATATTGTCTTCCAATCCATGAACATGGAATGTAATTCCATTTATTTAGTTCTTCTTTAATTTCTTTCAATGATGTTTTGTACTTTTCAGTGTACAAGTCTTGCCTTCTTTTGTTAAATTTATTCCTAAGAATTTTATTTTTCTTTTGATGCTACTGTAACTATAATTGATTTCCTAATTTCACTTTTGATATAATCATTGCTAGTGCCCAGTGGTGGGCTTGAACGTCAGCAGGAAGTAGGTATGAGCCCCTGATATATAGGGTCTACTTCCCCTCCAGCTCCAGAGGGTCTTACCCACAAGTGAGGGAGGGAGAAGGGGTGGGGAGGGGAATGCTAGATTTAGCCTCTGTACAACTGCCAAAATATAAGCCCTCTGAGAGGTGTTTGGCCACTCAAATCAGTTCACTGTACAGTGCTTCCTGTGGTCTTCCTGGAATTATTCCATCCCAAATCTTTTCAAAAAGGCAAATTTGATGGCCACTATATTCCCCTAACTGCATCACTGGAATTTGTGAAAGGCAAAGGTGACCACCACTTAGCAAAGTACCAGAGAGCTGACTTTTGGAGCCTGACAGCCTACACTCACCAACTATAACCTTGTGCTATGATTTAATTCCTCCCTTCCGGGTCTGTTTGGGAATTAAATGAGTTTGTATATAGTATATAGTATATATATTAAATGAGATTATTTATATTCTTAAAGTTTATATATATATGACCTAGCTCATTACCTAGCATATAATAGTCAGCAAATGTTAGATGTGATAATTAGCTATGCAGTTGGTGAGCAGGAGAGCCAAACATCTTGCCTCATTCAATCAATTAGGATGCCCTTAGGGGAGCACAAGGAAGAAAGATAGACCATCTCTCAATTCTGCCCTACACAAACCAAAGAACCACTTACTGAAAATTCTCCTCAGCCTGGGAGCTCAGTGTTTCCTCTTTCAGCTGTATGTGGAGCAAAAAAGCTGAGTGAGCCACAGAAGTTCTTGGTAAAGGTTTGGGGTACCAGTGGCAAAGGGGAGGCATGGTCTCTACGAGCTGCTCATGGAAGGATGACCATGTGACACCCAGCCACGTGGTGCCCAGCTGCATGGCACTAGATCCCCATTGGCTCTGGAAGGACAGTACTACTTGGGCCCAGAATGGAGTGGAACACTGGGTCACCCATCACCCCCTGGACCCAGAGATATTTGGAGGCCCTAAGAAGTAAGCTGTCTTCTAGAATAATTTCCAGTTCCCCTCCACTATAAGGGACACTGGGCAGGACACAGCCTGGTTGCTGGCCTTTAGGGTGGGGTAGGAAGGAGGAGTGTCTCTAAGTGCTGAGACTGTAGCCAGGGCTGGAGTCAGAATGCTGGACTCACTCCAATCCAATGGCTAGTGCTGAGATTCAAATTTCAAAATGTGGCATCAAATGCAGGGCTGGGACCGGGTATCAAACCTAAAAGCCAAGGCAAATGCGAGGTGGAGGACTGGACAAGAGGTGATTCAGGTAGTTCTTGAGATAAGTGATCCACACCCATGGCTGGGTGTTTGCTGGTCCTTAGGTTATCATTGCATTGGCATTTGAGTTATGCACAGGGCCAGATAAGACAGATAGAAAGAAACATTATAATGTAAAGTTGGTGACTATGTGGAACAGATTTTTTGTTCTTTCTTCCTCCCCTGTCTGGAGACCTTTTCACTGTCACTCACACATTTTTCTCCTTCAGCAAATACTACAATGTTCACTTATTTATTCACATAACAACATCTATTGAGCTCCTACTATGGACAAGGTACAGAGATGAACACAACAGATAAGTTCCCTGCCGTTAGGGAACTTTTCACCTACTTTCACATGAACACTGGGTGAAAGAGAACAAAGATTAAATTCAAATTAAATCAGTCTATCGACTCACTACAAAATCTTATGAAAAACACTTTGAGAATCTGAAATTATTATTTATTCACTCACATATTTCTTCCTTCAACAAATATTACTGTGTTCATTCATTAAACTACTACCTTATTGAGCCCCTATTGTGGGCAAGATATGGAGGTAAAGGGGACAGATAACATCCCAGCCTACCCTGGGGGGATTTTAATTTTAGTGGGAGGGAGACATTCTATAAACTAAATAACAAGTGCTTTGAAGATAATAAAATGGAGTAATGGGACAGGAGGCACTGGGGACTCTGGGACAAACAAGAGAGAACAGGTCTCTACCCTATGTGAGCACCTAGCCTAACAGGGTGGCAGGTGAGAGGGCGGGGAGGTTACTATGGCTAGTAAATTACAGCCCTTATTCCCAGACTGCACCCTGATTCCAGGCAACCAGCTCAGGAACGGCAGGGATCCATTGCATCAGGGAATCAGAACTCTAGCCATGCAGCATCGGAAGAGACCTTCGGCCTTTATTTTGAACTAGAACTGGGAAGGAGTGAAAGGACAACTCAGGCAAAGCCCATCCCCTTCCTGAGGGAAAAACGTTAAAAGGATACTTCTAGTGGGTAAAGGACCTTCAAGAGCATAATGTGAAGGTCCCATTGTTACTGGTATTGGAAGAGCAGTCTGAGGTGATTGATTTGGTCTGGTTTTGGCAAGACCTGGAACAGAGGCTCTGCTTTACCTTCTTTAAAAATCTTTATTTTAGATTTATTGAAATAAATTTAACTACAATTTTTTAGTAAGAGCTTCATTAAGGCATAATTCATATACCACACAATCCACCTATTTAAAGTGTATAATTCACCGGGTTTCAGTATACTCAGAGCTGTGTCACCATCACCACAATCAATTGTAGAAGAAATTCTGTATCCATTAGCAGTCAATTCTCATTTCCCTCCCTCCCACTCCCAGTCCTAGGCAACTGCTAACCCATCTTACCTTTCACTGCCTATTTAATATTAAAAGGTCACATTCTCTCTGAGCCTCAGTTTTCTCAGAGTACACATGTGTACTCTGAGGTGGCCAGGCAACTTCACTGACAAACCATGAAGGCTGTGCACAGACCTTGTACGTGGAGGCCCCCGGGATGACAAAGCCTGAGCCAGGAAACCGATAGAGGAGAAAATTCAGGTGGGCTGCTTGGAGGGCCGACGTGGCGCTGCTGGTGCTCCCCCTGAACCATGGTAGCCGTGCTCATCAGCCTTGGGAAGGACCAGTGAGGCAGTCCCACAGGGTGGGGTAGGGGTAAAGCTCACGGGATTTGTGTCAAAGAGACCCCAAGTATAAATCCTAGCCCCCCCCACTTGCTAGTTGTGTGAACTTGGGTGCGTGTCACTATTTAACCTTGCTTTCCTCATCTGTAAAACAAGGGAGGAGATCCAGGACAGGGATGCTGAAGCAAAGCCGGCAGCCAAACTGACTACTCTCTCTGGTGGCCGAGTGCTGGCCAAACTGCTGGACCCCTTATGCTCCCTCCAGCAGGGCACGGAGGTCCACCCCTCTCGCCCCGCCACGTCCTCCCCAACATCAAGCACGTTTTCAGGAATGATCACATAGATCATGAGAACAGGGGACTGTCGGGTAACTGGTCCCACTGCATCAGCTGTGCACTGCCTGGCCCCAGCTCACTCTGGCCCCTTGAACCTGGAGGCACCCACAGCTGGGCTCAACTTAAAATTCAAGGAAGGAACTAGGCTTTCTTTGCTTCATGTGTCAGTCAGGACCAAGAAACTCCACTCCAGCTAAAGCAAAATAGGAATGCTCCAACGCACAGAACTGGGAAGGGCTGGGATGGAAGTCGATTCAGGGGCTCAAGGTTCTCTCCCCCTCTCCCTGCGGCTTCCATGCACATGTTCCTTCTGCAGATGGGACTCATCCTTCAGGCAGTCAAGGAGATGACCAGGTAACTCTGAAGAATGGCTTCCCTCCCAAGGCCAAGGGAAGATCCCGATTGGCCCTGCTTGGTCACGTGCCCCACCCCCTTCAGCCCTGGCCAGAGTCTGTGTCCAGAAGGAGGTGGATGGAGGAAAGCATGCTGGGCAGGCAAAAACAGTAGTACAACGGTTCTCTACATGGCAGCCTACATGGCAGCTATTTTCAAACATGGGAAACTTTTCATGTCTCAGTAAAAATAGAACCCAAATGCTCCAAAGTAGGGGAAGAATCTGGGAACCTGAGGAGGCTGCCAAGAACAGCTGTTTGTAAACAAAGCTCTGTGTGCTAGAGAAGGACCAGGAACCTCCTGGAAAGCAGTTCGTGGCAGGTTGTCCTCAAGTACATTGGTGTCTCCTGATCCTGGCTGAGAAGGTGTGGAGGGAAACAATTCTAGAGCCCCTGATCTCACCAACAGAGGAAACCAAGGTTATTTTCTTTCAACTTGGGCGTCCTTCCCCAGTGAGGGAGGAAGGCTCTCCCACATCAGCCTTTGGTGCTCCCCCCACCCCTGACCTGGGTCCCCTTTTCTGCTGTGCCCCTAGCAGGTCACACAGCACAGCAACCCAGCCCCACTTTGGAGAAAACTCCACTTCCTTCTACAGGAAGGGGCCCACCTCTGTCTCATGTCTGCTTCAAGGCCTCAGCCAAGTGGGCTCCTTCTCCATCCTCTCTCCACTCCAGGTCCATCAGGAGTGTGACCGTGGGTCTGTCTTCTGATTCTGGCCCAGATCTCCTCCACGAGGGCTGCAGACCAGCTGGGGCCCTCCATGGTGACTTCTGAAGTAAGCACACCTTGCAAAGGCAGATGCTAATTTAGCTGGGAAGCATCCTTCCTCATCCTCCCTCCTGTTAGCACAGCTTTGTCCCTGCCCTTGGGCAACAGCAGGCTCTTCCACTCTCCTGACACCCATGGGCTGAGAGGCACATGGTTCTTCTGTGAATTCTTCAGGAATGAGAGAGCCAACACTAATGTGAGGAAGTACCCATGTGGAGGGTAGATAGGCATGGGAGTCAGAGGAGAAGCAACACCAGAAGAGAAAACCCGGGACAGAGGGGTCCAGATGCAGCAAGAACAACAATGAGGAAAGCAACAGCTGACATTCACTGAGCATTGACCTACGCATCAAGCGCAAAGTACTTTACATGCATTAACCCATTTAAATATTTGTACATTTTAAATGCATGGACTTTTAAATGAATGAACCAAATATTTTTACTTTATTCATTCAGCAAGTCTTTACTGAGGATCTCCCCTGTTCCAGACGGTGTGCCTGCCCTGGGGTTATAGCATGGCAAGGCAGATGCAGTCCCCATCTCCCAGAGTTTGCTGCCGGACAGGAACCAGTAGGTGATTACGATAATGTGTGCTGAGGTTTTTGGTGGAGAAGCTGTGGCTGCTACAAAAGAATAGGGCAGGGGCCCTAGAGCAAGAGACTGTGATTGCTGAGCAAGACTGAGGAGTGAGCCAGGTGAAGAGGATGTGAAGAGTGTGGGGGCTCAGATGGAGAGAATGTGGCATGGGAGGAACAGAAATTTCACCAAGACCGACAAGAGATTGCGGAGGGACAGAACATTAAGCAACGAGGCTGGAGAGGAGAGCAGGGACCCATTGATGCCCTGTGTTACAGCTAGGTAGGAGCACGAATCCTGGAACACAAAAGACCTAATTTCTAGCCTGGTTCCTCTCCTTGCAGGCTATATGACATTGGGCGAGCTTATAAATTCCTCTACCCTTAGATAAGGTTCTTAACAGACTTAAACTGTCCCCACATATGTACAGACCATGTTCAATATTATTAATGTCAAGTACTTTAGTTCCCTGTGCTTTATTATTTTTTTAAATTAGAAAACTTGGAGGTTTATAGAAAAGTCATGCAGAAAGTACAGAATTCCCATACACACACCCTCATACCCAGTTTTTCCTCTTATTGACACTTTGCATTTATGCATTAATGTGACACCTTTGTTACAATTAGTGAGACAACATTATGGTAAGTATACTATTAACTATAAGCCATAGTTTTCATTAGGGTTCACTGTGTTGTACAGTTTCATGATTTTTTACAAGTTTTATTCTTGTAACATGTATACAACCAAAAATTACTCCTTTTAACTATATTCAAACAAACACTTCAGTGGTATTATTTATTTTCACAGTGTTGTGCTACCATCACCACCACCCGTCACCAAAACTTTTCTATCATCCCAAACAGAAACTGTACCAATTAAGAGTTAAGTGCCCATTCCCTAACCCTACCCTGGCCACTGGTAAACTGTATTCTACTTTCTAACTTATGAATTTGCTTACATATTCTAATTATTTTATATCAGTGAGCTCATACACTATTTATCCTTTTTCGTCAGGCTTATTTCACTCAACATGAGGTCTTCAAGGTTCATCCATGTTGTCGCATGTTTCAGAACTTCATTGCTTTTTACAGCCATATAGTATTACATTTTATGTATATACCACATTTTGCTTATCCATTCATTGGTTGATAGACGCTTGGGCTGCTTCCACCTTTTGGCCATTGTGAATAATTCCACTATGAACGCTGGTGTGCCAATATCTGTTGGAGTCCTGGATCTTGGTAATTCCATACTTAACTTTCTGAGGAACTACCAAACTGTATTCCACAACGGCTGTACTATTTTCCACTCCCACCACAATGAACAAGTGTTCCTATTTCTCCACAACCTCTCTAGCACTAGCTATGTTTCTGTTTTTTTAATAGTAGCCATTCTAGTGGGTATGAAATGGTATCTCATTGTGGTTTACATTTGCATTTTCTTAGTGGCTAATGATGCTGAGTATCTCTTCATGTTCTTATTGGCCATCTGTATATCTTCTTTGGAGAAATGTCCATTCAAGTCATTTATTCATTTTTTAATTGGGTTGTTTGTCTTTTTGTTGTTGGTTGTAGGATTTCTTTGTATATTCTGGATATAAAACCCTTATGAGTTATGTAGTTTCCAGGTATTTCCCCCAATATATTTATTAACTACAAAGGGAAAGATAGTGTATTAGTCAGCCAAAGGGGCGCTAATGCAATATACCAGATATTGGTTGGTCTTCATAAAGGGTATTTATTTGGGGTAGAAGTCCACAGATACCAGGCCATAAAGCGTTAAGTTTCTTCTCTCGCCACAGTCCATTGCCACATGTTAGAGCAAGACAGCTGCTGGCATTTGCCAGGGTTCAGGCTTCTGGGGTTCCTCTCTTCCCGGGGCTGCGTTTCTCTGCGGGCTTAGCTCCTGTTTCCTCCACAAGGTCAGCTGTAGACGATCAGGCGAACGGCTCGCTTCTCTTCTCCTGGGGCCTTCTTTCCAACATCAAAACTCCAACATCACAACTGCTTTTCAAAAACTGCTCCCTCTGTCCTTTGCCTTGCCTTTTATATTCGATTCCCCACCCACCAAGGGGTGGGGTCAACGCCCTACTGACGTGGCCCAGTCAACGCCCTAATCATAACTTCATCATGCCCAGATGAACAGATCAGTTTACAAGCATGATCCAATTATATTTTTGGAATTCATAATTACATCAAACTGCCCAACGGCCACAGATAGTAACTTACAGTGGAGAGACCCAGTGACCAAGATTAACATTGCCAATAATGAAAAGCAAACTCATGAACCCACTGATGGGATGCCCTGAGAAGGATATGATAGCAGTTCTGTCATATTCTTGCCAAAAATATGTGATCTCATTCTAGTGGTGAGGAAGCATCTGACAAGTCCAAATTGAAGGACATCCTACCATTCTAACAGAACTGTGGCCATGTTGATTGCCTGGTTTTGATGACTATACCATGGTTATGTAAGATGTTCCATAGGAGAAGCCTAATAACATATACAGGTACTCTCTGTACTAGTTTTGCAACTTTTCTGCAAGTCAAAAATTCAAAAATTTTTAAAAATTAATTTTGAATTTCAAGTGCTATAAATGAAAGCGTCTCCAAACAACTAAATCAATTCCATCTCAGAAAAGTAACTTTAATAGTGGATGTCATAGTTGTTTTAGCCAATTAAAAAATTATAATAGTCTGTATCACAATTAATTGAACCATTAACAAAGGCAATTAAAAGTGATTTTATAATTTGGGGAACAAAACAATAAATTGTTATTAAAACAAAAATGTATGTTTTTTTTTTTAATCTATGAAAGGTAAATGATTAAAATTAAGTAACAGACCAGAGCTAAATCAGAGCTGGTCCAGTGTCAGCACTGGAACACTTTCCAGACTCTTAAGGGATAAGAGCAATAATTTCAATAGTTAGCACAAAATTATATATAAATTTAAGGAGAAAAACTGGAAATATGTAAGATATGCCTTCAAATCTATAATTTCTTTTTATTTTTATTTATTTTTTAGCATTTTAGATGTGAAGCATCATTTCTACATCCACTGAAATGCCCTCGGCCTCTCTTTGGAACTGCCAAAAGCGCATCCCTAGGAAACAAGGCCTTTGGGCAGGGCGTTTGATTATCAGAGTCTTTGGCTATTTTCTTGGTTAAACTTTCAGTTAATTATCTGCCATCTACAATAACAAAAGAAAAGAAAAAAGTAGAAAGCCACCTACATGATCCACAATAATAGAGAATTAGTTAAGAAAACTATGAGAGTCCATGCTGAACATTTATGAATAAAACTGTGTTTATGAAGAGTTTTAAAATAATATGAGGGTGGTGGTGATGACAGCACAACATTGTAGATGTAAATAATGCCACTCTATTGTATGCTTAAAAATTTTATGGTATATATATATATAAATATATAATATATATTACCACAATAAAGAAATAAATTTTTTAAAATTTTAAAGTAAAAAAAAAAAAGGAAATGTTAAATAGAAAGAAATGTTAACAATTACCCAGCAGTTACTATATCCTGAGCACTGTTTAATCCTCATAACAACCCCATGAAGTAAGTGAACCATCACTCCATTTTACACATGGGGAAACTGAGGCACAGAACAGTTAAATGACTTGCTCAAGTTTATACAGCAAGTAAGGACAGAACCAGGAAGATTTGAGCCCAACTATTTGCTACCTCAGCTCCCAAAGATAACAAAATAACACATTTAGGGTTATTAAAATGAAACTTGTTTAAAATGTACAGAAAAGAAACCAGAATGAAAGAGACCCCAATAGTAATGGTGATTGTTCTTGGGTATTGGGATTAGAGTAACGTTTTTGCTTCTTTTCAGTATTTTTCTAATTTATTCAATGCACAGGTATGACTTCCATCATTTAAAAAAAAAAAAAGGTTTTTGACCAAAATTATAAGAAATGATGAGCATTCACAAAAACATCACTCCTTTTGAAAATAACCTGGACATAATCAACAGAAATTGCTCACCCATGTCAGAAATAGGACTTATTTCAGGGTAAATTCAGGAAAGTGCTTTTGCCTTCAAAGAAAACAAAGTAGTTTGGGAGTAGTTCTCACTCCCAAATTTTAGCCTATTTAAAGGATCTAGATAGTTATCCTGGAGGGAGGGGGCAGGCACAGGAGTTGGGGAATTTATCTGTTCTAGACTTCCATAAATTTGAACTTTGAAATACCCAAATATCTAGTTTCCAAGCAAAATGTAAATAACAAGGTTACTTATTTGCTCAGTGTAAATCTTCATGTATCGGGATGGTAATATGGTCATATAAAATTTTAAAATGAAAATTCTTAAACGAGTTCTATTCAAACTGCTAAAAATTAAATATACAGTGACATATGTAAATGAATATTCCTGGAGCCCAAATTAGGCTAAGCAGGATGGAAAAGTCATCTAGAAATCTAAATATAGAAACTATTGGGAAAGAGAAAAAGATTTTCCTGAGCTCTTTGACCTACTCAGCCCCCAGGACCTTCTCTTTGCAAGAGCTCTGAGATAGGGGCTAGATGTGGCAGATTTAAAACTCTATCTTCTAGTCTGGGGATTAAGAATCAGTTTGCCCTGTAATTCCCCAATTTGAAACTTTGAACAGCCTTAAAATAAGGGTGGTTAATAATTCTATTACCAAATTTCAGTAAGTAAAGGAAAAATCCTTGAAAGCTATGGAAAGATCTTTTAAAATAAACTAAACAATTATTCCAGAAACTAGTAGTCAGTATGCTTTTATTTTATTTTATTTTTTTTTTATTTTATTTTTTTTTAAAGATTTTATTTATTTATTCATTTATCCCTCCCCTGCTGCCTGTGCTCGCTGGGTCAGCCAACCACGCCGTGCGGGCGGCCCGCCTTCACCAGGAGGCCCCGGGAACCGAACCCGGGGCCTCCC
>JAKSZT010054030.1:25274213-25300875 GCA_026826555.1 Tolypeutes matacus
CATTTATCCCCCCCTTGCTGCTTGTGCTCGCTGGGTCAGCCAACCACACCATGCGGGCGGGCTTGCCTTCACCAGGAGGCCCCGGGAACCGAACCCAGGGCCTCCCATATGGTAAACTGGAGCCCCACTGATTGAGCCACAGCCGCTTCCCTGGAAAGATCTTTTAAAATAAACTAAACAATTATTACAGAAACTAGTAGTCAGTATGCTTTTAAAACTATACACAGTTTCGGTTTTATTTAGCTTGGGTATTATCTCCCTAGGTTTATAGGATACCAATCAAATAAATTAATATTCTATGTGGTTATGGTTAATTCTAGGGAGCTTGTGAAAGCATCTTCTAAACTGAAGCATTTGAATGGCTAATTCCAGGAAGCTATTAACTAGAAACCTAAATTGATATTGATGTAACTTCATAACAAGAGAACCTGTCGGAGGCCACCACAATCTGCATGTTAAAGTGGTGGTGAGGAAAGATAATCTTGATTCCATTGGCAAGCTTAGATTTTCATAAAATAATTGAGAAAATAGTTTTTCCTGTACTGCTAAAGTAAAATACCTGTTAATTAATGTCATCATGGTAAAGGTGTAAAAGTAAAAATCAAAGTACTAAAATAGTTAAGTTCATTTGATTGTTATACTTTGCATTGGAAGTGTTTAAAAACTGTATAAGAGGGGGTCGGAGTTGGCTCAACTGGTTGGGCGTCCGTCTCCCATATGGAGGGACCCGGGTTCGATCCCCGGGACCTCCTGGTTAAAAAAAAAAAAAAAAAAAAAAAAAACTGTATAAGAGAAAATAAATAAAAGAGAAAAAAAAAGAAAAAAAGTATATAAGAATCAAAAGAGATAAACTTCAATATTGTCAATCTCTCTTGTGCATTCAAGCCAGGCCCAAATACCCTGCATGGTACCTCTCCATTCGAGTTATTGGCTAGGTTGATCAGTGACCCCTAAAAAATAAAAGTGTCTACTACATCTCTGAACATGCTTCTGAAGTGGCTGCGAGACCATGATGCAGTTTCAGACTCCTGCAGCAACTGGTGATGGCTCAATATGGCCAGATGGTACAACAGACATTGACTCCAGACTGGCACTGTTTCATAGTGCAGAAAGGTGCTATGCACTATGGTGAAATACTGGAGCCTACCTTCCTTACTTCTCTCTAGAATCAAAGGTGCTGCAGCATGCTGGCTGTGTGAAAGGCATACCAAGTGGAGCAGTGATTACCAGAGTGATGCGAGTAGAACTTAAACACAATTGGCATTGTGGCCTGCTCCCATGGAGAATAACATGTATGGCATTGCAAACCTAGAACTTAAACCTATTAATTGCAGCTCAAAGAGGAACTTGTGCATTGATTAGTAATAAGTACTGTACCTATATGCCCAATGATTATGATATCTTTTCTATTCTAGATCATATGCAGAGGGATATTGAACATGTTAAAAGTTCTGGTAAACTTAATTCATTTTCTAAGTAGTTAATGAACGTGCCTATAAGATAAAGGAATGGCTTTCTTAAGTACTGTCTTTATTTTGTTTACTATGTGCTTGTCCTGTTGTTGCCTATACTGTCTTTGTGAATTTATGTCTAGAGCAGTGCTTCTCCATACCCCTCTTAGCTGTCTTAGACATAACCACCACCATGAAAAACTGGGATTGGCAATTTATACTAAAACCTGCTCTCTACTACAGCCTCTCCCTAGAGCTAACTAGCAGCATAGAATAAACTAGCCATGGCTTAGAAGCTCTAAAACAGCAAATGGACTTTCTTGCTGCTGTGGTGCTGCAAAATCGCAGGTCACTTAACATGCTAACAGCAGCAGAGGGATGAACATGTCTGTTCCATAAAAAGGAGTGCTGTCTTTATGTAAATCACTCTGAAATGGTCCTAAAAGCATTCAAAACCTGCAAGGTGAAGCTCACAACTTCGGGAGGATGCAGCCTTTGCAGGCACCTGGCCTTTCCTACTCTTGTCATCCAGTATCCTTTTAGTGGGATCATATATCTCCAAAATTCTAATTCAGTTTATTTCTTCTAGAATCAATGCCTTGTTAGGCATATGGAGATTTCATCTAGCTCCACCCACTTTACCAGATTTGTCTTCCCCCAACCATGATAGAGTAGCAAGAGGGTTTTACACCTTGTCAGGTAGGGTCTACTGCCCCTAACCAGCAGGAAGTAATTACAGAAGAATGACCATCATCCTTCAGCACCCCCTTAAGAATAAGGGTGTTAACCCTCTGAGGGGGGAGTTGAAGCAAGCTAGTGTAGGGAATGAGAAGACAATCTGGGACCTAGCAGAAAACTACAGTCATGAAACACGTGGACATGGAACCTGCCTGGAACGCCCCCTGAAGGAAAGACCACTCCCAGAAGGCTTCTGGAAGAACCTCGTGAGAAACCCCATTTGGAATGAAACCCCATTGGAACCCCAGATGTTCTCAAGGGCCTTGTCATTGGGACCCCCTGGGGGGGGGGGGAATTGACAGGTGGGGTAACCAATCAAAACAGCAAACAGCTGGGACTCCTCCCTTGAACGTTAACAAGGGAAGGGTAATTAATGGTTTAAAAAGCAACCGCAGGAGCAGTAGATAGATGATAGATAGATAGATAGATAGATAGATAGATAGATAGATAGCCAGCCGCGCGGCGCGGTAAGCTGATGCAGCAGGACGGCCCAGCGAAGGGAGACAAGGAAAAAAGGCACAACAAATGGACACGGTGAGCACAAGCAGTAAGGGGGGATAAATAAATAAATAAAATCTTAAAAAAAAAAAAAAAGTGTATTAGTCTGCCAAAGGGGTGCCAATGCACAGTATCAGAAATCTGTTGGCTTTTATAAAGGGTATTTATTTGGGGTAAAAGCTTACTGTTCCAAGGCTGTGGAAAGTCCAACTCAAGGCACCATAAGAGATGCTTTCTCACCAAAGTCAGTTGCCACGTGTTGAAGCAAGATGGCTGCCCATCTCTGGCTGGTCTTTGCCTTCTCCTCCGGGCTCACCCTTTCTTCTTGAGCTCCATGGACCCAGCATAGGGTTTTTTTTTTCTTTCTGGGCCTCCTATATCAGTGCCGGTTGGTCCTAGCTCTTTCCAATGTCAGCTATAAGCTATCAGCCAAATAAATGACTCATCTCTCCCCGAGCTTCAGCTGTTTGAGCCTTCTCCTTTCTGTCATATGACAGGATCAAAAATGACAGAACTCTCTCTTCCTGTGTGTCTGTGTGAGTGTCCCATTTATAGCAGACCCAGCAAGGGGGTAGGGATTCAACCTGAGCCAAGAATCCCTTAAAAGCAATCTTAACAGACCCCTCAACTGAAGTTAATACAATCAAAGGGTATCACACCTAGAGGAATGTTATGTTTACAAACATAATCTTTCTCTTTTGGAGATTCATAAATAACCTCAAACTGCCACAAAGAGTAAAAGAAAAAATGCCCACACATTAGATAAGGCTGAAAGTATTTATATGCCTGCCACAGTTATAAAATTTTGCTATCACAGGCACTGTTTGTTGAGCACACACTTGAGTCCAGAGGCAGTGACAAGCACTCATTTAGATAAGCATCTCTTTCATTTCTGGAGGTGTGACCAGAGCTAGCTGGCTCAGAGCCCCACGGTCAGCATCTTCTTTGTCTGGCTCTCTAGCCCAACAGGGCTCAGTAAGTTCTCTAGCTTTCTTGCCAGTGCATCGTTAACTCCTCCTTTTTCATTCCTTCCACAGTGACTCACTTTTGGAAGCTTTTGGAGTCAAATAAAGGCAGTTTCTACCAACTTTAAGCCCAACAACTTTGTTGCTCAATGTCCACCATTCGTGCATCATGTCTCACAGGAAGAAAACTAAATGTGAGATTATTGGTATTTAAGAGAGCTGGGTTTGCCCAGGTATGATTATTTTCTGTTCTTCTCTCTTCGTGTTTCCCTGGGTATGTCCCCTCTCACCAGGCAGGAGATTAAAGCAGATCAGAGGCTGCTACTGTGCAGCTCTAGGAGGTTTGTTGGTCTACAGAATTTCCAAAGACAAATCCACATGGCAGGACTTGTTTGCCTTTCACTGTGCTGGGCCTTAGCGCCTCTTGTCTAACTCACATGCTCCCTCCACAGTGAGGCTTCCTGCCGGCCCCCTGCAGGCCTCCCCTTTGCTATCTTTAGGCTGAGTCAGCAAAATCCCACATTTTCGTTCTTCTCTCTCCATTCCACAGACTGGAAGTAAATCACCCAATGATTGATTAACACCTCATTACTGTGCCACATTTTGCAATGAGGTGGGACAATTGGGACTCCAGTAGCCTTGAACCCCTGAACAAGAGGAGGAGTAGCCAACAGTGAGTGGGTTAGTCAAAAGGAAGCAGGAGCCAGGGCTTCCTCTAGAGACCGGGGAGATCTTGTTTAGAGCAAGCGTGAAGCTGGGAGCACCTGGCCACTTCCCACACACCCCAGGAATATGTGGCAGCTGAAGAGGTGCTGCCTGGGCCCGGAGCCCCCTCCCTAAGGCTATCTCCCTGGCTACTGAACTCTGCAGAGAGGGCCACACTGAGGCTAGGGCACAGGAAGACAGCTCTGTCCCAGGCCCTTTCAGGTGAGCCCCCCAACAGAAAAATAACTAGGGGAGCAGCAGCCTCACCCCCAGGCAGTCTGAGGTGGCCCTGCATGGGGCTAGGGTACAGGTGGATAAGGGTCCACCCTGAGCACAGGATGCAAGTCCACAAGGGTGAGGCAAGGCAGAAAGTGCTCTGATCACAGAGGAACCGACCTGAAATACTCATGTTTTTGCCTTGATATGAGGGGCACTCACACCTCCCTCACACTCAAGGCACCCCCGGGCAACCCAGAGGCACCTGAAAGGAGCTGAGGGTCTGTAAGCCCACTCCAGCCTTCCTCAGAGATCAGAGCACTCAAAGGGGTCAGAAACCAAGGGGCAGTCCTTTGAAACCAGGGGGAAATACATGCTTAGACCATGAAACTGAACCCCTTCCATCTGAGATGGGGGTGGGGACAGGAGGGGTTTGACAGGGATTCTGAGAGTCTAATAGGTTAGACCAGTGGGACCCTGCGAGTCTTGCTGAGCTGGGGGATCTGTACCTCCAGGAAGTACTAGGTGAGCAGGTTCTGCAGAGATGGGACTGTCTGGAGGGAAGGAAGGGCACTGCAGGATGATGGCGACTGACAGCGGACGCCAGTGAGGTCAGGCACTCAGCTCTGGAGAAGTTCACTCAGCAGTTTTCTTCTTGGTTTGAAGGGCCAGCTGGGCAGGCAATGGACTGAAGAGGGTGGCTGACTCAGAAAAGGGCTGAGAGGTGGAAATATGGGGGGGTGAGGGTTGCCCACAGAGATGGCTCCTGAGGCGAAAGCGGCGGGGGAAACCCACCAAGGGAGGAGCCCAGGAAGAGGCTGTGGGAGCAGGACCAGGGAGCTGACAGGATTCAGGAGCCAAAGAAGGATTTCATGATGGAACAGGCAGGAGGCAGAACTCCAAGAATGCAATGTCATACAAGGTAGGGAGGACTGAGATACCTACAAGGTCAAGGATGGCAAGAAAAAGTGCTGGGGGCTTCCAGTTCAGGATCGTGGGTGGTCAGAAGTATGAGCTTCCTCCCCCTACAAAAATCACTTTGAAATGTCTGAAGAGATAAAAAAAATGAGGACACACAGAGCAGCAATGAAGAGTGCCATCAGCAGAAAGATTTTATTTCTGTAAGGTGGGAAATGCATGGGATTGTATTAATGGACAAACCGGAAGAGGAAACCACAACCCGAAGATGACTGGAGAACGCTGCAGGCGACATGGGGGTCAGTCTTCCCAGAGAAGCCTCAGAGGCTCCCAGCTTGGAGGCAGTGGAGACATTAACTGGAGGGCCTGGCTGTGTCACACCTGGGCCAGCCCTCCCTCCCCTGACACATATATACAAACACACAAGTTGGCTGAGCATGAGCCTGGAGATTTACGTGCTAAGAAATATCCCATGAACTGAGCAGAGGTGTATTTCAGGCCAGGAGGAGAGGCTGGACAGAGCACCTCAAAACAGACTTCTGAGCAAAAGAGAGGAAAGGCAGCTCCAGCATCTGGTGTTCAGTTACCTGTTTCCCACCCACTCAGTCCTTAAAGGACATGAGCCTGTCTAAGAGGATGCAGTCACACAGATCCTAATCCAGCCTTCCACCGCCGCAAGAGACCTCTGGGGTAAACAGCTGTGAAAAGGAAACCCTTCCCAGGAACTTACATAAATCACCTAAGTCCTTCATTCATAAAAATGTTGGGAGCGGACGTAGCTCAAGTGGTTGAGTGCCTGCTTCCCATGCATGAGGTCCTGGGTTCAATCCCCAGTACCTCCTTAAAAAAAAAAAACAAGTCGTTCAAGGATCACTTGGTATTCTCTCCAATGAGAACGAGGAAGAAACAGCACACTAAACCCTGAGAGAACTCATTAAGAATCATCAGAATAAAACATTGTATTATCTCATAAGAAGTCATTGCATCCATAAAGAGCAGGCTACTATGGACAAAGGAGCAATCAGAGAACAAGATCATGGGAATTAAAAAAAAAAAAAAAGACCCAAACAAAAAATTTCTATAGGACTAATAAAATGGTTATGCCTGAAAACCAAATTGGTTTTGTGGCGGATTGTAGTAATAGTTGCACAATTTTATACATCTACTAAAAAATCATTGGACACTTAAAATGGGTGGATATTATGGTGGGGAAATTATACCACAGTAAAGCTGAGGTATAATTTAAAAAAAAAAAAAAAAGCCCCAGCTAGCTCCCTCACCCCTTAGGAAGGATGATTCCAAAGCATGTACTTTGCGCGGTTCTTCAGATTCCCCGTGGGATTAGGAACCAGTCTCATGGTGGTAGCTGGCTTAACTTGCATTTCTTACTGGCTATCCTTCCTTCCCAATATCCTTTCCCCATTTCCCTACCACGTACCTGCACTTCTCCCAAAAAAAGACTTGCCATGGAACCCTCGTTTTACTGTCCATTTCTGGTAGAATCCAGAGCAGGATAAGATTTTTCATTTCGTACTCTTCTGAACGCTGTATCTATTTAAAGAGGCGGTGTCCAGGATAAGCGTTATTGATGACATGTCACGGGAGCCAGATTTCAAGAGGGACTTGGGTGATGAGCAGGGAGAGAGAATATTAAGTGAAGACTGGCTGGGAAAAGGCGAGTCACAGGAAGGTTTCCAGAGCAGTGGGGGTTGTTCTTGCTAATAACTCAGATGCAAGTTCTTCCTGTGGCTTATTGTTGAGTAGGAAAATTCTTAAAGGCAGATCAGGGTGACAGAGAAGCAGGAAATGCACCTATATACTAAATACGTAACCTTGCAGGTAAAGTTTTCTTTTGGTGCACCTTATAAAAAACATGTTTGCACACACAAACACATTTGTGTAATTCATGTGATGTCAGCAAACAAGTTTAGGGCTCCTTAAAGACAGTCCCTGATTCTTGGCCTCTACTTTGGAAGACAGCATTTAAAAAATAAAGCCATTATAGAAAAAAAGAACATTAGGGGAAAATGGAACTTATCCAGCACCCAGCACATGAAGTAATTTCCTGTTCTGGATGAGAATTTTTATTTCATCCAAAGATAAATCATACAGAAGTTAACATTTGACCCAAGTAAAGTCTTAATTCACTCCAGTTTTCCTGGAAGTGAAAGTCATCCTTTGCTCCAATAAAGTCATCCTTTCTTTCTGCATCTCAGGGGTGGCAAGATGACCCAGAACCTCAAACATCCATCACCATTACGGGTGGAGAAGTATGAGACAGTTATACTTTGTGTGCTTTTAATTATGGACTCAACTTCCAAGTGTATCTCAAAGGTGTCCCAACCTCCAAAACATGCTCCCCAATTTCCTACTTCTTTTCTATTCTTCCTTGACCAACTCAAGAAAAGGAGATGGGTAAGACCAGGGGCCTGGATGGGAATCAACTGTCTGGGTCTCTTTCATCCTCTTCCTCTTAAGGCCATGTTGGGTTTGTGAAAAGTCCAAATGCTGGCAATGTTTTTCAGAACTTTTTTGACAATAAAAAAATCAACTTGATTTAAGAGCAGCCATGAAAAAGATCCAAGCACCAATTTCTGCTGTGGCATGAGTTGTCGAACAGTTCTTGAAGGATAAAATAACCCTGTGATGCTCACATACATGAGGTGGAGGCTCAGATGATAATCCACCTCATCAATACGGAGAGGGCTTCATGGATTTAACGATCAGTCAGTACCACGTTTGGGCCAACAAGGGTGTAAAGCTTTACAACCCAATTAATCCTTTGCTGAAGAACCTGTGAGATAAAACTCACAGTACAACAGGGTGATGCTGTGAAGCTGTATGTGCCCCAGAAAAACACGTTCTTAAATCTAACCCATTTCTGTAGGTGTGAACCCATTGTATGTAGGACCTTTTGATGAAGTGGCCCAGCCCAATCAGGATGGGTCTTAATTCTATTACTGGAGACCTTTATAAGCAGACTGCAATTCAGAGAAAGCGGAAGGGAGCAACCAGAAGCTGAATATCAACAGAACTCAGGAGAGAAGGGAGAGACCAGGAGACACAACCATTGGCCTTGCCATGTGACAAGCCAAGAACCAAGGGTTGCTAGCAGCCAGCCCCAGGTTGCTATCTTCAGGAAGAAAGCATTGTCTTGATGAGACCTTGATTTGGACTTTTTCCTAACCTCAAAACCATGAACAAATAAATTCCCATTGTTTAACCCAACCCATTTCATCGTATTTGCTTAAGCAGCTAGAAAACTAAAACAAACAGTCACAAGGTCTTGTGGGCTTGAGCAGCCACTGCACACAAGAACTTCTGCCAAATGAATAAGGGCCAGAGGTCATTTCACCCACGAAACATCACCGGCACCAAGTACTTATGTTCTAACAGTGGCACGGGTCAAAAAAGGCATGGACACATGCAAATTGTGTACCAATTACCTATGAATGTTCTTAGAGCTTCTTTACTCTTCCCTAAACCTAATGTGGCCCTCAGAGTTGTACCAGCAACCACTGGCATAGAAAGGTCAGATGAAGGCACCATGAAACCTTCAGAATGACCCGGCTGACACAAGCATTCAAACCCACATCAATATTTGTCCTCAAACTTGTTCCTATGTGGCCTCAACACTCCAAGTAGGAGAAAGCAGTCAGATAAAATTATTCAAGATATGCCTTCTCACAACACTAATCCTTCTGTTTTTGAGCTTCACCATGTGTCTACTCATTTTTAATTGAACATTAGCAATTTCTCAACATTAGTCTATGAAAGAAACTCCAGTGTCAAGGGGTGCCTTTGGCTACAAACCCCAAATGGACACGGCTCTGGATAATAGTTTTTTTTTTTTAAGATTTTTTTAATCCATTTTGAAGCGCACCCCCCCACACACCATTTTTGCTGTTTTGTGTCCATTCACTGGGCAATTCCCCGTGTCTGTTTCCTGCCCTCTCTTCTCAACCTTCTCCTATCTTCACTGGGATTCAATCCTGGGAACCTCCTATGTGGGAGAGAGGCATTCTGCCACCTGCGCCACCTCAGTCCCTGGTTTTTCAGCACGTCTCGTCTTGGCTCTCCCTTATATCACTCTCCTGTTATGTCATCATCTTGCTGTGTGGCTCAGCGGGGCCTGGCACACTCCCACGCACAGGGCCTGGGGGCTCACCCGCTTGCAGGGTCAGGTGGCCTGCGTGCCTTCTCTATTTTTCTTTATTTTACTGGGAGTTCCCGGGGATCAAACCCAGGTCCCTCCATATGGGAGATGAGACATCCAACCATTTGAGCCACATCCACCCCAATAATGTGGTTTTCATGTTGCAGCTCCACTTACTAAGTATAGTCATTATATTCACTGAAAACGGAAGCATAAATAGATGTTCACATTCTTCTTTAAAGACTCTGAACTGAAAGCATTTTTGAGGATTTTAAATGTAAAGGGAAATAACCCATTGAGAGAAAAAGTTATAGTTTAATGTTACTGTTATGATTTTGGAGAGAAGGGGGAATGCTTTCTTTCTGGAAAATATTATCCAAGGTAGGAAAAAGGATGGGCACTGGGAAAATTCTGGAACATTCTTTGTGTTATTTGAAGAGATCATAGACTATTACACATTACATGTAACAATTAAAAATACAGTGACTTTATTTCCTCCTTCTTACAGTCTCCAGTATTGCATCTGGTAAGAAAATCTTCACCTCTATTATAACACAAAAATATTTCAACAAAGCATGTTGCAAGATAGTATGTATAAGCAATAGTTTGGCAGGGTTTCATCAACTCTAGTAGCTCATAAAAATAAAAACCCCAAATTTTAGAATTCAAAAATAACAGCTTTATTTAACATATATTACACCTTAACATTTTAAAATACCATGCTCTAGTTAAATATTTCATCAACAAACACTGTATACAAATAAAATATTACACAAAATATATTTAAGAAAATGTTTTGGTCTTTGATCTGAACAATAAATAAAAACACAGGCACTTCTACACCGAGACAGGAAAGCAGTGACTACTCAGAATAATAATTTTGTATAAGCAATGTGTGAAAATATGGCAAGAATAGAATCCTGGAGTTTTTAACCTGACAAAGTTCAAAAGTTATATATGCTTTCCAGGTGCACATTTAAAAATCACAAACCCAATATAGTTGTCAGAGGCAATTCAATCTTCAGTTGGCCATTATGGACTTATACTCATTATTTTCATATACTAAAATTAGAGAACTATTTTATCATTATTTTCAAATACTAAAATAATGATATTTTATATTATTTTCAAATACTAAAATTAGAAAACTATCATGACACCACCCAGCAAACCAAATACTAGGAAAATGAAATTGTCTTTCTCTTTATTATGACCATAATAAGACCATGACAAAATAAACTGGACCCATGTTAGTGATTCTCATTTTGCAAAATTAACTGATTAACACAAGAAAATACTGTTGGGGTAGCAGGAAATTTTGACAGAAGTGAATTTTTCTAGACAATTTTAAAAATTCATCCAAATTTCATGGAAATAATTTAATCCCATTAAATTCCAGAATCCACTGAATAGCGTGTAACAAAATCTTTGTGGCCAACAGGTTTATAAACACCTAAATGACAGACAAATCAATCATTAAAAATAGGGAAAGTAGAAATATCATATCTGAAGGCTAAACAAAATTAAATGGTTAAATTCCAGAAACTTATGATTTCAAATGAAAAGTGACGACAAATTAGGAAAAACTGACCACAAACCAGTAGTAAGGATCAGAACCAACTGTTGGGCCATATCCTCTTTAAAAAATCAACATCTTCTGCGTTCCTTCTTCAGAAAAGTACCAAATTAAAAGGTTTACAGACCCTCAAATGGATACTATTTATAAAGGCAATTTTGATGGTTTAACATAGAAATTACCCTAAATATGAGAACACAACATGGGAATTATTCAAGATATGCCTTCCTATGCAAACTTTAGTCTATCTGTATTCTAGCATTTTAAATGAGCGTTTTGTAACCGAGACCAAATATCAATCATCTCTTGGGGTTTTCTACTATGAACTAACATCAAATCTACATAGGAACAAATGTTATTCTTGTTTTTCTCTTCTATATCAAATGTTCTGAAGCCTTTGTGCTTCTCTGGAACGAGGCCGAGTTTCTGAAGGCACATTCCAGTATAAACGTCATCAATGGGGTAGAGGTGGACCCGTTCAGTTATGTTGTACAGCCTCAGAGCCAGGTGGCCAGAGTAGAGGAAGCCACCTCCCCCCGCATAAGGCGGGTAGACGCCAGAGTAAACAACTTCTGGGATGTAGTACTTCAGCTTCTTATCCCGATGAGGTCCAGCGTTGTGGATCACATCACCTATAAACAAATCTTTGGCTTTGTTCTTGGATAAGCTATTCAAGTAATTCAGGATGTGATGGGTGTTCACGAAAACATCGTCGTCGCCCTTGAAAACAAACTCGGCATTTGGGCAGGAAGTGCTCACCCACCTGAGAAACAGCACTTCTTTCAGAGACAGGTTGAAGAAAGTGTCTCTGTAGTTCCACATGAGAATGTCTTGGTGTCTCTCACTCTCAAATTTCAGCATATCTGAAAGGTTGGGATGGTTGTCCTCGGGGGGCGTCTGGCCCAGCAAGAAGACTCGCACCACTGTTTGGTTTCCCATGTTGGCTTCTCTGCCCCAAGATTCCCTGATTGCCTGCCTTCTAGCGAAATGTGGGGTGAGTGACTTAATCGCCAGCAATAAGAAGGGTTTCTTTGCACACTTATCTGGTTGATCTATAAGCAGTGAATAATTTCGACATCTCAAATAGAGCAAAAAGTCTTTAAATCTGTCCGGCAAATTGTTAAAACCTGTAACTACTGAAGTGACCCTCAGGTCAGGTTCACAATAATTCAAATGGCTTATATTGGAAAACCCGTACATTTCCCCCGTCTGGTTGGCCAACATGCTCAATATCGGATTGTACCGCTTGTTCAGTTTTTCTTGTTCTCTGTTCCAATACGCCACAGGAGGATCAGTTACCTTCCAGAACTTTTCTTTGGGTATTATTACTTCTCCCTTTCCATTTTTTTCTTGGGTACTGCTTTTGGAGACTTCCACAATCAAATAAATGAAGACATTTACCATCATCAGGATACCCAACAACTTTATTCTTCGACGTCCAACACTCATTTCTCATATCTGGAATAAAGGGGGGGAGGGACACTATATTAATTACATAATTATTAATGTACATTTGTTCATACATTTTAATTTATTTCAATTGCCTCTTTGTCTTGTTTCCCCTAGAATAGTGATTGAGAGCACAGATCCTGGAGCCGCACCACCCAGGTTCAAATAAATAATGGCCCTTCCACTCTAGCTTTGTGATCACAGGCAAGTTGCATAATCTGTTTCTCAGCTTCTCCATCTATAAAAAGGGGATAATAATCCACTTCATAGGATGGTTGTGAGGACTATATCATATATATCTATATATATATATATATATATTTTTTTTTTTTTTTTTTTTGAGGTATGGGGGGCCAGGGATTGAAGCCGGCACTCAATCACTGAGCTACTTCAGCTTCCCTGAGTTGGTTTTTTCGCTTGTTTGCCTGTTGTTTTTGTTTTTTTTCAGGAGGCACCGGAAACTGAACCTGGGACTTCCATGTGGGAGGCGGATGCTCCACTGCTTGAGCCACATGCATTCCCATGGTCCATATGACTTTATATGTAAAGCTTTTAGTAATACCTGACCCCTACCAGGGCATATATAAGTCGGTGCTTTGCAAACTGTTTTGACCACAATTCATAATAACAAATACCTTCATATTGTGTTCTAGTATACACCAGGGTACATATACAAAATCTATTTTCTTAAAAAATGCTGGTCCCAACTCTACATTATTTCATGACCTGCCGTTTGACAGATGAGGAAACCAAGGCAGAAAGATTAAGATATTTGCCCAGGGTTGCAGGTTAGTGTAGACTCAAAGAGATAAAATGCAGAGGAGATTCAGAGCAGCTTTATCCACAATAGCCAAAAACTGAGAACAACCCAAATATCATCAACAGGAAAACAGATTAACAGTTGTGGTATATTCATATAATAGAATTATTCCTCCTTTTCTTTGAAAAGAGTCCCAAAGAAGCACTGTGTCCCAGGCACCTACAAAGTAGGTATTGTTATTTATTCCCAGTTTATATCCAAGGGCATAAACCAACCAAGGCAATGTGCTTCCAAGAACACCTGTTAAACAGCGGCCGCTCTTTTCCAACCTCTATAACAAAGTTGCGTGACCATTTTAATCAAGAATAGTGTCTACATTTTTAAAATAGGTTTTGTAACTTCACTGGATTTTAACTAATAGTCCCAGAATATTTGTCATGCTGAGTATGCTATGAAGCTTTTACCTCTTTGACAGCCAGAATAGATCAATAGGAATTCACAAGCTATTTTGTGCCTATAAAATCTGTCTAGTATCTACTTAATCTAGTTGCTTGTATTAGCCACTGCTTCAACTAGGGACACAGAAGTAAAAGGCATTTAAAAGCCAGGCTCTATCCATATCCCCACTCTCCAAAAGCCTTTGCAAGTCTAGAGAGTATGGCAGATGATGAAATTAGGCAGGTGTTCTCAGCAACCCCAAGTAAGCGGTCTTCCCTCGCCACCTGCTTCTCCCCTCATTTCCCAACCACTATCTACCTTCTACCACTCAAGATTCCCATCACTGAACTCTCAAGAGAGGGCGTTCTTAAAGTTCCTTCCAAAGAAAGTACCATGAGACGTTTCTTACTCCCCAATTACAGGCCCCAAATCACACACAGCCTGACTAATTCCAAACATCCACACCAATACCCTCCTTAGATCAAATGAGCCTCTGAGGAAACCTTAGGAGCACACTGAAAGTCTGAATCCAGTACGTCTTTGTCAATCTTTCTTCAAGTCTATAATGACATCTATGGCAACCTATACCTCTTTACTATGAGCCTAACTGGGAAGGGCTGGAGTGCTTAAATAGATACATCATGAGTATCTGATGAAGTTTAAGAACTAGTATCGGGGGAGTGGATGTGGCCCAAGCAGTTGAGTACCTGCTTCCCACACAGGAGGTCCCAGGTTTGGTCCCCGATGCCTTCTAAAAACAAATAAAACAAACAACAAACAGCAAATGAAAAAACCAACTCAGGTGAGCCAATGTGGCTCAGTGGTTGAAAGCCAGCTTCCCACCTACGAGGTCCAGGGTTGAATCCCTGGCCCCAGTACCTAAAAAAAAAAAAAAAAAAAAAAGAACCAGTATCTTTTTATAAAACAAATCCTGGATATATTTAAGCATTATTTTTTGGCTTCTAGATTTGAGACATTTTTGAAAATTAAATGATTCCCTTTAAATTGGGAAAACTTTCTTAATGCCAAAGTAGCAATGATCTCTAGGTTTTGGGCTGAAAGCAACTGGGAGATGAAAAAGGACCAGAAGGAGAAGTATGAGGATGAATGAAAGAATGGACTATAATAAGGGAAAATATTTAGAAGGGTATGCTGGAAAAAAAAACAACAACAAAAATGCACATACTATGAATACAAAACTACTTGGTAGAAATTTTCAACTCAGAACAGGAATTTAGACATCAACAGACATTCCTGAAACTTCTTGAGTAAGAGGACAGCTTAGGGAAGAAAGAAGGGAATCAGAGTATACTGCATAGCAGGCAGTGAACGTCTAGAACTAATTCTCCCAGGAAAAAGTATGGGGTGAATAGTATGTGAAATGATCCCAGCTAAATCAACAGGTTACAGGGAATGCTGTGGATGTCTGGGATCTAGCCATAACCATTTGAGTTTCTATCATGGACAGTACCAGTCCTTTTTTGGGAAGGGCTTTGAAGAATACATTAGGCTTACTGATCCTGGACAAGATTCCCAACTTCATTTGCCATTAATTCAGACTATTATGTCCCAAATCCATGCAAGATATTGCCCCCAGCCCCCCTTGGCTCAGAAGGAGCTGTGTGGCTCTCCAAGGAACACCATTTTCACCTTGCTCAAGGCTTCAGTAGGCAAAGCATTTTCTACCCATTTCTTATTAGAGCCCCTAAGTGAAGCTGAGGGGATGCCACTTAACCATTGGGGGTGGGGCGGGGAGTGGAAGTCCAGACGGAGCTAAATGATTTGCCTGACTGATACCTAACAGTGGCTGACAAGGCTGAGATGACCCGTTCCCAATACAAGGCTCTTAGCATCTCTTCCTCTTTCTACAAGGCACAGCTACATTATCATAACCTGTACAGGTAAACAGTGAAGTCTCAAGTGCTGACTCAAGACTGAAAAGACAAGGTCATGATATATTTGACTAGGAATGGGAACACCTAGAAGCTTCCATCCTCACCACTTAAGAGAATTGGCCAGACTTTCTTGTGTAAGGGTCCAAATTCTCAAAGGCACAGCTTAGGGGAACTTTTGCTCTTACTTGCTAAAGAGTACTTCTTCCAAACCAACCTGAGGAGGAAGGGTGAGAAAACCAAGATTCTCAATTACAGTTTCCCCATCAAGTTTAAATGTCATCTTTCACTTGTGACCTGGGCACAGTCCCTTGCATGGGAACTCTGCTTTTAGTAGCCTCTTACAACAAACTGAAGTTCATGGAAAGGAGGATCAAGCAATGACCCCCATAAAAATATCTGTGGGAAAAAGCTCTGAGAATATCTGGCTAAATATTCCCATCGCAGACATAAAACTGATTGTCTCTTCTGAGCAGGAAGTTACATTGCTTCGAAAGAATTTGAGAAAGAAAACTTACCCAAAGCTAGGGAAGATGTTATAAAACACAGAATTTTCTGTGAGTAACAGAAATAGGAGAAAATCCCATAGGCAAACAAAGAACAACCTTAGCTTCTTACCTCGTGCTTGGGAGTGGCCCCACAGGCTCACTCGCCATGTTCGACTCCCACAGTGTCAAGCAGGGGCTCTGTCCCAGGGTGCACCCCTACAGCACCTGCCTCCTTCCCTGCACCCCTGCTGCCTGCGTGCCCGCAGCCATGTATTAGAGAGGGCTCCTAACTGTGATAAACCATGAACACTGCTGCTTTATTCTAATAAACACCGACCACCCACTCTGTGCCAGGCACTAGCAATTCTAGGAGGGAGATGTGCTAAAGATCCCCTCCCTATATCTGAAACTGAGGTAAGAGGGGTTAATTAACTTGCCCAAGGTCCCACAGCTAGTAAATGGTAGAGCCAGGATTCAGACCCAAGCAGTTTGGCTCCAGATGAGTTTTTAACCACAACACAAGCAAATACAGCTGCACAGGGTTATGACTAAAGGAACTGAAAGGAGGCTAGTTTTATTTCCCATGGTTAATCTTTATAGAAGCTTTATATTTATACATTTTGATTGATGAAACTACCATGAATCAAAATTATTTATGGGAAGCAGAGTAGTATCACAAGGAACATTTCTTGACTGATTATTCGAGGTCAGGCTCCAGGCAAAATGCCTCACATGTCCCATTTTCACTTCCTAGTGGGCAGCCCATGCTCTGGTCATGTCTCTCTCATAAATGAGGAAAATGAGACTTCGAGAGATTAGGCATAATCTGTTCCAGATTCCCAGAGTAAGAATCTGAACCCAAGCAGTCTGGCCCCAGACCCTGCTACAGATTATGCTGGAACAGGAAGAAAGATTACCCAACTGTGAAAACAGACACACAGACTTTCTCTAGGGCATTGAGGAAGTCCATTTCTCAAGTTTCTTGTAAGAGGCTGCTTTTATTTCTTCTCATGTAAAGCCACAGTTTGGAAAGGTTTATCCATTTTTATTAGTTTTCTCATTTTCTATTAATGAGAAACTATAATCCCCCTCACACCTCCCTCCTACCTATCCACAGATGACCGATGCTGCTGCATTCAGTTGCTTTCACTCCAATCAAAAGCAAAGACCTTCAACGTCTACTTATCCTTTGCGGGCTCAATTTTCATTAGGACTCTGAAATAACAAACAATCCCAAAGCTTCTTCCATGGACACTAGACTGGGAACCACTGAAATAGATGGCTCCAAAGGGTTCCCTTCAGTTCTGGCAGCCCTATAAACACTCAAACAAAGCAACAGTCAGAAGACCTTGTAATGGGGCCAGCGTGGCCACTGATGAGCCAGCAACCACACCCAGGTCTGACCCAAAAACCGATGCCTGGGTCTGCCCCGCACTCTTCTCCCCAGTACCAAGGTGAAGGATAAATTTCATCAAAATTTATAAAAGTGTATGGTCCAAAATGTAAACCATAATGTAAAGAATTAACCACGGTTAGTAGCTATGTTTCAGTATCTGTACATCAATTTTAACAAATGTACTATCCACATATAAAATGTTATTAATAGGGGAAAGGGGAAAAGGGGGAGGAGGTTGGGATTATGAGAATCCCCTATATTCTGTACATGACTTTTCTGTAACCTAAAACTTCTTTGAAGACAAAAATGAAAAAAGTTAGACACTGAGGGAATAAACAGAAGAAAATGTCACTATACAAACAAGACAACAGCTCTTACAGTTATGAAAGAAAATGTTAAAAAAATTTAAAAATATTTTTTTCATTTTATTAGTCTAAATCTTTTTTAATTTTTAATTTTTTTAATTTTTTTGTATTTTATTTCTTATTTTTAAAACTATCATTATTATTTCTTTTTCTTATTAATTGTATTTGACTATTTTATTGGTTTCATTTTTGAGTAAGTTTTGGATCACAAAAGGATTACAACTGTGACAAGGCAGGATCATTTGTGCGGGGTGTCAGTGATGGGGGATACATGGGAGAAGGGTCACCTGGGCATAAATATAAGGCTTATAAATGTGTTCAAATGTTCATGGGGAATTGTCACGGTGGGTGGAGATTCACACAATAACTGAAAGAATATCAAATTCCCATCCTGGGGAGCTCTGACACATTCTCTAATGGAATAGCAACAATTCCCTGAGTACAGGGGCAATGACTGGTGAAGGAGGATGATTCATTGATGGGCCCTTGATATTGATGACCGTACTTACGAACCTTTACTCTTGAAATTGAAACTTAGCTTAGTATTATAGGGTGCCTAAGAGTTACCTCCTGAGACCCTCCTTGTTGCTCAAATGTGGCCTCTCTCTAAGCCAAACTCAGCATATAAATGCAATACCTTCCTCCCAGCATGGGACATGATTCCCAGGGATGAGCCTCCTTGGCACCAAGGGATTACTACCAAGCACCAACTAGCAATACAACTGGAAAAAGACCTCAACCAAAAGGGTAAAGACAAATGAGTTTATATGGCTAAGAGACTTCAAAGTGAGTTAAGAGGTCATTCCAGAGGTTACGCTAATGCGTGTCTCAGCAAGATCTCATTGACTGCCAAAGTAAATACTACCTCAAATAGTGAGGCTCGTGAGGGCTCTGGAAACATCCAGACACTATAGTCAGGGCAGATAGCTCAGGAGTTTGATGCCTTGCCAGTGGGCCCTACTTTGGAATTTATGCTCCCCTGTGTGACAGAATTGGACTCAGTTGTGGTTTCCCTAAACATGGCTCTTCTGATCCTTCTATTTGAACCTACAATTAGTACTAGGGTTGACAGGTGTATGTCCAAGAGATTAAAATCTCTGGGCTGTCCATATGCCAGCTGGGTCCTGAATCTCAATGGAGTTGCAACACCTACTCTACAGTTCATTGGACTCACTCAGGACAACTAACAAGGAGATGATGATGGACAACAACCATCCCAAGGAACCGAGAGGGCCCACAAATGCAAGCAAGAGAGTCCCATCCATCTGCCCCATGGGATCGAAGACGCCTCTCACCTCTCAATTCGAGGTGGAGTGAGCATCACCATCCCAGAATCCTCAGGATTGGGGAAGGAACTATGGACTAAAGTAGACTTACTGGTATTCTACTATAGACTTATTGTGATTATACCAATGGAGGAAATTATAACATTGATGTGGAGGCAGTGGCCACTGGAGGTTCTGAGGGCAAGGGGACGGAAAAACAGGTGAAACATAGGGGCATTTTTGGGACTTCAGCATTGTCCTGAATGACATTACAACGACAGATATAGGTCATTACATATCTTGCCATAACCTACAAAATTGTGTGGGAGAGTGAAAACTACAATGTAAACTATAATCCATGCTTAGTGGCAATGCTCCAAAATGTTTTCATCAATTGTAACGAATGTACCACACTAATGAAGGATGTTGTTAATGTGGGGAAATGTGGGAGGTATAGGGAGCTGGGCATATGGGAATCCCCCATGTTTATGTAACATTTATGTAATCTAAATATCTTTTTTTTTTTTTTAACTAAAAATATATTTTAAAAAACAAAAAAAAAAACAAAAAAACAGGACCTTCCTGTAATAATGAAATAGAATGACCAGCCACTCTCACCCGTACCCCAAAATCAGGCTGAAACATACCTCATCAGCCACAGGAGAGCCAAATGCAGAAGGAGAGTCTGGGTTAGCAGCTTCCTGTTCAGTCTCCTGTGCAATCAGGACACACACATCCTTAGAGAATGAGCATCATTCCAACACCGTGTCATGGGGTGGGGTGGGGTGGGGCTGGAGGGAAGAGCATGTTCCTCTTTGGGGAACCTGTACATCATCCTGCCTGCCCCCAGTCCCTCCAGGAGCTTGGCAAGAACAGCTTACCTAAATCCTTACCTCCCACACTGCTCCCATCTGTTGCCTGGTCCCTGCCAGCCCTTTCTAGGTTCTGCTCAGATAAACCCAGACAGGGACAATTTGTAGCTAAGTGGTTCTGGGGGAGAGGAGAGCAGTTCCCAGCCTCATGACAGATGGTGGGTTAGTGAGGATGTGACAGAAGCAGCTTAAGGGGGTCAGAAGAGCTGAACCTAGAGCTTGTTCCTTATTCAGAGTAAGAAGCCTGGCCTGGGCTCTCACCAGGGCTGGGGCAGAAGAGCCCCAGGATTCCCTCTAGCCCTCACTTAGATGCTGGCACTAAGCTGAGAAGATGTGTCCAACTATGCTTTCAGGTCTGTAAAGTCATGGAACAACTACCAGCTAAATTCAGCAATTTGGCACCTAGTTCATTTTTTATTATACTTCATGTTCAAAATTAAAGAGGAAAAGTATGTCTAATGAATCCATTCACCTGCACATCCCCACCGGCAACAGTATAAATCAAAGTGGCTTGCAGGACACGTTCTGATCCCCAGTGATAACAAATGCCCCAAAGCCCACTGCTGCTTATTTTCTCACACAATAACTATCATTTAAAATTAAATTAATCACTAAACTTATTCTTCAAATAAGCACATGTAGAACTTTCAGAAAACGAGGAAGGAAAGAGATGTCTGAAAACTTAGCAAATGATGACAGGGAATTAAACTTCCCAGAGGCCATTTGCCCTGCCTTTAGTGAAAGTGAAAAGGGTTTTAGGTCCTCAGTGGAAAGATTATGTGATTACAGATTGAGGCTGGCAGATGTTTGAGGACAGAGATATCTAAGATCCACTTTCAGTTTGGAAAAGCACCCTGGCACTTGGAGTCAGACAAATTCTGTGTAACCTTAGGTTAGTTACTTGACCTCTCTGAGCCTCAGTTTCCTCGTTTGTAAAATGAAGATAATATAACTTACAATACTAGCTTGTTTTAAGAATCAATTCTAACTAGATATACATAAAACTGCCTAGCACACAGTGGGCATTCTGCTTCCTCTACATAAGACTGAATGAAACTACATTTTTCCAGTTTTGTCCTTCATTACCTCTTTTATAAATAGTCATTCCAGAAACCCATCCATCCACTGCCGTAAACATCACTTCCAAAAGGAAGACTTGAAATAACCCAGGCAACTCCAGACATTACCTTCAAAATGCTTTGGGAAGTCAGTCCCCTTTTCCAGGTCACCCATTTGCCAATGGCATGAGTTTTCCAGCTACTTGTACAGCAATATCGTGAATGGCTCCTCCTTGCCTTCCACATCCAACCAACTGCCAAGTACTGCATCTCTACCTCCATAACATCACTTGAACCTCCTCCTCTTCTCCTCCGTTCCATTTGAGCTCTGCCACTGAGTACTGCAGCAGCTTAACATCTCGTTTCCACTATGCTCCCAGATAGGCTCTACCCCCCAAGGAAACCAGTCTCTTGAATGTACCCTCCCTCTAAAAGGGTACTCTAAGGCTGATGGAAAGTACCCCAAAAAGGACAAATTTGGAAGGGGCTCAGAGCATGTGGAAGACGGTATGGATGGAGGAAAATGTGGGTGCCCAGGCTAGAGCGGGCACAGCCACCGGGAAAGCAGAAACAACCCTGTAGGGTACAGGCAAGCAAGCCTGGGGGGGTGGAGGATCCAGGGAGCAGGAGGTCTGGAGTGCACAGGATCCCCATCAGGATCAGGCTGCAGGAAGCAAACCTCCAGTACTGCCAGTACTGGAGGATTCGGAGCCAAGACTGCCGGGTGGGGATGTGGGGTGTAGGGGGAGGATAGTGCACAGAGGCAGTCAGGGTACTGCTGGCACCAGAAACCGGAAAGACCTCCCTCTGCAGCTCAGCACTTCCAGCACGGCTTGGACCAGGGCAGCCCCAGACCACAGCACAGGCCTGCTTTGTCTCAGTCTCCTGGTTCCACTGCCGCTGCCAGAGTGGAGGAAAAACAACAGGTTCCCTAGGAGACTGGCGAGACCCACACTCAGCTCTACCCAGACACGGGAACCAGGAAGGAAAGCTCCTTCCTCCCGCAAGGTCCACTTCAGAGCCCTCAACTGACACACAGTTGGCAAAGGAAAAACTTATAAAGGGCCCACATTTATTTTCACGGAAGGGTGAATTCTCAGTTGAGAGGCAATAATTGATGATAATTGGCACAGGAAGGCAGCTGTCTCTATCATCAACCCAAAGTTATCTTCTGGATTATAAACATTTTTATTCTGAGTCTGGAGCTGGGGTGGAAAAAGGTATAAAATATGGTTTCTGTCCATTGATTTGGCAGAGATAAGCAACAAATACAAGGCCAAAAGGCAGCACCTTCAAGCAAGCAGGAATTCCACTCCACGTGAGAGAACTAGGTTCCTCTACATCTGAGCCCCCCTCCAATACCTCCCCACAGAATTAGCCAGCCCCAAAATGGGAAATTCTGAAAACACCAAATACAAGCTAAATTCAAATGAGATTAATGTCCTAGGCTAGACCTTTAAATTAATCTTTTATGACACTAGCTTAGTTAAGTGACACCCTGCAATCAGGATAGCTCCATGATTTTGGTCATTGTGGCTAACTTCACACGAACACAAGGGACAGTAAGTGGATAAAGCAAAGTCTACCTACTTTCCCTCGGCATTTTCTGATGAAACTTGATTTTTTTCTTTAGAGTCTAACTGAATTAGCAAACTATCAGAAAAGCTGGATTGAACTAATTCTATCACTGATATTAATCAAGAACTGTGCTAGGGGTTTTCACAAGGTCATTCACATTTAATCTCTGAAATAGCTTTACTGCTTATTCTGATTGATAATGCACCTGATATATGAATCTCAAAAAGAAAAGAAAAGAAACCACACATAGTCCTACCTGCCACAGATATTTTGATAAATACAGTATTCTAGATTTTTTCAATGCACATGTTTAATGCTTTTCCAAAAATGGGACTAGTTCTGATTTACAGGGTTATGACACATTTTATAAATCTTTATTAAATAGAGTCCACATGCCATAAAAGTCATTAAAGTGTATAGTTCAATGGTTTTAATATATTCACAACTTGTGTAACTGTCACCATGATCTGAGTTTAGAATGTTTCATCACTACCCAAAGAAATCCCAAACCCATTAGCAGTCACTCCCCATTTCCCTTCAACTTCTCCAGACCTAGGCAACCACCAATCCATTTTCTATTTCTATAGATTTGCCTATTCTGAATGTTTCATATAAACAGAATCATATAGACATGGTCTTTTGTGACTGGCTTTTGGGACAACATCATTTTTTTTTTTTTTACCGGGAGGTCCCGGGGATCGAACCTGGGTCCCTCCATATGGGAAACGGACGCCCAACCATTTGAGCCACATCCGTCCCCCAACATCATTTTTAATGTCATAGACTGTTCAACTTTGTGGATGCACCCTGCCCAATCCCTAGCCAATGGGCATGTCTGTCCTTTCTGATTTCCCCGATTATTAAAAAAAGGAAAAAAAAAAAAAAGTGATACCCTCTTTATGTGCAGTTTTTCTCACTTGTCTGGCTATTTCCTTTGGAAAATTTACAAAGAGAACAAGTCTTTAAAGTCATTGAGAAAATATTCAAAGCATGTCCTACCCCTATACAACATCAAAGAGAAAGGCTGGAATGATTTGTCCTTTCAACACACAACATCTTTCCCTGTTTTAATTTGTTATCTTTTCATATCTTCCTTCTCAATTTTCCTGTTCCTCATGTGCTTTGCCCATTTTTCTACGTCAAGCTGCTCTCATCTCATTGAGTCTTTACAACAAGTTCAAAGGTGTGCAGCAATTAGTCTGAGGTCACAGAGCTAATCCTGGTGGAACAAGCATTTGGACCTTGCAAACCAACCCCAGGTCTATTCTGCCACAAAACACTGTCACTCAAAGAGGATGCCAAGAATCCCTAAATACAGGTTTTTTGTTTTTTTTAAATAATTAAGCAACTAAAATCATTGCCTTTGTGGATACCCATGAAGATATAAACACTTCCATGGAAAGATAGGGATATTAGAGATTTTCTTTTTTTAATCAACATGAGAAACAAACAATGGAGACAAAAATTGCCCCAGCTGGAAATATTCACTAATTCAACGTGTTTGGGGGTGACAGAGGCATCTTCCACTGCTGCTGGTGGCATCCTTGCAGAAGTCTATTTTGTTATTGAGGGGTTACTTTTTGATTGTTGATTATCCTGGCCAATTCACAAATACCTCCTATTCCTCCTTCTCCCCCCAAATTACATGATTCCCCACTACTTTATTCCATGGGTTGTGACAGATGACCAAAAACAGAAATAGAAATTTTTAAAGTTCTTTTTAAAAACAATCATTTTAATGTTAAGCACTTGGACAACCCATTTCAAGACACCATTTTTCCTGGCATAGAAAAATGTCACTTCCAAAAGGTACTCTATAGACAAAGTTAAAAAACAATGAACTGCCCTTCCCAATTCTATTAAGCTATATTTGGCAATTCTATCCCCATGAAATATAGAGTTTGAGAGCACGTCCCTCAATTTCCTGCAATATAATAAAGTTTACTTTTATGTCCCTTCCAAAACAAAAGTATAATCTCTGAAAATCAGGAAGAAATTATTGTGTAAAGCCTAATCTCAGCTGGTCCCCATATAGCCCCACTGCCACCCCAACTATCATGAACCAGGAGAAATTTGTCAAGCTGCAGGCACAAGCATGCACTGGTGGGAAAGGAACTGCTCACAGAAAGAAGGCAGTTTACAGAACAGTTACCGCCGGTGAGAAAAGCTTCAGTTCTCCTTAAAGAAATTAGGGGTAAACGATACCTCTGGTATTGAAGAGGTGAATATGTTTACACACCAACGAACAGTGATCCACTTTAACAACACTGAAGTTCAGCCGTGTTCGGCAGAGAGCACCTTCCCCATTACGGGCCATGCCGAAACCCAACAGTGGACAGAAATGCTACCCAGCATTTTAAACCAGCTTGGCACAGACAGTTTGCTTTAAGGAGACTGGTTGAAGCTCTGCCCAAACAATCTGTAGACAGAAAAGCACCACTTGCTACTGAAGAGGTGAAGATGACGTTCCAGATCTTGTGGAGAATTTTGATGAGGCTTCCAAGAATGAGACAAAATGAACTGAGTCAACTTCTGAAAGAGCTAGAACTTGGATCTGCTATTTTATATCATGACTGCTTTTTTAAAAATTTTGTTGTTTTGTTTATGGATCTAATAAAATCTAGATCTCTAATATATTTTTTAATATAGTAAACTTTATTTTTAAAGAGGTTTTAGATTATAGAAAAGTTACATCAAAAGTATAAGGGATTCCCATATACTCCACCCTGTCCCCCTCCCCTATCTTCCCCTCCTAACGACATCTTACAACTGTGTGGTACATTTGTTACAATTGATGAATAAATATTGAAGCACTGCTACTAACCAAGGTCTATAGTTTACATTGTGGTTTACACTTAATTCTGATGCCCTAAAAATGCCCTGTGTTCCAACTATTATTCCCTCCCCCTCCCCTCAGAACCTCTGGTAACCACTATTTTTATAACAATGTTACATCTTCTTTCCATTACTACAATATTAACAAGCTCACTTTGTTCATGGTTGCATTCCCCCCTTATGTTTGTTCATTGCTTAACCTTGAGGATTTTGGGATTGCGATGACCGCTCTGCCTCAGACTGAGAGGGGGCTTAGATCTAATGGGGCAGATGGAAGGAACTTTTCTGCTTGCAGTGTAGATACTCTCTGGTTTTTGGAGGATGGAGGTTATCCATCATCTTCAATTTTGTTAGTTGTCTTGGGGATTGTATTAGTCAGCCAAAGGGATGCTGATGCAAAATACCAGAAATGGGTTGGTCTTTATAATGGGTATTTATTTGGGGTAGAAGTCCACAGTTACCAGGCCATAAAGCGTAAGTTTCTTCCCTCACCAAAGTCCATTGCCACGGGTTGGAGCAAGACAGCTGTCGACGTTTGCCAGGGTTCAGGCTTCAGGCTTCTAGGGTTTCTCTCCTGGGCTTAGCTCTTCTGGTTCCTCCACAAGGTCAGCTGTAGGCTATCAAGTGAATGGTTTGTCTCTAATCCAGGGCCTTCTCTCCTTCCTCATGACCAAGCTCCTCTGTCAGCTCACCTTCCCGGGCTCCAGCATCAAGACTCCAACATCAAAACTGCTCCCTCTGTCCTTTGCCTTGCCTTTTATATTTGATTCCCCCACCCACCAAGGGGTGGGGCTCAATGCCCTACTGACGTGGCCCAATCAAAGCCCCAATTATAACTTAATCATGCCCAGATGAACAGATCACAAGCATAATCTAATATAGATTTTTGGAATTCATAATTACATCAAACTGCCAAACGCCTACAGGGATCTCTAATATTTTTAAGTTCAAGGCCCCTGGATGGGAAGCGGCTGTGGCTCAATCAGTAGGGCTCCCGTTTACCATATGGGAGGCCCTGGGTTCGGTTCCCGGGGCCTCCTGGT
>JAKSZT010054030.1:25300975-25447495 GCA_026826555.1 Tolypeutes matacus
AAAAAAAAAAAAAAAAAAAAAAAAAAAGGCCCCTGGACACTGCAGCTCTTTTCAGTTTTTGCTTGTATACAATTCATTCTTTACAGCTAATTACACTGAAGAAGCCTGGAAATAAAATGTTTCCCCCCCACACTTTTTTTATTAGAAAAGTTGTGTTGTACAGAAAAATCATGCATTAAACACTGAGTTCCCATATACCACCCTATTATTTAACACCTTGCATTAGTGTGGCACATCTGTTAAAATTCATGAAAAAACACTTTTATAGTTTTATTATTAACTATAGTCCACTGTTTACAATAGTGTTCGCTGTATTGTACAATCTTATGTTGTTTTTTTAAAACTTCTATTCTAGTAAATATATACAACCTGAAATTTCCCCCTTTAAACATATTCAAATATATAATTCAGTGCTGCTAATTATGTTCATAATACTGTGCTACCATCACTACCATCTATCTGGGAATAAAATTTGAAATCAAAGATTAATAGAGTTCTTTGCATAGTTGAAAAAAAAAGATGCTGCAGCTTGGGGTTGCATATTATATATTACAAATAGCCTTCTTTAAAAACTTTGATGGTTAAATCAATCCCACTGACATTCATTGTATTTATTTTAAGTAATTTAATAAATTACCTTGGGAATTCTCAATTTCTTGGTTGTTAAGGATGAAGGTTTCCAATGACAGATTTTTCTTAAAGAGAAATGCACTTAGTTACAGTGAAGGGACTTACTGAGGAGCACAAGGCATGCAGCCTCACACTCCAGGAGCCCCAGCACCTTGACCTATACCTCCCACCTGGAGTGTCTTAAAGGAATAGCTTTGAGATATCTGCCTGACACTCTTCAAAAAGCATGCATGAGAATCACAGAATTTCTGCAGAACTTACATAAGCAGAAAATTTTTAATAATGTATTAAAATAAAGTGAATCAACTGGAAGGCTGGCCAAGGGTCAGACACTTTGAGGGAAGGGAAAAAAAGGCAAGAAGGTGAAGAAATGGGATTAAGGTATCACAAACACTCCCTCTTATAACATGGCAAAATAATAATTGTACACCCCAACCCCCATCTGTTTACCAAGGGCTTATCCATGTGCCAGGAAGTGTGCCAAGGGATCAACTGGATCCAGAGCCCTGAGAAGTGGTTACTAAGGTATCCTCATTTCACAGATTAAGTGGCTCCAAGGATCAGAATCTTGTTCAGGTTATTATATACCCAAAGCACAAGCCACAAACTAAAACAAACAAAAAATCGATAAAATGAGCTTCAGGAAAATAAACTTTTGTACAACAAAGGACATTATCAAGAAAGTGAAAAAACAACCTATAGAATGGGAGAAAGTATTTGGGAACTATATATCTGATAAGGGTTTAATAGCCAGAATATATAAAGAAATCCTACACCTCAACAACAAAAATCTAATTTAAAAATGGGAAAAAAACTTGAATAGACATGTCTCAAAAGAAGATATACAAATGGCCAAAAGGCACGTGAAAAGATGCTCAATATCATTAGCCATTAGGGAAATGCAAATAAAAAACACAATGAGATATAATTTCACACCTACTAGAATGACCACATTTTTTAAAAAAACAGAAAATCACAAGTGTTGATGAGGATACAGAGAATTAGGAACATTCATTCATTGTTGGTGGGAGTGTAAAATGCAGCCATAGTAAGAACTACTATATGACCCAGTGGTCCCACTTCTAGGTAAATAACCAAAAAAGTATTAAGAGCAGGGACTTGAACACATATTTGTACACCAAAGTACACAACAGCATTATTCACAATAGCCAAAGGGTAGAAGCAATCTAAATGTCTGCCAATAGATGAATGGATAAACAAAATATGGTATATACATACAATGCAATATTATCCAGCTCCCAAAAGGAATGGCATTTTAATACATGCTACAACACAGATAAACCTTGTAAGCATGCTGAACAAAATAAGTCAGACAAAAAAGGGACAGATATTTATGATTCCACTTACATGAAATAATTATACAAATTCATAGAGACAGAAAGTAGAGTACAGTTAACCAATAGGGGAAGGAGAAATGGAAAGTTATTACATAAAGCGTGTGAGGTTTCTGTCTGGGAATGGGAAAGTTCTGGTAATGGATGGTGGCGAGGGTAGCACGACATTGTGAATGTGATTAATCCACTGAATTGTATGCTTGGGAGTCACTGATATGGGACAGTTTATGTTGTATATATGTTTTCACCACTTAAAAATAGAGATACTAAAGAGACAATGACAATTAAATGCAATACATGATGGGCTGGATCTAATAATGGAAGAGAAATTACCTAAAAGGACATTACTGAGACATATGAAAAAATTGGAATACAGACTATAAGCTTTATATCAATGATAAATTTCTAGAACTTGATAACTATTTAAGGTAATTACAGAAGTGAATATCGTGCGGAGTGGGTGTAGCTCAGTGGTTAAGCACCTGATTCCTATAAAGGAGGTCCCTGGTTCAATCCCTGGTACCTCATTAAAAAAAAAAAGTGAAAATTGTTATTCTTAGGAAATGTACATGGAAATGTTGTGTTCACAGAGTATGATGTATACAATCTACTCTCAAATATTTTAAAAATAGATAAATAGAGGGACAAACAGAATGCTATGGCAAATGTGGCAAAATGTTAAAAGGTGGTGGATCTGGGTATCTGGAGGCGGATGGCTCGAGTTCTCTATATAGGTTTTTTATTATTTTGCTACTGTCCTGTAAGTTTAAAATTATTTCAAAATAAAAGGTTTTTTTGGGGGGAGGTAGAGGGAGAAAGAAAAAGACACTTGTAGAGGCTCCCAAGCTCCCCAGAAGGAGACTGGAGGGAGCGGGAACTGGGAACGCAGTGGGCCACCCCCATCCCATCCCAGCCAATGCCAAACCCCAAAAGCAGGAAAGGAGCTGCACAACTGGTGTCGCCGAGTAGGCAGGACAGCGAGTGTCCCCATCTTCACTAAGTGCTCTCACAAAGCCCCGATCCCAGCTCCAGACCCTGCCACCCTCAAAACCTCCAACCCCCTCCTGGAAGGCCTCTGGACAGAAGGCAGGGGCTGGGTTTCAGGGCTGTGTAGGGTTCTCAGACCCACATGGGGCTTCCAAGTCCTGCAGTTCCTCCTCCATTCCCTTCCCACACCAACCCACCCTCTAATCTTCCTGTCTCTCCTCCAGTCCCCAAGGACTGCTAGGCTGCTTCCTAAAGGCAGGGGCAGCCTGAGTCACTCTCCTTCCAACATTCAGGGCTGCACTCCCCCACCGGGGGGGGGGGGAAGCCCCAAACCCACAGGCACCCTACTCCAGCTCCCTCCTGCCACCAACTACACTCCCCTACCCTCCTGCCGTCCACCACACGCACACACCTGTGCTCCTGCTGGAGGCTTCTCCCAGCCTGAACTGCCACCTCTCTTGCCTCCCAATCCCACCCCTGCCCTTGAAGGCCTAGGTTCAATCTCACCTCCTGTGAGGACAGCCTAGATTCCCCCATGCAGAGCTAACCACTGCATTATATTTAATCCTTGCCTCCAGGACTTCAGGGTCCCCTCAAAACTGAAGCCCCTCAAGGGGAGGTACCAAGACCTAGTCATCAGTGCCCTCCCACATCTTCCAAACCCAAATGCTCCCAGGTGAGCCAAGCTCCAGCTTTCCTCCCCTCTGTGGGAGGCAGGGCTCACCGCATTTCACAGGGGCCGATGTGGCCCCACTCCTCATGCATACTGAGTAGCCAATTAAGGTGGGCTCCCTCTGGGATGCCACCTCTCCTCCAGAGTCAGGGGCCATCCTTCTCCCAGAAAACCACCTGTTTGTGACATGTGACCCTGGGGTGGTAACCTCTGGAACCGGCAGCAAACAAGCAAAAGTCTTCCTTCCTCTTCTCCCCTACTCCTCCTCTCAGATCCTTTCCTGCCTCTTCTCCCATCCTCAAATGGTGATTAAATTTCAACAAGTTACTGACACAGACACTTGAGGATTGCATTTAATCCTGTTTTTTTTTTTTTTTAATCAAAATAAATCATACATATTTAAAATACATATCCCCAAACAGTGATGTTTTCGTCTCTTATACAGATGCTCTGTTAAAGGGGGAGCTGTTCAACCAAGACTTAGTTCTACGTAGTCAGAGAAGGTGAATTTTTTTTTTTTTTTTTTTTTTTACCGGGAGGTCCCGGGGATGGAACCCGGGTCCCTCCATATGGGAGACGGACGCCCAACCAGTTGAGCCACATCCGACCCCTAGAAGGTGAAATATTAACATAGCCTTCTCTGGCCACCTGTCGAGACAAATGTGTGCTGTTAAAATAAAAGGGAACATGTTGTTTGCTCAAAATACGAGCAGCTTAGAAACTGGGCTTCTATTACCAAGCAATTTAAATCGACTTAACTCACCTCAATTTTAAGTATGTCTAAACTATCACATATGAGGAAGCCTGGAGCTTCCAGCCTCTGCCCACGGTCACCATCCTGGTGCTTTACTACCTCCACACTGATACCCCCCCCACCAGACTCTCCTCTCACGCTCTGCATAGTGCAGCCTCCAGCTTGGCAGCCACCCACAGGGCAAGGAAGGGAGAGAGACCATCACCTTGGTGAATGTGGTCATGGCTACCTGAGGCTTCAGTATACCAGTCTCTACATTTTTGTGTGTTTGATCATTTCCATTATAAAGTGTTTTGTTATGTTTTGTTTTTTAATGAGAATCCATCTCCAGGGAAAAAAATTCAAAAAAGATGTAGTCAGTTAAAAATAGGAATATTCATGAGAGATATTTTAAGTTCATTTGAAGAAAACAATTCCTTATGTGGTGAGGCAAGAGAAGAAGAAAATGGCTGCATCTCACTTACCTAAAGAATAAAAGCTACACAAATTCCTCATGAACAAGCTTCAAAGTCAGCTGTAAAATAATAAATGTAAAAATACACCTCATTAGTTCCAAATGTCACACTATTATGCTAAGGCCTGATCAGGGTTCAAAAGAAAAGCACTTCAGCGAAGCATTTGAATGTTAAGCATGTCTCAAAGAAAACAAATAACAAAATTCTGAAGCACAAACTGTAAACCTTAGCAGAGGTTTATGGTTCACAATAATACCTTACTGGAGTATTAACATTTTCACATCTGATTTCATTTGATTCAAACAATAAGCATGAGAGGTTGACTATGCCAGTTTTATCTTATTTTGCAGAGGTAAGCTAGAGCTAAGTGGGTTGCCAAGGTTACCTAGATATTTGGTGTCTGCTCTGGGACCAAAACCTCCTTCTCCAAGTCCTCCACAAAGGCCAATCTCCCCTTTTCAATACATCACCCCACTCCAACTCTCCAGGATTACCGTCCCTTGGAGTCTTGTACCAATAACAATCTCCCACTTTCTCTTCCACCTGAAAGTTGTCCTTTCTGCATCGGCGCCAGGTACATGCTTCTCCTTCCCTTCTCTGCCAACTTCCTGAAAAGATTCCGTCCCTTGTCATGCTTTGACCTTCCCAGTCCCGTTCATTAGCCCTTGCAGTTTCCCAATTTCCCAGGGCATCCAACACAGCTGTCCACCACCTCTACCCCCACTCAAGTTCAAGATCACTCCCTAAATCCATGATTCTCTTCCTGGTTCTCCTGTATCTTTTGTCCTTGCCCTACCCCACAAAACAGGCATTCCCCACAGTCTGGGCCCAAAGATACTGTTGTCTCTTCCTTAGCCCACACTCCCGTCGCCTGCATTCTCTGAGACAATACCACAGCTTCCAAGATCCCATGTCTTTAAAAATGCTCCATCGTACCTTTATCTGCAGCGCACCTCCTTCAGACCTCCCTTAATCAGCTTCCAAATCCCATCCCACCCGCCATGAAGGCTTTTGTTTTTTTTTAATCTCTCACTCCCTCTTCAACTACAACACACACATGCACATGCACATGTGCGTGCACACACACACACACACACACTTTAATCTCGTACCATACCTGCCCTGGTTTGGGCCCTCAGTTCTCCCTCCACCTATACTATGGAAATGGCCTCACTCAACAAATACGTACCAAGCACCTACTATGCACCAAGCGGTGCTCTAAGGTCTGGTGATAAGGCAATAAGCAAAACACACCACCATCACTGCTCTTATGGAATTTACTCCAGTGGCAGGAAACAGACAACGAAGAATAACATTCTGTGGTTGAGTGTGAGGCTGAAAAGAGCCAAGATGAAAAATAAAACCTGGTAAGGGGGATAAGGATGTGGTTGCTTTTAAAACAGTGTCTAGAGAAAGCCTCTCTCCTCAGAGAAGCAGGGGAGGGCTCATTCCAGGCACAGGCAGCAGCCAGTGCAAAGGCCAAAGGCAGGGGAGTGCCCCAGAAGGGCAGATTCAAGTCCTAACCTCAGTTGTGCAAATGAGACCTTATTTCGAAATAGGGTCTTTGAAGATGCGATTAGTAAAGATGAGGCCCAACCAGACAGAGTGGGCCCTAATTCATATAAGAGGTGTCCTTATGAGAAGAAGAAAACTTGGGCACATAAAGGGGAGAATGCCATAGGAAGACAGAGGCGGAGACTGAACTGCTGCAGCTGCAAGCCAAGAGAGGAATGCCACAGATTGCCAGCAAAGCACGGGAACCTAAGAAGAGGTAAGGAAGCATTCCACCCCACAGGTTTCAGAGGGAGCATGGGAGTGCCAACACCTTGATTTCGGACTTCTAACCTCCAGAACTGGGATACAATAAATTCCTGTTGTTTTAAGCCACCTAGTTTGTTGTACTTTGTTAGGGCAGTCATAGGAAACCAAGACACAATCTTTTAAAAATCGCCTAAAGTGTGTTTTTCCTAAGGTCTTTATAGAATTGTGTAGATGCAGAGAAAAGCAGCTAGAAGAAAAGGATCTAGACCAAGTTCTTAACAGTGGTCAGTGTAAAAAAAAAAGGTAGAATTATGCTTTTAGTTCTTTTAGCATATCTCATATCTTTAATTTTTCTAAATAAACATCTGCTAAGGAAAAAAAAAAAAAAAGTCCTTTAGAAAGTACCTCCCAAGTACCACCCAAGTGAAATAATCCTAAAATAAGAAGTATCCACTCCCCAAAAACACTGGGGACAGACCAGATGTATAATGTACTACCTGTAGAACAGGATTACAAAAACTGATGTTTTAAATGGTTTGTCTGAAGCATGCAATTAACAGCTGGCCCTGTGCTTTCACTTCTGAATAAATATAAATACATATCTTGTAAAACATAAGCAGTATATGTTGTTCTGAGCATCCTGGGCATTTATTGGTGCCTAGTAGCCAAGCTAAACTCTTCCATCAGCTTCAACTAGCTCTCACTGTGCCTTTCTGCACACATCACACAGGTGGCTAAATAATAAATGGGATGATTCAATGACTGTCATTTTACGACTTAGAAAGGAAATGTCAATTAAAAACAATAGGGTACTAGCTATCAACAAATAATACATCTTGTTTAAACTAAATGCAACATCAACAAAGTGTTAAACCAATCAAGATTTGATCTCTAGCTTTCAATTTAAAAACCTATATAACTTTTATAACAAAACGGCTCATTAAAGTACATGGAAGATTTATTTGTTTTAGTTACCACCTTTGTAACAAATATATACATATACTGCAACATATACCGCTTTATGTTTTATGAGATATTTATTTATATTTATTCAGAAGAAAGAAGAGGAAACTGATGTTTGTGTGTCAGACATAGTACTAGGTACTTTAACTATATCATCAACATGAATCTTCCCAACAAATCTATGATAGGGCTTTATCGCCATTTCACACATAAGAAAACAGGGATTCAGAGAGGTTAAGTAACTCGTTCACAGTCACACAGTAAGTGGCAAAAATGGAATTCAATTCCAAGTCTGTTTCACAACAGTCTACACATTTGATTTTGTATGAGTCCATTTTTATGAAGTTCAAGAAGAGGCAAAACCAATCTATGATGATATAAGTCAGAATAATGGTTCCTTCTAGGGGCAGATATTGATTGGAAAGGGGCCCAAGGAACTTTCTGGGGTGCTAAAATGTTCTCTATCTTGATCTGGGAGATGGATACACATTCATGAGCTGCCACTGCCCACAAGATTAGTGCACTTTACTATAAACTACACCTCAAGGCTTTTTTTTTTTTTTTTAAATCCTGGCCTGATCAACTCCAGGGTCCTGATCATAACCACTAAACTGCATGGCCACCCTGACAAAACTTGGCCATTCTCTAGAATTGACTGCCTTGGATAATCAGTTTTAAAAAAACATTCTGGTAAGCAACGTACATCCTAATCACATCAGAGTGAAGACATCTGAATAATAAACCTGCTTTAAAATACCACAGAATGAAAAGTAGAAAGTATCATTTTCCGGCTACTGGGAATTTCCCCTCTCAAACCACATCGGAATCAAAACAAAATTTAACCCTGCTATAAGAGAATATACAGATGCACAGAAAATAGGTTATAACAAAGTTCTTTGAGGAAGAGTTATCTATAGCAAACAGCTAAAGCTAGAATCACACAAATTATTTCAAGACATAAATGCAATTACTTCTTCAACACTGCTGACTCAAAACAAGTATCAACTGCTACAAAAACTAAGACAAGATAAAAGACAAAGCTAGTGGGCAAAAGGCGTAAAACAATAGGGACAGCACTAGGGCAGAGCAAAATCTAAATTCTGAGGACTGTTAACTAACAGAAAACTCAATAAAAATAGCTTTTTCCAGTAGTAAAGTGTGTAACACATGTAACAGATTTTCCTTCAGCTAACAAGTTCTTCTCACTGTAGCTTTGCTCAGGCTGGCAAAGCCTCATCACCAGTAGGTGATGATGAAATCATTACATCAATTCTCTCAAAGATTTACCCCACACATACACACACCTCTTATTCAAAGGGTAATTGCCTCTCCAGAGAGAGGAATATATTCATCCTACAATTTGGAGACCCATTTGGCAAGCTCCTAGTAACAGTTATCCTACCTTAGCCAGGAAAAGAAATAAACAGCTGGACCCCTACCAGCTGGGTATATCCACTGTCTTCTTTACTGGATGCTTTCAATAATGCAGCTAGAAAACACTTTCTACTTTCAAAGGATCAGAGCTGGGTTTAACTCATGTTTAGCAAAACACAAAAATACCAGGCAATTGATTGAAATGACTTTAAAGAAGCTTTACCTGGATATCTACATGTAAGACCAAAGGTCTTTATGAGAATTTTTCAGCGGTGGTAACTTTATGCACCACCATTGGACGAGCTGCAACAATGTTTAGAAAACCAACCATTTGCATTTATGAGTTTTAAAGTTTTTTAACAAACCGTTAAAATAAAACTGTCAACAAGTTAGGTAGAGTCAAATATTGAGTCCATTTCAGCAAGTCAAAGAATTAAAAGCAAAAAAAGTGCCTCAGGAATAATCACAGTCCTGGTCAGCACACCTAAATTATGGGTTTAAAAAAAAAATCAACAAAAACAGCATTACTAGAAAACATTAAAGCTTAAATTTCAAAGTTCCTTTGTTTGAGAAACAAAGGCTTCACCTCTTCTCTTATCCTTGTATTAGCTGAAAAAGTCCCATCATTTCTATCCAGAATATCTTAGCTTTGGACCAACAGCACATAATGAAAAGTGAGTAATAATTTTTCTAATCCTGATTCATTTCCTAATGTAACTCTTATTTTTTAAAAAAATCATCTGAATAAAAAGTACAGTGAAAAAAATCAACCATGAAAGAACAATTCCACATTTCTATTTTTAGCATAACTTTAGTATATTAGAATTAGAGAAATGTGAGCCATGGATTTTTTTCAGACAAGGAAATCTTAAAAACTGCAAGCCATCTGTATATTCAGGCCTCCATTAGAAGTCTGGAAAAAATCAATTCATAAGGTTTCACAGCAAGCAAATTATGTTTGTTTACTCAAAAGATGGTCTCATTCCTTGAATTTTAAAAACCTGCTATCTGCATTGGCCAAATTTTGCTAATTTCAGCCTAAGACACATCTAAAGGGTTACTGGTTTCAGTAAGGGGAATTTGATGCCAGAAGGAATTTCTATATTGATTACATCCATGACCACCATTTATTAAACACTTCCTAACATTCAGGTAGCATTAAGTGTTTTGCAAACATTATCCTATTTTGTTCCCCAAAACTATCTTGTATGGCAGACACTTTGATCCGCACAGCCCGATACTGAAAATGAGGCTCGGAAGAAAAATAACTTGTCCAAGGTCACTGAACAGGACTGGCCTCAACATTGAAGATGAGAACTCAGAACTTTTAAGGGGAATTACGCCTTTCAATCACACACAAGTCACTTGTACAAAAAGCTAAATGCAAAGCAGTGAGCCCAGCAAGGGAGAAACACAAAGGAAAAAGCGATATTCCAAACTGTAAAAGTAATTTTAAACAGAAAATCTAAGGAAAAAGTCATTTTAAAGGCTCGGCAGGGGGAAGTGTACTGAAACAGAGTTTTATAGTGCTCCTACACTTACCTGATCTTAAAATCTAATCTGGTATAAGCGCAGACGGGCTATGTGTAAAACGCTCACAAATTCCACCAGGCTTAATACCCCTATTGAAATGGATCAGAAGTGCAAGCTTGGAGAGTGGGAAGAAGTGACCGCCCTGTCCTGGTCTCCCTCGGGGTCAGCTGTAGGATCGGCATCCCCCCCACTGCGAGCCGCCCAGGGAGCGCCCGGCCCCGCCTTCCCAATCCCAACACCCCCCACACACACACCCCGCCAGTCCGCCACCTCTTTAACCAACCCACCACCTCCCAAGGCACAAGTAATTACACTGGAAGAATTTGTTATAACAAGTATAAACCCATATTCATCAACTGGCTTCGCAATCTGAAATCCACAGAAAGGATACAACCAGGGAGGGGCAGAAGAAAATGGGAGAATTGTTCTGAATAACCATCCTACGAAGTTGGGGGAGATTAAAGCGGCCCTGGGGACTGGAGAGCAAAAACCAACCAACCGCTCTTACGCGTTAGGCAGGAGAGGGAAGCCTCCTCGCCAACCCACGTTATAAATGTATGTATTATTTTTAAATGAACTCGACACCAGTTAACCTCGGAGTCTCTCGACTTCTCCCAAATTAAGGGGGGGGGGGGAGGGGAGGAGCTTCCATAGCTCCCCAGCTCTGAGTGTAAAATGCCGTGGCCTGAAAATCAAGGTAACTTGGTTGTGTTGCCTCTAGGAAGGGCCTGCGGTCCAGGGGTAGCAGCCAGAACCTGCGCCCTCAGCCCCCGCGGGGCTCCCACCCAGTGCCCCCCACGCACACCCTTACTCGAGGTGTTTTTACCGAAATCCGCGTTACGTGTCTCCGGACCTGGTAGGAAACCACCGTCCACCCCCGACCCCCCATCCCCATATCTCGGGCAAGTACCCTGGTTAATCATTCAATGCAGGCGACGTGGAATACGTTTTAGAGGTCAAAGAGTAAGATTAGCCCCAAGTTTCACAGAAACCAGCCTCTGGGGACCCAGAGGAGGCAGTAGCAGGCGGCTGGGGGCGGGGAGAGGCCGCCCGCGGCTCTTTGGCTGGTACAACACCTGATCTCCCCATGCTGCAGCGAGAGCAGCGCAGTGTGAGGGTGGGGTGTGGAGGTGCGACTGCGAAATCTCGCGCGTCCCGGCACCAAAACGCCGTGCGCCCCAGTGCACTGCGCCGGCACCCAGATGCCTCTCCCAACGGCCGCATCACCCCGGCGCGGGCTCCCCCGGAAGCTGGGGTGCAGCGGGGAGGGGGAAGGTCTTCGGACTACCCAGGGTGGGAAGGGGAGGGGTGGTGGTGGAATGGGGCAGATAGCGCGGCCGGCTGTTTCGTTATCCTTTTCCTCTGGGGTCAGGAAGGTGGCGAGGGATGGAGGCGCCTAAATGCGTCAGGAGCTACCTGGGTGCCGTTTCCTCAGCTGGGGCGCCGGTGCGAAGCCGGACCCGGCGAGGAAAGAAAGGGGTGAGGGGAAGAAGGGGTCCAGAGGATGGGGCCGGCAAGCGGGGCGAGGGGAGGCGAGAGCCGCCCGAGAGGTGGCGGACAGCAGGGAGGGCGGCGGCGCGGGAGCCCACTCGCCCCGGCCTTACCTTGTCCGGGAGCAGCTCCTGCTCGGCGGGGCGGGGGCGGGGGCGGGGGCGGGAGATCGCGGCCGCATCCACGTCCCGGCCGCTCCGCGCGGCTCAGCCCGGCGACCGCCGCCGCCCACGCTCCATGCGCAGCGCCCGGACGCTGGGCCCGACAGTGTCCGCGGCGGTGACGGCCCGGGCTCGGCTCGCCTCCCGCACTTGTTGCCTCGGCTGCTCAGGGTCCCGGCTCCCCTTCGCTGCCGCCGCCGCTGCCTCCGGGCGCCCGGCGCCGGCCTCCGCCTCTCCTGGCGCGCCAATCAGGCCCGGCGCCGCCCCTCGCGTCACCGCCCCGCCTCGCTCGGCCGCCCCTCGCCCCAAGTTTGGGGAAGGCCCTGCGCCCGAGTGTCCGCAGTCCTCGCCCAGAGCCCACCCAGGCTCCGGGCCCGCTTGTCCACACCTGGAAAGCCAAGGTTACGCTGTGGTAAGGGGACCCCCCGGGAAAGAGACCTCCCTGAAAAAGAGGGAACCCGAAACTCAACTATGTTCCAACTCCGGTCTAAATCCCTCAGTTGCAGTCCCCGCACCCCCCCACCCTTGTCTGTCCGATGCTGGGGGACTAACCACATCGCCTGCTGAGGCCTTCCAGTGACCTTTCTGGCAGGAGCCAGTTCATGACTGGCCCTAGACCGACCCTGGCTGCTTCTCGAGGGCCCGGGTTGGTGCGTGGTGGTAATGGCTCCAGCACGGAAGGTCAGGGGAGGGGGAAACTAGGGCCTTTGCCGTCCGCCCGCCCAGTACCGGCCCAATTGACGCCCCAGAGGCCGAGGCCCAGGTGGTGCCCTGCTTGGCACTGCCAGCCGATCCTCGGATTAGTGAAGCCGCCCGGAATGTTGGCGGGGGAACTGCTCTCAGTTCTCCTCGCGGGCCAAGCAGGGGGTTTTCTCGAGGTCTCGTGTGCGGCCCAGGAAGCCGGAGAGCTGGATGTGCAAAGTGCCCAAGCTTTGGGTCTCGAACCCGCGCCGCGGTCCAGGGGGCAGGATGAGTGCCTAAGCGCGGCCTAAATGACTGAACTCTGACATCCCACCACATTTCGTGGCGCGGACAGCCACCGACCCGCCTCGGTAGCAGCCCGGGAGCCATGCATTCCGACTCCGCCTCTAGGACCCAGCCCCGAGTCTAACTCGCCTAGGTGAGCCAGAGCTGCTGTTAGACCTAAGCTAGGGGCCCCCAGGTGGCCCGGCGCTACGGGATGGAGATTTTGCCCCTGGCTTGAAAGGTTCCGCGTAGCCACCTCCTCCGCAGTGAGCTCCGCGGGGAGGCAGGCCCAGTCCCCTAGGTCTTTGACTCTTGGAGAAAAAAGCGATCCCTTCTAGATAACAGACTAAGGAATTAAGGCCCCACTCCCAACGATTTGCATTTTTCTTAAGGCTCTCAGAAGCGAATTAGTGAAAAGGGAAGGAATTGCTAATGTAGAATTTTAGGCACCTGTGAGCTTAGCCTCCTCGCCTACCCGCCCATACTCTAAGAGCAAATTCCTGCTGGATGTAGAGAGCCACGTGGGTGCTGCCCTCTAAAACAGGAATTCTGAGTCAGTGGATCTGGGAAGGTTATGATTGGCAGCCTTCAGACGTTTTTGCTTTTATGTGGATCACATGATTCTCCCAAGCCTGACGTGCAAAGTCCAAGAAACAAGTCGGGTTTTTGTGTACCGGTTGAAAAACATCCGGAAAGATGCACACCGACCTTTAGCCACGGTTACCCCGGGTGTAGGATTAGGGTGGAAGAAGGAGGGAAGATGAATTGTATACCCTTATCCACTTTGAATTTTGTGTGTGTGTGTGTGTGTGTGTTTTCAATTATATTTATCTAAATAAGTTAGAAAATATTTAAAAAACACAGAAATTACAAATTCAGTAAGAGCTCTACAGAAACTATAAATGAATAGATAAATGAAACCTATATCTTTCATTCTATGTCAAAACAAATTAATTCTGAGTCCATGTTCCTTGATTTAAATAAAGATATTTCTAGGCTGCTGTTTTGATCTCTAGATGCTGTGATGGGGTAAAAACCAACATCTGAAAAATATTGTTTCTCTGCATATGTGTCTTCCCTTTAAAAGCATTCCCAGCAGCCACAGACAGCTTTCAGGGACTGCCAGCCAAGGCGTTTGTAGTGAAGGAACTGCTACCATGTCAGCTGGCAACAAACAAAGAAATTAAAACTTGCTTCCTTCATAGCTGCCAAATGCTGCCCAGGCCCTGATATTAAAAAAAAAAAAAAGCATTCTCTCCACTGTGCCATTAAATAATGCCACTGGGAATATATCTGCAACAGCTATGCTGTATCCTTAAGGGAATTACTCAGTGCTTTATTCCACATCCACTTGGGTTGGGGTCTGGATCGTCATAAACAGTAGGTTGATGGTTTACGCAACAAATATGTATTGACTGCGTATTAGGTGCAGGGCCCAGAGTGAGGCGCTGGAATGGTGGTCATGGCAGACAATTCTTCCCTCTTGGAGCCCACAGTCTAGCTGGAGAGAGAAACAATTACACACACTATCAGTTATATAATTGTGATATGAGCAATGCAAGATGGTAGGACTGTTTGGGGAGTCGAGAGGGCTTCCAAGAGGAGGTGACATTTGAGCTGAGCTCTGAAGGGTGAACAGGACTTCATCAGGGAAAGAGGAGAGTGGGAGAGAGTTTCAGATTGGTTCAGGGTGCAAAGGGAGAAGTGGTTGAGGGGAAGTCAGAGAGGTAGGCAGGGGCTTGATCATGCAAGGCCTAGTACACCATGTTAAAGAGTTTGGCCTTTATCTTAAGAGCACTGGGGAAACATGAAAGCCTTTTAAGCAGTAGTAATATGCTCAAATTTATATTAACAGTAAGATCACTCTGACTGCCATGTGAAGACAGAACAGAAGAGAAGGTGTAATAGGATGGAGGGACAGTTAAGAAACCGTTGCTGTAAATGAGAGGGACTGTTTGTCTAGACTAAGGGATAAAGCAAATGGAGAGTAGATGCCAATAAGACTTAGTGGTTCCCTTGATAAGGAGGAATCAAGGGAAACTCCTAGGTCTCTGCTTCCTCAGCCAGATGGGTGGTGATGGCAACTGTCTGAGTTGGAGAGCCCTGGGAGAGAAGGGGTGAGAAGACCCTCCCAACCAAGTTTAAATATGGTTAAAGTGGGTTGAGGTGCCTGTGCAATGCACAAATGGAGATGGTGAGTAAGGGTCTGGTGCTAAAAGAGGCTATGGCTGGAGTAGCTGATGTAGAGGTTTTGATAGAGCCATGGGAATGAGGAGATCTAGGAGACAATGGAGAGTTAGACCAGAAGAAGGCCTGAGGAACCGTTATCTAAAGGCCAGAGAGAGACAAGCTGTCTGACAATGGTGGCTGAGAAGTAGCAGCCAGAGAGGCAGGAGGAAAACTAGGAGCTTGGGGAGGTAGGAAAATGTTCAAAGAAGGAAGATGTAGTTGACAGGACTCAACATGGCTGAGAGGCCAAAGTGAAATGAGGACTGAAAAATGTCCACTTGGCTTAGTGACCTTGGTGCCACTGGAGCTCTTACAGAGCAGTAATACTGGTGGAATAAAGGGGATGGGAGACTGGAGTGAACTGAGGAGCCAGTGAGAGGTGAAGAAATGAAGAAAGGCACTGAGGGTAGGCAACTCTTGAGAGGTTTGCCTGTGAAGGGCAGGAGAGTGAAAGAGAGAAGTGGCTGGAGAGGAATGCTGAGTCAGCATGGACTGGTTTTCATTTTTAAAAAAAATTAGGATGAATAACTTGAGTTTATTTAAATATAGAGTAGATGGATCTCAGAGAGAAGAAGACGAAGCTACGGGAGAGAAAGGACAAAGGACATCTAAGGTTCCTGTGATCATAGGAAGGGATGAAACCAGAGTTTGGGTGAAAAGACTGACCTCCTGCAGGGGATCAGCTCCTCTGTTATAACCGGGGAAAAGAGGTTGAAAGAGGACTGAGCCAGGCAGGTCTGGTGTGGGAAGTTGAGTCTTTCTACCTGATGACTTCCTCTTACTCTGACATAGGGGAGGCTGGAGATAGGACAAGGAGAGGTGGGAGATTTGAAGAAAATAGAGAAGGTTTGACACAATCATTGCAGAAGGTAGGAGGACAAGCTGACCAGAGAAAACAGCCGATGGCCAGCAGCATGGCAACTCACTTAAGGTTGGTGGCTGTGAACTTTTTGGATGCCCTTTGGTCTTTCTGTGTGGTTTCCTCCAGCAGAGCTCAGCTGTCTGCTCTGGCACAAGCTCAAAGAATATGGAGACTCGCGTTTTACAGATGAGGGAGTTGCTAAGGTAGAAGGGTCAAGGAATTGAGCATGTTGGCAGGAGTGAGGTTGGCATGATGCATGTTAAGAGAGAAAAGACATAAGTCAGTGGGCTGGAGGGGTGAACGGGATCAAGGCTCAGTTGCACAGGAAGGAAGAAGGTTGGATCAGAGATCTGGATGCTTAAGTTAGTGATTCAGGAGGTGAGAAGTTTAGAGGAATGTCCATGCCAGGAGTGATGGGGAAGAGTAGAGGAGAAAGTCATTGGAGAATATGAGGTCAAGGGATTGAGAGGCAGGGCGTTGGACGAGTCATTTGTGTGGATAGTGAAGCCATCCAGGATGTGGGCAGGAATTGTGGTCATGGTATAAAGGCCATGGAGCCAGGACCCAAAGCCTTAAGAAAGTGAGAAGGAGGGGTGGTCAGGAGAAGAAAAGATGGGAGCTACCAGGAAGAAGAGAAGGGAATATGGCTAGGCAGCAGTCTCCTCAAAGGAAGAGATGGAGCAAAGAAGATCAGGTGGAGGACCAACCCAAGGCAGAGGGATGAGAGAATCAGCAGCCTCATCTCCCAATGCTGCAGGGAAAGCAAAGAGAAGGTGGGAGTTTCCTGAGCAGAGGCTAAGGGTGGATGCATGGATGCATGAATGGATGGATGAACAGACCTTCCAATCAGTTTACTTCTTGAAGGTGCAGTTCCAGAGGACCATGTGCAAGGGTTTGGAAGGTTGCCAAGCAGAGAGGGCTAGGTCAGAGGCGAGCTGGGATAGGGAATGATGAAGAAAACAGAAATGGGTGGCCCAGTGGATTTTTCCCCAGACATCTCTTCGTGAAGCCTGTCCAAGGAGCTCTGTAAACCAAGGCCATATCCCCTTCAGTTCCTTTTCCTCCTCAAGATTTCCACCAGGGAAAGGCATGTGGAAGCTTCCCACTTCTCTCTTCACTTGGGGCTTTGTTGTCTCCAGACGAGCCCCTGTGGGACCCTTGCCAGGAATCAGGAATCCCAGACTTGTCCCACCTCTGCTACTCACCTGTCTCCTTCAGACTGGTGGTTGATCTCTTGAATCTCAGTTTGTTGGGGATGCTGAGACACACCTACCTCTCAGGGCTATTGTAAGAATTAGAGGAGAAAACTTAAGTTCAAGCACTTTCTAAATTGTGAAGTCCTGTATGAATGTGAGTGATTTCCCTTGTTCAGAAGCCCCCAACCCCCACCACTCCCTTCTCTTCCAGGAATCCTCCCAAAATGTTGGGGAATCCCTGCTCTTGAGGAAGCTGTAATCTTGCCTGGGAGACAGGACAAACACACCCAAAAACAATTAGGAATGCACAGCTGTGTCTGATTAAGTGCTAAATTGTAAGGTGCAGACAATCAGAGCTGATAGCAGAAAAAGGGGCAATTTGCCTGCATTAGGAAAGTCTGGGAGGCTCCCTGGGCAAGGTGGGGTGGGAGGTACTTAGACACCCCACTTATCCTGAGTACAGCATTTGCAAATATACGCATTTTCTTTAACTGACATGGGTCTACAAAAAGTTTCTAGGTCATAAGATTTTCTTCTTTGCACATCTGCTTCCCAGTCTGGTGTCACTTCTGTGGTCCTGTCCCCTCAGTCACCTCACTCGTCCCAGGTATCCAACAGCCTTGGCATCAAATGCCTCTGTGCTTTGTCTCAGGCCTGTCATATTTGGGACCCATTTTCCTGGTGAGTAAACAGAGGTTGATCTTCAGCAAGTTTCCCATGTCCCCTTTGGGGCCAGCAGCCAGTCAGTACTTTTGTCCAGCTAGCGGCAGGCTTTTGAGCAAGCCATCCTGGATGCCCTGCCTTTTTGGCCTTTGAGGTCTTCAGTTCATCTCACTGCACCTGGCCAGCCTTGGGCACCTACATGTCCATAGAGTTGCAGCCCTGGGTCTGGCCTGGGCCAGCTCCCACACCCTGCTTCCTTTGCTCCTAACTGCCTCCACCTCATTGGCCAGAAGCTCCCACCATTCAGATACAGACCTCATGGAGTGGCCACTCCAGAGCCCAGGCAACTGCAAGCCCAGAGCTGGCTTCCACGCTCTTGGTTCTGTTGGAACCAACACCTGTGGCCTTTGCACATGGTTCAGAATGAAGGCCTCTTTCCTTAGCAGCCAGTGCCATGGTCTGGTTGGTGCCTCAGCCCCATACCACCCTTCATCACAGGCCTGGAAAAGGCCCAGCAAGCCTCAGGGCCAAATTCACATGGGGTAGTATCAGCTGCAGAAATCCCCAAACCTGGTACATGCTGTGGACTTAGGTTGTTCCAGAAGGATGGCAGTGTTTTGCTAGTCTGTTAATCAGTCCCAGATGGGGCTATGAAAACCACAGCCATCTCTGTCAGTGGCTAAAATATTAATTATTGATGGAAGGGATGGAATCTTGGCACTAGGTCACACTTTAGAATTTTAGTCAAATCTCTTGGCTCTTGCAAATGCGAAAAAGAAGGCCCCAAAAGTAGCTTTCTGGAATCCAAACACCTGATACTAGAGATAATATCATGAATGTTGGACAGTTAAGTCACAGGTTAAACACCACCTGGCTCCAAAAGCAGACCCTTTGCTAACAAGGTGACAGTTACTTTGCAACAGCAGGAAAACATAAAGACTTATTATCAGATGCAGATACTAGAAACCAATGACATGATTCCCAGGGGACTTGCTCCATGTCTTAAGGAGTTCTGAAGCTGGAAGAACTCAAAATTCCCAGGTTAGTAAACTCCCAGGTTAGTAAAGTCCAGCTTTATGACATTGTGGTAGTGCATGAGGACAGCAGTTTGAAGGGGCATGAACAGCCATCTCTACTGGGGACATCATATTGTTTTGGAAATGTAACTCTCATTAAGGAGAAATGCAAAATCATACTCCCAGTTATCATCAAACTACAAAATTACATTCAAGAGGCGAGGCCCATAATTGCAGCATCAAGCATGAGATGGTGCCATTAATATGATTATCAGGGCATAAGCCTATTAGAGAACTTAATGCCTCTTTACCGGCATCATCCTTTGTAAAGCTTCCCTGGTCTGGAAATCATCTCAGTTGTAAACACAATCGTTAAACACCAGTGATTTTCAAGGGGCATGACAAAGATCTGCTGACCTTTACCAAAGGGCAAAGCTGCCTGGCTAAGGAGAACATAGAACATTTCTGGAAAATGAAGACTGATCTGCCAACTCTAGTTGTCCCTAATTGAGAATGGAAATGCATTTGGCTTCCAGTCCTTACCAGCTCTGTAGCTCTCTAGTCATGGATATAACCTGGAGATATGCCTGTGCCACCTAAGGTGGACACAGGGGTCCAGAACTTTGCCATCTGCTACTGGTAAAAAAAATCATGGCATGTTAGTCTTCAAGTTCAGGTTCAAATCCCACTATGAGAACGAGCCATGTGTGGTCCTCATGGGAATAGTAACACCTTCCTCAAAGAATTCCCACGAAAGGAAATGAAGTCATCTATTACCAAATGCCTGGCAGACACTTGGCACTTACTACGTGTTTGTTTCCCTCCTTGGTCTGGCCAGGGACCAAGGCCTCGCCAGGAAGAAGTATGGGTGGTATATTGGCATAGAATGCCAACAATTCTCAACATTTGTTCTGGGGAACTCACAGATGGAAGTGTCATTCTAGCCTTTGTTCCAAAGGTTTCGGAATCATTTTCATCATTGAGAATTGAAAAATCAATCGGTCTCCCTGGGAGTTGTCACCTGCCTGATCTTCAGAAGCGAATGATCTATGAAACTCACTTGGCAGGCCCATCTCACAGCAAAACCATCACCACAAGGGGCATGGTCACCTTCTCAAACATGAAAGTCAACAGTCAGGGAAATCATAGCAATGAACCTCATGGATAGTCTTAAAAGGGAAGCACGATGACATGCTGAGTGGAAGAAGTCATACATAAAAGAGTACATATGAAGTTCAAGAACAGACAAAACTATGGTGATAACACTGGTTGCCTCTGGGACAAGGGGAGAATTAACAGGAAAGAGGCATGAGGAAATTTTCTAGGATGAAATAAATGTTCTATCTCTTAATTGGGATGATGGTTACATAGGAACATACAATGTCAAAACTCATCACACTGTACACTTTAAATTTGTGCATCTCATTTTATACAACTAATAAATTCACCTTTAAAAAAAGGAAACCGTAAGCGTTAGGCAAAGGAGAATATGGGCTAGTGGGAAAAAGCAGGGAGCTGCCCACTCATCAATCCCACCACCATCTAGAACAGTTTTCCAGCACCAAACTGTAGTGCAGCTAAGGACTAACATTTCAAGATGAATGACTGATAGGAGAGGATGCATTTTCTAAAAATAAATATCCTGGTCTGGGTGAAACATTTAGGTTCTTGCCCTGTACCTCTACATTTTGAAAGCCTTTCATCACCATTTCCTTCTTTTCTCATCTCAGGCCATCCCAGGACAAGATTTGCCAGCATCTGCATCCTTTAGGAATCATTTCCCTTCACTCCCAGCTGCACATACACATTATTGCATAATATTGGCTATAAACTTTGAGGTCCATAATGTCATAGAAAAGGGAAGCAGAGTTTAGTCAATCAACCAAAGACAAATTAAAGATCATCAGAAGTCAGAAAAAAGAGAGTTTAGTTACAAGGAAACTTTCAAGAACAAAGAATTTTGACATTCGGATATTTCAAAAATGCACAGGCCCCAAAAGAGTGGGAAAATGGAATGGGCAGTTGGAACTGAGACAAAAAACACAGATTGTAGACCCATCTCCATCCCTAAGTACTTGTATGACACATCCCTTCTGTGTTGTCAAGGGTATTTATTATCACACACAGCAGTATCATAGGCAGGTGGACTCTGGCCCAGCATGTTATAACTCTGCTTCAATTTGACTTCTCTGTTATTCTCCATCCCTACCACACATCCACTCCTTTCAATGACTTTTCCAGGCAACCCATCCAGAGCCATTGTCAGCAGAAGAGGGACTCTTTCTTCCCTTGTCTCTTTTTATGATCTAAGAAACCTTTCCTGAAAGTTCCTGTAGACAGTTTGAAGATGGTTGGATCCCAGAAAGTCATGTCCTTAAGGCTAATTCCATTCCTGTGTGTGTGGGACTCTTTGATTGGATTGTATTCAGTTGGGGGGGGGGGCTCTGATTGGATTACTTCAGTGAGGCATGACCCAGGGTGGGTCTTGGTCTTTTGCTGGATTCCTTTATAAATGGAGGACTGAAAGCAGAGACTCAGAGAAAAGAGAGGCTGAGAGAGAGGTCCCCAGAAGCCAGAGGCTGAAATCAGCAGAGAACATAGGCATGGAAAGAGGCACCCAAGAGGCTGAGATAGAGGCCTGGAGGAGAGGAGAGAGATGAGCCAAATGTCTGATCACCACAGCTGAGCTCAGAGAGAGACCGTCACTTGATACCTTGAATTGGACTTTTTCACAGCCACAGAACTATAAGCTTTTAACATAATAAATTCCCATTTTAAAAGCTAACCCATATCTGGTATATTGCTCAGAGCAGCTTTTACCAACCTAAAACAGTTCTCTACCAGATTTCTCTTCCCCTCATTGGCTGGGATGGATTGCACGAAGAAGTTCAACTGCAATGCAATTGAAATAAAGGCCTCAGCTGATCCTACAGGGAGCTCTGCTGCTGGGATGGCTCAGAGTTGTCCCAAATTGGGGTGAGAGGGCTTGGTCTTTTAATCTCTAAATTGCCCAGTCATAAGATGTTGGGCCCCTTGCGAAGATGGTACAACAGTGGCAAGGTGGCTCTGTGAGCAGAGGACAAGTCTCAGAAAAGGACTCAGTTGAGAGTTGCTGCAATCTACATTCTTAGTAGATGAGGAATGAGTGCTTCAGTCTTGGAGGTACATCTGGGTAGCACAATACATCATTCTCTACCAGGGGGAAGGATGTCGCATGGACAGTCCCTCAGGTCTCCTAGAAACCAACCTGGAGTCCACACTCATGTCCAAGATAACATATAGCAGCTTTACCAGGACCAGCTCTGGAAACAATCTCCTTCTCCTTTTCCCTCCACTTCCTCAGGGTCCAACACAGGAGAGTCCTCCAAGAGGGGGACGGATGGGAGACGGTTGTGAGGACTGATTTTGGGTGGGACCCAAGCTCTCAGACTTAAGGGGCCTGATGCCCACAAGAATGAAGATCCACAGGATTAGTTTCAAACAAGCTGGGAGCCTGCTAGGCCCTGGCATCTGCTGAGCTTACCAAATTACACACATTAAGCTGTTCAGTTCCACATTTCCATAGTGTGCTTCCTGCCAAGCTTCCCAGCACAGTCTACACAATAGGAAAATAAAAACAAGCAGTTAGGGAAATTATGGATAAGACATGTCAAACAAGCCTTTATCTAGGACTTAAACAGAAATAGTCAAGAAGGGTCTAATCCAAAATTTAGATTTGGACAAAGAAAGGGGCTTTACAAAACAGGAAGAAGGTGGGGGTGGTGGTGCGGAGTTGAGATGTTTGGATGGTTTTGTTTTCTCACTGAAAACACTAAAATAATATTTTTTCCCAGCCCCTCCATGCTTCCCTTGCCAGCCCCTTTGAACATTCCTTAATTCTATTACTAATCTGGCTATAGGGCCAACTCACAGGAAGTATTATGGTAGAGAATCAAAAATAGTCATCATTGAAAGGAGCCAAGGAATTTACTTTGTTCATTATTACATATTTAATTAAGTACCTAAAGAATTAAAGTCATATACATTCGTGTTTATATGTACGTTCAGGAATTACGGAGACTATATTACAGAAACTCCAAGCATTTCAGCTAAGTGAAAACTTCCTAGGTGGAGCGAGGAACTTGAATCTAATACTATAGACTGCTAGGATTGTAGTGGTGAGCCAGATGTGGTAGCCTTTTTTAAAAAAATAAAACAAAAATAGAGAGAAACTGGTTAAAAGTTTAGAAGTTTCCAGTCACTCCTTATTCTAGCAGTAGAGACAAGTTTTTGAAGGGTCCCTTCAGTGTTGTGGATGTAAGGTCAGGAGATACTCATTGTTGTAAAAAAAAGGAAATGCAGAAGAGTTGTGCTTTCTTTGTCTTTTTTTTCCTCTTGGGCCTGACAAAGGCTACTCCTCCTCATACAAGCCCACAATCTCTTCTCTGCAATTCTGAAGGCTATAAAGCTCTGGAAAAGAAAGTTTTTTCATAAAGGGACACTAAAACTAACTTGGTAGCAAAATCTGACTGGAACTTATGGGAGGGTACTTATAGTTTTTATTTATTCACTTCATTTGCCTCATGTTTCACTACAGATATATTAATGTGTTTAGATCATATGTCTTTGATACAAGAAACTTCTCTTACTAAAATACGGAAAATCCTGATTCCTGAATAAAGATTGTGGGCCTGTATTAGAATCTCTCTGATGGAAAAAGATGACCCCAACTGATATCAGTATGTAGGACAGGACACTGGGGACATCTGAACTGGTGGCCAAGGCTCAGCTCTAGGACAGGTTGGCATGGAGGGAGGTGGGCACAGTGTGTGGCCAATGGGGAGTCAAATCACATCCAGCCACCTGTATGTCAGGAGAGTGACAAAATCAGGAACCCAGACCTGCCTTTTGGTGGCTGGAAGCACCCATTTCTGTTGAGTATATACCCAGATGTTGAATTGCTGGGTCATAGGCCATAAATTTGCTTAGTTTTTGCCAAACAATTTTCCAACGTTGTACCAATCTACACATCCATCTATCTGGGAATTTAAGTCGCTCCACATCCTCACCAAAACTTAGTATTGTCTTTTTAATTTTAGCTGTTTTATCTGGGATGTGGTGGTACCTCATTGTGGTTATAAAGTATATTTCCCGGGAAGCGGCTGTGGCTCAATCAGTGGGGCTCCCGTTTACCATATGGGAGGCCCCGGGTTCGGTTCCCGGGGCCTCCTGGTGAAGGCAGGCCCGCCTCCACGGCGTGGTTGGCTGACCCAGCGAGCACAGGCAGCAAGGGGGGGATAAATGAATAAATAAATAAAATCTTTAAAAAAAAAAAAAAAGTATATTTCCCTGATAACTAATGATGCTGACCACTCTTTCATATGCTTATTGGTCATTTGGATACCTTCTTTTGTGATGTGCCTGTTCAAGTCTTTTGTCCTTTTTTTTTTATTTATTTATTTATTCATTTATCCCCCCCTTGCTGCTTGTGCTCGCTGGGTCAGCTAACCACGCCGTGCGGGCGGGCTTGCCTTCACCAGGAGGCCCCGGGAACCGAACCCAGGGCCTCCCATGTGGTAAACGGGAGCCCTACTGATTGAGCCACAGCCGCTTCCCTTTTTTTTTTTTTTTGAGGTACCGGGTCCAGGGATTGAACATGGGACCTCACGTGTGGGAAGCCAGCGCTCAACCACTGAGCTACACCAGTTCCCCTGAGTTGATTTTCTCGTTTGTTTTTAATTGGTTTTTTAAGAGGTACCAGGGATCGAACCCGGAACCTGGTATGTAGAAAGCAGGTGCTCAACCACTTGAGCTACATTCTCTCCCCCTTTTGTCCATTTTAAAACTGGATAGTCTGTCTTTTTCTTATTGATTTGCAGGCATTCTTTATATATTCTGGGTAAGTCCTTCATGAATTATAAATATCTTTTTCCTGGTCTCTGGCTTGCCAAGATTTTCTTTTTAAATTAAAAATCCCCTGCACCAGGTGCTGGACACATGGATTATCCAATCATGTCATGATAAAGGTGGAGCAAACAAGTAAACCAGAAGGTTTCCATTCAATAGGCATTCTCTGAGCCCAAACAGTTGGAATAGATTTTGGATATTCTTCCCATGTGCACAGATACATCTTTTTGTTCTACTGACAGGAACCTCAAAAGGCTGAGGTTCACATAAACTCATTTCAACAACAACAAAAAAAACCTGTGCCAAGGTAAATGAACTGGGGAGAAGCAAGTTTGGATGGGGAGGCCAGTTAGGAAGAAGGGAGAGTAGTAGAGTTGGGAGGTGATAGAAGTTAGGACTAATAGAGAGGCAGTAGGGATAGAGAGAAGCAGAGGGATTCGTGAGATATTTATGAAGCAATTGATTAGATGTAAGGGCAGGGTGGGGCAGAGAAACTGGAGGAGAGAGGAGTCGTCCCAGGTTTCTGGATTAAATGACTGGGTGATAGTAACAGTGACATTTACTATATTTGAAATACTGGGAGGGAGGGGGAGAAGGTTGGGGGAAAGGTGATGAACTCAGTTTTGACTATGGGGAGTTTGAGGTGCCTGTGTGATATCAAAGTGATGTCCATGAGGCAACTGGATATACAAGTCTAGAACCCAGATGTATTTGGGAATGATTGGCATATAAATAGTAACTAAAGCCATGGGAATTGTTGAAATGGTCCAGGAAATGAAAACAAGCCTGAGAAGAGAAGGCCTAAGTGTAGAGTCACAGAATCCCAAAGAGAGCCTTTCAACACAGCGGCTGGTTACCATTGTGGACTGCGTGAGAGCTCAGAAGACCAAAAGACAGCAAAGTGATACGTTGGCTCAGTGGTCTTATTTTATCTTTTTAATAATACTGAGCTGTGCTTTGTCTGTTGTAGGTGCCTAATGAAGACTTGCTAATTAATTGAACATGTCAGTTAAAACCAAAGATCACAGAGGCAGGCCTGCTGTTCTGGGGCCTCATTTGGGATAAAAGGCTGGGAAGACAACAGAAAGAGCCTAGAGAAAGACCATGAGACAAGTTTGCTCACTGGCGTGAAGAGTCTGGAAAGGAGACCTTTTCACTGCTTACAAATGGAAGTGCCTAAGTAGGACTCAGTAATGAGGAACTGTGAAATTTGGTAGATCTTCGAGGTGAAAAGAATAAGAACTGTGTTGGTGCGGGGGAAGAAGTAGGTTAACCAAATACGTATTTTACCCTTAAACTCTATGGGTCCGAGCAATTTATAGAACCTGAGATATAGTCAAATCTAACCAAATTACTTAGCAAATGATAAACACTTAGAGAGGTTGAGAGACTTGCTTAAAGAAACACAGCTAGTGACTAGCAAAGCTTGGACTCAAAGATAGGGTTCAGTGCTATTTGCATTATAAACCTGAGCTCTCATTACTGAGGCCCCTTTCCCCGTTTCTTTTTTGTCATTCCACACTTTCATATGAGTGAAATTTGTTGAAAATGAGCATCTGTTGCAGTTGTCATCATCTGGATGAAAGCACAATCACAGACACAGCTGAAGCACTTTCATTGGGCAGCGGTGCCACAATGGCGCTGAGGGCCAGACAGAGAAGGAGGCTTTACTCCCCAGGTGCAGCCTTATCTGTCTTCTCAGGAAACCCCTGAGAGGGGAGAGCCTAGCCCCAGTTCAGAAATTCACCCTGCAAATCATTTTAAAAATGCATTGGAGTAGGAGGCACTGTGCTCTCTTTTCCAAATTACATTTATTATTTTTTAAATCAAACTATTAAAAATAAATTTTTAAAAAATGAGAGAGTGGGCAGTTGAGGAGGAAGAGTTAAGTGGGCAGGTAAGGACTACCAGCCACCTAGAAATCAAGTTGTGCCAGATGAAAACCAAGCAGGACAGAAAGGGAAACCAATACACTCTTCCCTCCCCCACTTGTTCTCTTTTGGTTTGGTTTGTAGGTTGTTGGTTTTTGTTTATAGGTGAACTTACGCACAAGGTGGCAACTGATAGAAGGAAGATGTTGCATTTTCTTGACATGGGAGACCAGCCAAAGAAGGAAAGGGGATAGAAAATAGACACTGGAGAATGGGGTGAAGCCATGTGACTCTGGGGGAAACATTTTAGTGAAATATTAGCTGAGTGCCTCTTATGATCAAGACAAAGAAGGATGAAACATGGTCCTTGCCTTTAAAACATGTGACTATTTGATTCACTGTTCTATCCCCAATACCCAGCATGGTTCCTAGTAGACAGAAGGTAGTCAACCAATCTTATCTGAATGAAAGAATGAGATGTCTTTCTTGAAAAGATTCAGCATGTCCCTTCAGATGGAAAAAACATCCCATACTCTTTGCTTGACTTTTTTTAGATCCATTAGTCCCAGCAGGCATCCTCAGCTCCAAGCTGTGGAGCAAAGCAGGCCTCATATCCCTTCTCGTGCTAGTCAGCTCTGCCTGGCTGCCATTCCATCAGCTAGCTGTCTCTCAAAGTCCCAGACATCAGGAGAAGTCCCAGACCGTGGCAGAGGGTGCACAGCCAAGTGGGAAGTGGGTGCAGGGTGACCAAACCTAGGGTCAGACAGGCCATTCAGGCCCTAAGGAGACTCCAGAGGAAGTTTCTCACGTATTTAGAGGCAAGATTCAGGCCTAGTGGATGCACTGTGGTGTCGGGAGCCAAATGTTCATTTTGCTTCCAAAAGTCACTTTTGGGTCTCAGAAAGGGGTAGCTTTAGCTTCTGAAGCTTAGAACATTTCAAAATAGCTGGAAAGGCCTTAGAAATTTCTCAGATGAAGTTAATTGAAACCTTCCTCTGCCCAAGAAGTCAGCTTCTGGTGCTCATGGAGAGACTTCATACTGCTGTCCAGCTAAGTCTCTGGGTGACCAAGTCTCCGAGGACTTCAGAACTTGGTTTGGAAAATTGTGCCATGTAGAAAGTGTTGGCTGTCCCTGCTAGGAAAACAGCTTTTTTTTTTTTTTTTTCTGCCTCAGAAGCTCTAAGCCAGAAGGGTAGAAAAGCCCAAAGGCTTTCCTGCTAGCAGCTTTTACTGTGGTCCATAGCCTCCAATTTTGAGTCAAAGGAATTCCATCCCCAAAATCTACCCAGGAAAACATCTCCATGGCATGTAACATTGAAGCTCTATGCTCACTATCAGAAAGGACAGCTTTGCTCTGGGAAGAATCGGCCATATCAGTCTCTCTGAGCAATGTCAATAAGCACTAAAATGGAGTAACTGGTTATCACAGCATGAAGGTGGTGCCTCACTCACTCTCCTGCTATTGCAGGAGATTTCATAGTGCAGGGAATTGAGCCTAGCCCTGGCTTGGCCACACACAGTTGGGTGGTGTTTCAGGAAAAAGGAGTCATTGTCTCTGACAGGATGCATGCTTTACCAGCGTGTCTCCTCGTCAGCCCAAACACAGGTTGACTTCTCTGTCTGGGATCACAAAGTCCTTCTCAACAAATGTCAAATGTCTTTGTGCTTTAAAAGATACCTAAGAATGGATGTGTTTGAGGTATCTAGTTGTAACTTCGGGGTTATTTTGCCCAGTTTAATTCAGCAAACATTGCCTGAACAGCTGACATAAAGAAACAATCCAAGTGCTACTGGAAAACCAGTGTGAGACCCGGGTCCCTGACCTCAAGGACCTTATCATCTAGTAGGAGGGAATCCTGGGCATGTTTTGCATAGGCTCTGCCACACCAGTGTCTCCTTTCTAAGGGAAACAGCCCCATCTATTGCCCCCTGCTCAGAGAGAGAACATGAAGCTGTTCTATGCCCAGGAATGGCCACCTGATTGGACCAGGACCCAGGGCCTCACCCAAGGACCACCCCCTATAGCCGAGGCAGTGACCTCGGGTGAGGCTGATGTGGATATGGGCTGTGCCAAACCTTTGGGAATATGAGCTGGAAGCTGGATGTACATGGAAGAGGCAGAGGGCCAGTCCCATGAATAGGAGTTGGGTAATATTAAAGACCAAGCCCTGGAGAGAAGCTCCTGGGACCTGGCTTTACCTCCGTCACTGCCTTTCCTGAGGCCTGGCTGTTTCTTTTTTTCTGGATTCCTCTGTACATGTGCCTTTCAACATTCATTCCTCAACACACACACTAACATATATATATGCCATCGTTACTGCCATTACTTATGGTAATGAGACAGTCTCTATTCCTGACCAAGAAGGAAGAGGAAAAAGTCTATAGATCACTATGGTACAAGCTGGAGGATTTATGATCATAAATGTATAGTCTGGATGTAGTCTGGTTGGTTGAAGCTTGTCCAGGTCTAACACAGCCAGGGATTGGAAGCTCCATGAGGGGCACCTTGTTTACAGATGTATGTCAGAGCTCAGTGTTGGTGATGAGCAAGTGCCAGATGAATGAATGATTGAATAAATGACCAAATGGATTGGGAACCCAAAAGACTAATAAAGGTTTAGAATTGGATATGATTTTTTGTATGTGATCTCTCTTGGTTACTCTGAGCCCTGGGAGCTGACCTATAGGTACCACATTAAAGGACTTCCTTGTCTTTTGTCTTCCAGAGGAGTCAGCCAAAATGGGGGACCCTGGTAGAACACCAGAGGGGAGGAGAATGATACTGGGATATTTATACCCCCACTGAAGGCGACATTCTTGTAAGTGACCCTCTCCATATGACCCCTCTGTCTCTCGTTTCTCGGGCTACTTCAGGTCTAGGCATGGTAATGCCCCCCTACCCCAATGTTACCAGACCAAGGAAACACCAATCCTTTGTGGTTTCCCCACCAACCCTTGTAAATAATCCCTTCATTGAACTCACCTCAAATTACCCAGTTTGAATGTGCCATCTGTTTCCTGCTCAGACCTTGACTGATAGAGGTTCCAAAACTCAAGTGTGCACTTTTTTGTAAAGTTCTTTTTTTGGGGGTGGGGAAGGGATTGGGTTCTTTTTGTTTTTGAGCAGTTATAGTTTTACAGAAAAATGCAGAAAATATAGAGGTCTCATATACCCCACCATTCCCCCCGCCATCACACACAGTTTTCCTTATTATTAACACTTTGCATTAGTGTGGTACCTTTGTTACAATTGATGAAAACATAATACTATAATTGTACTATTAACTATAGTCCATAGTTTACGTTAGGATTTACTGTTTGTGTTGTACTGTCTATTTTCTTAATTCTAGTAACATATATACAACCTAAAACCTAGCCTTTTAACTACATTTGAATATATAATTGAATATGTTAATTACATTCTCAATGTTGTGTTACTATCACCACCATCCATTACCAAAACTTTATCATAACTCCAAGCAGAAATTCTGTACAAAATAAGTATTAAATCCCATTCTATACCCCCACCCCAGCCTCTGGTAACCTGTATTCGAGTTTCTGAATCTATGAGGTTGCTTATTCTAATTATTTCATATCAGTAAGATCATACATTTGCCCTTTCGTGTCTGACTTAGTTTACGCAACATGATGTCATCAAAGCTCACTCATGTTGTCTTGTGTATCAAAAATTCATTCCTTTTTACAGCCAAATAATATTCCACTGTATGCCTATACCACATTTTGTTCAACCATTCATCTATCAATGGACACTTGGGTTACTTTCACCTTTTGGCAATTATGAAAATGCCCCTATGAACATCGGTGTGCAAATATCTGTTCAAGTCCCTGATTTCAATTCTTTTGGGTATATACCTAGAAGTGGGACTGTCAGGTCATATGGTAATTCTATACTTAACTTTCTGAGGAACCACCAAACTGTCTTCCATAGTGGCTGCAGTCTCATCAACAATGAAATGAGTTTTCCTGTTTTTCCACATTCTTGCCAACATTAATTTCCCTTTTTTTTTTTTTTTAATAGTAACTATTCCAGTGGGTGTGAGATGGTATATCATTGTGGTTTTGATTTGCATTTCCCTAATGGCTAATGATGTTGAGCATCTCTTCATGTGCTTTTGGCCACTTGTAAATCTTTTTTGGAGAAATGTCTATTCAATTATTTTGCCCATATTTAAGTTGGTTTGTTTGTGTTTTTTGTTGTTGAGTTGTAGGAGTTCTTTATAAATTCTGGATATTGAACTCTTATTGGATTTGTAGATTCCAAATATTTTCTCTCATTCTGTAAGTTGTCCTTTTAGTTTCATGAGAAAGTCCTTTGATGATAAAGTTTTAAATTTTCATGAGGTACATTTATCTATTTTTTCTTTTGTAACTCATGCTTATGGGGTAGAGTCTAAGAAACCATTGCTTAACATAAGGTCCTGAAGATGCTTCCCTATGTTTTCTTCTAGGAGTTTTATAGTTTTAGTTCTTATATTTATGCCTTTGATACATTTTAAATTAATTTTTGTATTTTGGTATGAGGTAGGATCCACCTTCATTCTTTTGCATATGGATAGCCAGTTTTCCGAGCACCGTTTGGTAAAGAGACTTTTTTTCAATTGAGTGAACTTGGCACCCTCGTCAAAAACTAATTGGCCATAGATGTGAGAGTTTATTTCTGAACTCTCAATTTGATTCTATCTGTCCACATATTTGTCCTTGTGCCAGTATCATGCTGTTTTGATCACTGTAGCTTTATAATTAATTTTAAAATTGGGAAGTGTGAGTTCTTCAACTTTGTTCTTCCTTTTCAAGGTGGTTTTGTCTAGTCAGAACTCCTTAACCCTCCATATAAATATGATGATTGACTTTTCTGTATCTGCAAAGAGGCTGTTGGAATATTGATTGGGGTTGTATTGAATCTGTAAATTGCTTTGGGTAGAACTGACATCTTAACAATATTTAGTCTTCCAATTCATGAACACAAAATTCCCATTTATATAGCTCTTTGATTTATTTATTATTATTTTTTTATTATTATGGGTAAAAATCAAAATTCTCACAATACATACAAACATTTGCAAAATGATATATAAATATATATGCATATATGTGTATTTGCTTACAAAAATGTTATTTATATATATATATATATACATATATTTTAAGAGGTGCTTAGATTACCCAAAATATTACACGGAACCCACTGGGATTCCCATGTTGCCCACATCCCACACCTCCCACCACATCCCATTGCTAAAATAAATCAAAGATGTTGGAGTGGACATCTTTGATTTATTTTAGCAATGTTTTATAGTTTTCCATGTATACATCCTTTACATCCATAGTTAAATTTATTCCTAGATTTTTTTTTAGTTGCTATTGTAAATGGAATTTTTTTCCTTGATTTCCTCTTTAGACTGTTCATTATTAGAGTGTAGAAACATTACTGTCCTTGTATGTGTAGATCTTGTACCCAGTCACTTTGCTGAATTCATTTATTAGTTCTAGTTACCTTTCTTGTGGAATTTTCAGGATTTCTTAAATACTGAATCATGTCATCTGCAAATAGGGAAAGTTTTTTTTCTTCTTTTCCAATATGGAAGCTTTAATTTTTTTTTTCTTCCCTAATTGCTCTGGCTAGAACTTCCAGGATAATGTTGAATAACAGTGGTGACAGTGGGCATCCTTGTTTTTTTCCAGATCTTAGAAGGAAAGCTTTCAGTCTTTCACCATTGAGGATGCTGTGGGTTTTTCATATATGCCTTTTATGTTTAGGAAGTTTCTTTCTATTCCTACTTTTCTAAGTGTTTTTAATTAAGAAAGTTGTTAAACTTTGTCAAATGCCTTTTCTGTGTCAATTAAGATGTACATGTGATTTTTTTCCCCCTTCATTCTATTAATGTGGTATATTACATTAATTGATTTTCTTATGTTGAACCACCCTTGCATATCTTGGATAAACCCCACTTTATCATTCTTTTAATGTGATATTGGATTTGATTTGCTAGTATTTTGTTAAGGAATTTTACATCTGTTTTCATAAGGGACATAAGGGACATTGGTCTGTAATTTTCTTTATTGAGTTATTTGTATCTGCCTTTGGTATTAGGGTGATGTTGGCCTCATAGAATGAGTTAGAGAATGTTCCCTCTTATTCAGTTTTTTGGAAGAGTTTGAGCAGGATTGGTGTTAATTCTTTTTGGAATGTTTGGTAAAAGTCATCTGTGAAGCCCTGTGGTTTTGGGCTTTTCTTACTTGTAAGGTTTTTGATGACTGATTTACTTGTTATTGGCCTGTTGAGATCTTCTATTTCTCCTTGAGTCAATGTAGTATGTAGGTATTTTGTGTGTTTCTAGGAATTTGTCCATTTCATCTAGGTTATCTAATTTTTTTGCTGTACAGTTGTTCATAATATCCTCTTACAATCCTTTTTATTTCTGTAGTATTGGTAGTAATGTCCCCACTTTCATTTCTGAGTGTAGTTATGTGCATTAAGTGTGCAATTTTTACTATCTGGTTTTCTTATGTATATATACATCCTTCTCAACTCTATCAGAAAAGGCTCATTACCTCACAGAAGCAGGGTGGCCCAGTGTGGGGCGGAGGGTGGCAGGAGGGAAGGAAGGGAATATCATGTTTTAATGCCAATAAACACATTTCATAAACACTAATGAGGAGTCCACTTAGCCTGGTGGCTGTCTTTCCCCAGAATGAAGTATGGGTCCAACCTTCCATTAAGCAAGAAAGTTTTCCTTCTCTGGTAAAATTAGTTTCTTTGGCTAAATATGCTTTGTTTTTATTTATGTTTAATTGTATGATCATAAAATAACAATCAAAAGCCAGTTTCTCTTGGTGGGAAGGGCCGCTGTTCTGCTCTAACCATACAAATGATTTAGCAGAAGCAGGGTGAGGGTAGAATCTTCTTTTCTATCTCATTTTGTCTTTTTAATATTGATAAACTCTTGAAAAGCAAGAGCTACTGGAAATCTCAAGCCGTACTCCTTTTTTATTCTTTAGTAATTTACCCTCTCTGAGCATACTAATGGAGAAAGGTACATTTAAAATATTTTATTCTTATTTTTATTTTTTTTTAAGATTTTATTTATTTATTCATTTATCCCCCCCTTGCTGCTTGTGCTTGCTGGGTCAGCTAACCACGCCGTGCAGGTGGGCTTGCCTTCACCAGGAGGCCCCGGGAACCGAACCCGGGGCCTCCCATATGGTAAACTGGAGCCCTACTGATTGAGCCACAGCCGCTTCCCTTAAAATATTCTTAAAAGGAGATAAAAAGGGTCTCAAGTGATCCAAAGCTCTCTCTCGCCTCTAAAAAAAATTTGTTCTCAGTTCTATAGTGCATATTATCTTGTCCGCTTGGGATTTGCTTTTAAAGCAGGTTTCCCACTAGCAGCAGTCTAAGATAGAAATGCCTGACTTCCTACCTAAGACTCAAATGGAAAAACACAGGAACTGAGTTTAGTTGACCTCCACCCCACCCCACCCCCATCCCTTAAAAAAAAAAAAAAAAAGAACATACTGGTTTCTTTAGTCTTCAGTCTTTTGGCAATAGCCATTTAAAAGAAAGAATCATGTGGCAATTATTAATTTTGCATGGAATCAACCCTGGCCTCAGCTTTCATTTGAGATGCAGTTACATGAAAAACAGACTGCGTTAATTTCATCCCCTCCAGGGTTGCCTGGCAACAAGGCCTTGTTCCAGACCATCCCTTCTCCTTGGCCCAGAGTGTTCTCTCTGGGGCGCTGCTCATGCTAAGGCAATTATCATCCTGTTACTCTTGCTTCTGAGTGTGTTCCTGTGGTCCCGATGGCAGAGGGGGTTGGTGGCTTTGCTCCAGCTGTACTGGCTGGGGTCTGTATAAACCCTGAGCTTTTCAGCTCAGAGGATGAACTCTGCTTGGGGAATCTGGGATTTGAACAACTGGGGTAAGACAGCAAAGGGAGGGAACGTGAGCAGTGTCTGATGGAATGCTGGACGGCAGCAGGACTCAGATACAGACTGGCTCTAACAAAGTAATTACTAAAGTCCTTTAAAAAGAAAAACAAAAGCATTACTATGTTTTTATTTGGAAATACTTCTAAGATATATTGTTAAATAATAAATGCAAGGTCCAGAACAGTATGCATAGGATACTGGCTTTTGGGAGAGGGGTAGGAAGCGGGTAAGAAAATAATTTGTTGGTATTTGCACACAGAAAAATACAAATGGTCACCTGTGAGTGTTTGTTAGGGGTGGCAGTGAGGAGGTATTAGGAGCAGAGGGGAGAACAAGATTTTTCACTTTATACTTGTTTTTTTTTTTTTTTTTTTTACCGGGAGGTACTGGGGATCGAACCCTGGTCTCTCCACATGGTAGACGGACGCCGAACCTCTTGAGCCACATCCGTTTCCCTTGTTTTGTTTTATAAGTCAAATAAATGTGTTCTCTAGTAAAATAGTAAATGAAGAAATAAATAAGCATTGAAAAAGTGTTAGGAAACCAATGCAAGTTGTTAACATTTGAGAAGGTTGGGTGAATCATATATGGGAAGTTTTTTTGTGCTGTTTAAGCAACTTTTTAGTGAGTCTGGAATTATTTCAAAATTAAGTCAGAAAGGAAATGTTTTGGGGGTATATGGGAACTCTACTTTCTGCATGACTTTTCTGTAAACCTGCAATTTCTCTAAATTAAGAAAAAGGTTAAAATGGCAAGGAAAAAAAAAGAGAAAAATGTTTTAAATGTTAGCAACTCACTGTTAAGCACCATTCTTGCTATCCTTTGTAAAGGAAGTCAGTCTGCACATTTTGAACATTTTGAGTGACTTGGTAGGAATTGGGAGTGCCTTTGAGCATTTCAAATGCACAGAAAAGCCCTCAGCTAGGATAAAGCTAGGAGCATTAGCCTTCATCAGAGTGTGGCCCATCCCTCACCCTAACAGCTTCAGCTCCCTAGAGATCTGAGGAGAAATAAGTGACTGTCTCACAGTGGAACTCCCATGATCACTCTTCGATTCAAATGAGTCCTTGACTGTGCCTTCATGGATAAGTAAGCACCATAGTCTAGCTGAGAAAAAAAATTTCCCCCAAGAAGGAATGATGAACAATTCTGAAACCACTATACATGTACATTGGACTTGAAGAAATAGGTAAATAAATGCCGGGCCATGGGAGCCATATTTCTCACTGATGGAGTGGGAGGTTACAGATAAGCAAGAGGAGGAGGATAGAATGATCCATAGGTAATAGATTCGAGTTGGAGACATCCATAAGGAGCCATGTTTAGCTTAATATAGGTATAGGTCATTACATACAGAAATACTTACAGATATGTGTATAGACACAGGTAAGTATACAATATTTCTTTGCTCTGTTAGTTTAGAGGACTTGAAAGAAATGACACCCCAGAAGCAGTAAGCACACAAAGAGCCCAGATCTGGATTTATAATACCATTCTCCAATAAAAGAAACCAGGCCTCCTTGGAGAAACGACTAATTCTAGTACTGGGGCAGGAAATATATAAGATGAGCCTGGAGCATTTTGTTCTGCCGGGAAGTAAGAAAGTGCTCAAAACAAAACAAAACCAACCACACACAAATCCCACAATGATGATACTTTGTCAAAGGGATATGGGAACTAACTGAAAGAGCTCCCAACAATTTTTGAACAATTTGAGCAACAAAATAAATAAATAAAGAAGTATTGGATTATAAAATAAATATTCATGAGCCCATATTTATATAAGTAAATGATTGAATAAATAAATGGTGTAGCCAGCTGACCATGGGCTTTTCTTTGTGAGAAGTTTAAAATTAGTGATTCAATTCCTGCTCATTTCAGAAGATTGTTAGATTAGTGCCTATTCCCCAACCCCTTCAGTGAGATTGTCTCATATATTTGTAATGCATTTAGATTCTTTTGTCACATTCTGCATTCCATGCTGGCATACCCCAACCTCCTAAATGATTTTTTTAAATTTGCATATGTTAACGTTTACTCTCCGCGATGCTGTGTATTCACCATTACAGTATCATACAGAATAGTTTTAGTGTCCTAAGAAATAATCTTGCTTCATCTATTCAAACCCCCACCCCAACCCTCCCCCTGAGTTCCTGGCAACCACTAGTTGAACCACCAATGATCTGTTCACCATCTCTCTAATTTTGCTTTCCTAAAATGTCATATAATTGGAATCATACGGCATGCTTTTTCTTTTAGACTGACTTCTTTCACTTAGCAATATGCATTTAAGGTTCATCTATGTTTTTGTCACTGTATAATATGTGGTGTGGCTGTACCAGGGTTTCTTTATCCATTTCATCCACTGAAGGACACCTTGGTTACTTCCAGCTTTTGGCAATTGTGAATAAAGGTACTATAAACATTCATGTACAGATTTTTGTGTGAGCATAGGTTTTCATTTCTATGGCACTCCTAGGGGAGTGATGCCCAGGAGTGCCATTGCTGTGTCGTATGGTAAGCACATTTTTAGGCTTGTAAGAAACTGTCAAACCATTTTTCAGAATGGCTGTAGCATTTTACATCCCTACCAGCAATATATGAATGATCTGGAGTCTCTTCATCCTTGCCAGCATTTGGTGTTATCACTGTTTTTTTTTTTTTAGCCATTGTGATAGATGTGTACATACTTTCTTATGGAAAGTCATAAACATCTTAAAACAACTGAGCCAATACTAGCTAGCATTTCCTATACACCTGCCTCCAAGCTGGGCTTTTCACTCAGCTCCTGGACGTGAGGGGCTGAATAGGCAAGAAGAGAGAGCACAAGAGGAAGCCATTTCCTTTCAAGTCACCCCTAAGAGCCCTAGAGGCTCACCAGTAATGCTCTGTGCTCTATGATAAGCCCTGAGTCTCTAATAGGAAGCTGTTTCAGGGCAAGCTTCTCTGTGGATCCCCTGGCCCAGGGTGTGAAAATTAGCTCTGTGGAAAGGATCAGGTGAAAGATCACTCACTGTCTGGATCCAGCAGAGGATCAAAATCAACTTTTTGACTTTTTTTTCCAGGTGAAAAGAATGGCATTTACTGTCTGGATTTCCAAAAAGGGGTTCCGATTCTGCCTGTGTTGTGCAATGAAACAGGACAAAGCTGCCTTCCTATAGCAACATGAGACTGATTTTCCTTCCACCCAAGAGAACACCCTATCTATCCCCTTTCTAGTGGTCTGTTGAAGAAGATTCCTGGGTAATGGCTTCTTCAACTCTCTTATTTACCTCAACTTCTATCTACTGCATCAAGCCTATGGCATTAAGTTCCATTTACTGAGAGTCAGAAATATGGGTAAAACAATGTTACTGAACATGAATGGATCTCAGTTATCCAAGGAGGACAAGGTCTTGATGTATCAAAAGTATTTGGCTGGGAGTGGGTGCAGTTCAGTGGTTTAAGCACCTGCTTCCCATGTAGGAAGTTCTGGGTTCAATCCCTGGTACTGCCTTTGGGAAAAAAAAGCATTTGGCTTTTAAAAAAATTACTTTTTAGACAAAGAACAGTTTCATCTGGAATGAAACAGAACACTGTGCCCAGGTCCTCACAGCAGAATGATGCTCTCAGGGGACTCTGCCCTTCCTGGCCTACCTTTCTCCACCCCTGCCCTTCCTGCCCTTCTCCCCAGGGGACATGTATTGTCCACACTCTAGTCTGATTTTTCAAAAAGGTATTTATCTATACCAAGCTACCCCCCAAAAACTTTGAAGAGATTTAAGTATTAAAATATTTTCCTATATAAAACAGGACAATAAAAATGAAAACAGAACCCTCCTAGTTAAAAGGAGCAGCAGAACAGACTCAGACAACTGAGTAGTTATCACCCACAATGACCATACTGTGCTTTAAGGAATACTCTTGCCCTCTAATATTCAGTCACAATGGAACTCTTTTAGAAAGCTACCATTTAACACTCCCCATATATCTTCAAAGATTTAGGTTCAATTTATGCTTTCATTGTTTTCCATTTCACTCCTTTGTTTCTTAATTACAGAGTTTTGAATAACTAATCCATGTTAAAAACAAAACAAAACAAAAACCTTAAGAAGGATTTTCCAGTGGCTTAAGACTCTAGCTGATGGTTATTACATCTTCTAGAATGCTCAACAGATTGCCCTTCTGTTGTTCCCATTGACAGGCATTATTCATCTTAAAAACTTTCTGATAACTTGCAAAGATGCAATAAAACCAGTTTCTCAGAGAGAAAAATCTATGGATGAGTAAATATATGTTGAGGAACTCGGGAGTTCGTGTGTGTGTGTGCATATTTATATATTTAAAGCCACTGTTTATTTCACGAAAACCGGAGTTACGCTGATGGCTGAGCACATGGGCATTGAAAAATATATAATAATCATAAACTCTGTGTTTGGACATCTCCTCTGGAAGTTGCAAAGGGTGGTGGTATTGTACCAGCTGGACTAGGCTCCGGTTCTAGGCTTCCTGGTTCATTCAACATGCCTCCCTACCTAAATAAAAGTGAAACACTCAGTGCATGCCCCAGCCCCATTCTCCCAAGGGATTGGGGGTATAGAATGGGGAAGAAAAAAGAAGAAAGGAGTAGCAGATATGGCTCAAGCAGTTGAGAGCCTGCCTCCCACATGGAAGGTCCCAGGTTTGGTTCCCGATGCCTCCTAAAGAAGACAAACAAACAACAAGCAGACAACAAGGAGACATCAAGCAAAAACAACAAGCAGACAACAAGAAAAAACAACGAGCAGACAATGAACAAAAACAAAAACAAAATGAGCAGGAGTGGATGTGGCTCAAGCAGTTGAGCACCCACCTCACACATGGGAAGTCCCAGGTTCGGTTCCCTGTGCCTCCTAAAGAAAAAACAGACAAACAACAAGCAAAAAACAACAAGTAGACAGTGGGCAGACAATGAGCACAAACAAAGAGCAAAAACAATGAGCAAATAGACGAAGGAGACATCTGGGGTGGTGGGGTGGGGGGCGGAATAAAAAAAAAATACTTGTTTAAAAAAAATCCATTAAAAAAAAGAAGAACAAAGGAGTTGATACTGAATTACTTCACTTTCACCTGTGATGCCCTTTGCCCAAGCCAGACGAAAGCAAAGGGGAAAAGGGCTGCAGGGTATACTACTTATTTTCACTTGAACATGGGAGGAAAATGTCACATTCCCCCCTTCGCCTTTCTAGGGGGAGTGGGTTTTTTTGTTTTTGTTTTTTCAATCAGCCACCTCCTTTCCATCTATCCTGTGTATGTGGGTACACACACACCACAGTTGGGAGGAGTGACGAGGCTGACCCAGTTCTCTTACCTATTACTCTCTTGAAGAGGATTTTATAAGGGGGAAAAAGGAAAGAGCCACTGCAGTAGAGGTTTCAAAACAGGAATGGAGAGAAGGAGGCAGGGAGTTGCAGCACTGGAGGCCAGGAGAGAGTGGAAAGAGCTACAGGGTCTTTGTTTTTAAAAACGTCTGTAATTTGGGAGAGGGTGGTGATTAATTTCCAGAATATACTTCAGAGACCCACGTTCCACATAGCTCCCTTACTTATAGCCGTTTGGTTTTTCAGACAAAATTTAAGAGCCATCATAAAGCCAGAAGTATTGATAACCCCTCAATGCACCCAAAAGCAGAGTTCACTTCAATCCCTTACAAAGACTATGTTCTCTAGACTTTGCTCTTCCCTACACATCTGGCTCAGTGGTGAGGTGGCTGTAGAGACACACATTAGGGGGTAATTGGAAAAGGGAAACAAAGCGGAAGCCCAGGCACATGGGTGCAGGGAGGGGTGGGGACATCACTTCCACTTTCCTTTGTCTTTACCTTGGGGAAAAAAAAGGCAGGGGGTGTGATTGGAAGGGTAGAGTACAAACCCCAGAACAGTACGTGAGCTCCAGAGGTGGGTGGGAGCAGTCCCCAGAGAGGTGAGGCAGGAGGAAAGGTCAGGGCAATGCTTGCCGCATCAAGTTCCTCAGGAGTTTCTGTCGGCCCAGCTCAGAGTCCTCCTCGTCTACATTCCCCAGCAGCTTGGTGGCTTCGTGGCCCACAGCCTGCTTGAAGGAGCCTGTAATGAAGACACCTTTAAGTGCTTCTAGCAATGAGCCATCAATAGAGCTGCACCAGAATGCACTGAGGTAGGCGAGCTCAGAGAACTGGATGTCACAGATGATGGAGTCCACGTCCTGGGACTTGAGGATGGCATTGGCCTGATTCAAGTGCTCAAACTGGCACTCAAGTGGGTCCTGCTTGGTAGAGAAGATGTTGCCCTGCAGAGCAGTCTCATGCTGGCAGGATTCAGCCCGAACTTGCCGTCTTATGTCACATGCCTGCTTTTCCTTAGAATCTGGTGTCACTGACTTCCGGTGTTTTCTCTGACTGCTAAGTGTGGCTCTCCCTCTGGCTGGCCACTTGCTACACACCTGAGGGACTGAAGTGGGGCAGCACACCATAGGATAGCGGGGAGGCACTGTGTTAGGGGACTGGGGGGCCTCGGTTCTGGATCACGGAGGGCTCTGGGGACACATAGCAAATTGACATCTCCTCCAGACACTTGTCTACACACAGCCCACCTCCTCTTGAGAGTGACTTAGGGCAGCAGGTCATGGCGAGTGATGGCATGCAGCAGCTGCAGCACCTGGTGAAAGCTACACTCATCACAGTGACCCTGGCACTCCAGTGCCAATAAGAAGTCCTGTTCATTTCAGATGAGGCCACGTTCGTGGTCATCAATGACATCAATAAAGAGGAAGGAAAATGCACACATCTCTGTGCCCACCCTGTCACACATGTGGTGTAGGCTCTATAGTCCATGCTCCAGCTCATCATGCCCTACTGGCCACACCTGGCTTGCCTGCTGCTTTAGGCCTGCCATGCTGGGGGCTCAGGTGCACAATGCTTTCCAGAATCCCTGTTCAGCAGCTGTAATTCTAACTGGACTCTGCAAGAAACTTAACTTCCCAGGTGTCTTCCTTGCAGCATCCCATCACCTACTCTTAAAGCTCTGCACTATTTCTTCTTATCACTTACCCCAATTACAGTTTGACAGTTGCTGGCATGATTCACTAATTCAGGTCCAACTCCTGTGTGCTACCTGAGGGCAGGGGCCTTATCTATCTTGTCTACTACTGTGTCCTCATACAGTGCCTGGCACACAGTAGAGGCTTACACATTTACTGAAAGTTGCTGAGTGACTTCTCAGGATACTGTGTTCAGACTTTTGGGGAAGAGGCAAAAAGGATTCATGACCAGTACCTCCCACTCACTCACCCACCCACCCACCCAAGGCACATGTATTCAATGATGAGTGGAAGCTTCAACTTCCAGAAGAGCTAGTATTTTCTTTGTGATTCCCACGTTCTTTGGAGGCTATAGAATCCCTGCACAGGTCCATGATGTGGAACTGGGAGGGGCATAACCCTGGATGACCAACCTATCAGCCACTCAGCCTCTGGAAATGGCCATGGTGCCACAATTTCATGAGGGGAAATGCAGCAGCAAGTGTCATGTGTGACGTGATCTCTGGAGTTCTTAAAGTTCTGTGGTTGTGGTTTATCCCAGTGCCATAAAAGGGCTGCCTCAAACAGGGACCAAATCTTCCAAGCAAAAGGCTTTACTGGCCTGGTGAGCCATGTTAATGCTGTCATCTGACTTCTCAGTTGCTGCCCTATCATCTTTCCAAATACTTAAGTGTCTATTAGTTTATGGTGCTAATCACATACTACAACAGATTATGTCTGGCTCCTAAACAATGTTTAGGCTGGGGGAATCAACTAAAAGACCAAGTAATAAGTAAATCATATGAGGTACATACACCCTATGCCCGAAACCCTGATCTGAGAGTAAAATCCCCACTGTTTGGACCAAAATTTTCTCTCTTTTTAAAAATTTGTTATTTATTAATCTTGAGTCTCAGTTTCCCCTTTTTATTATTTTATTTTATATTTTATTTTATCTTATTTTATTTTAGGAGGTACTGGGGATTGAACCCGGGACCTTGTACATGGGAAGCAGGTGCTCAACTACTGAGCTATCCCTGCTCCCCCATAATTTTCTCTTTTTGATAAACAGCCTAACAGAGTAGAGCAGGTTTTCTCAACCTTGGCACTATTGTCATTGGGTTGGGTAATTCATTGTTGGGAGGCTGATCTGTGCATTGTAGGGAGTTTAGTAGCATTCCTGGCCTCTATACATTAGATGCCAGTAGCAGTCCTCCATCCACTGTTGTTACAACCCAAAAGGTCTCCAAACATTGCCAAATGTCCCCAACTGAGAAGCACTGGGGTAAATGACACTAACTAAAAGTCAATGAATGCATCAGCCCAAAGCTGATGAAATTTGTCCTTAAAAAAGATACAAAATGTTAATAATTGGTGAACCTTGCAACTTCCTGCAACCTTGAAATTGTTTCCAAATAAAAAATTTAAAAAAGATAGTTTGTTTTTTTAAAAACAGTTTTGAGATATAATTCATATTCCACACAACTCACCCACTTAAAGGGAACAATTCAATGTTCTTTAGTAAGTTCGCAGGATTATACAACCATCCCCATAATCTAATTTTAGACATTTCTATTCCCCACAAAAGAACTGTATCCATTAGCTATCATTCCCCTGTCCCCACCTCCCCTAGGTAACCTCTAATCTCCATTCTGTCTCTAAATATTTGACCATTCTAGACATTTCATATAAATGGAATGATAGAATGTCTTTTGTGACTGACTTAGAAAAATGTCACTTTGAATAATGTTTGCTAGGTTCATCCATGTTGTAATTTCATCCCTTTTTATTGCTGAATAATAGTTTTTGGTGGACATGTTTTCATTTCTCTTGGGTATATACCTTAGAGTAGAATAGCTGGGTAATAAGTAACTCTAATGTTTATGATTTTGAGGAACTGCCAAGCTGTTTTTGAAAGATGCTGCACCATTTTACATTCCCACCAGCAATGTGTAAGGGTTTCACTTTCTCTGCCTCCTCCCCTAAACTTGTCATTGTCTCTCTAATTATAGCCAGTCTAGTGCATTTGAAGTAGTATTTAGTAGTTTTGATTTGCATTTCCCTAACGACTAATGATGTTAAGCACTTTTTTATGTACTTATTAGCCATTTGTATATCTTCTTTGGAAAAGTGTCAATTTAAATCCTTTCCCAATTAAAAAAAAAGTAAGCTTTTTGTTTTGAGATCTTTCTAGACTCACATGCAGTTGTAAGCAATACTACAGAAAAACCCTCAGTTATCCATTACCCAGTTTCACCCAATGGTAACATCTTACAAAACTACAGTAAAATATTACAACCAGGATATCAACATTGATACAGTGAAGCTCCAGAACATTCCCATCACAAGTGTCCCTCATGTTGCTCTGCAGGCTTGAAGCTTGGTGGTTTTTTTGTTTGTTTGTTTTAATTAAATTGCAGTAACATACATGACATAAAAGTTGGCATTTTAACCATTTTTAAGTGTACATTAAAAACTAGCACTCATTTCACAGCTAAAATCTCCCTTAGTTGCTGAGAAGTCTGATCACCGACCACTCTAGCCTCAGGGGACTTCCCTAGGGCAAGTCCAAGGCTCCTTGTCATGAACCCTGTATGACTGGAAGCATCTCTCTCTATCTCATGCTCGCTCTTTTAAGAGATCAGTTTTAAAGAGGCAAAGAAGAGAAAGTTAAAAGGTTTAAAGTGATTGCCTCTATGAAGGATTTTTTTTTTTTTTTTTTTTTTTTTTTTTACCGGGAGGTACCGGGGATCGAACCCTGGTCTCTCCATATGGTAGACGGACGCCGAACCTCTTGAGCCACATCCGTTTCCCCCTCTATGAAGGATTGACTGAAGAGTAAAAACGAGTAGGATTGGAGAGTGAGAAAGAAAAGAAGGGTATTATCTTTTTTTTTTTTGTAGTTGTTAAGAGCCTTTTTATGATATGTTGCTTTTTTATTTTTTTATTGTCTTTGCCTTCTTTTTCTCTCCCAACTTTTTATTGGAATTTTTTATTATGCAAAATTTTTATTTTGAAAAATTCCAAACCCACAGAAAAGCTGAAAATCATTTACAATGATATGACATCAAAAGAACTATACATAAATTGATAAACTGGGCTTCATTAAAATTAAGAGCTTCTGCTTGTTGAAAGACACTGTTAAGGAAAAAAAAAACAGAAAAAGTGACAGACTGGGAGAAAATATGTAAAATATGTATCTTATGAAGGACTTGTATCCAGAATATATAAAGAACTTATAAAACTTAATAATAATAACACAAATAGCCTAATAAAAAACGGGCAAAAGATTTGAACAGCTACTTCACCAAAGAAGACATACAAATGGCAAATAAGCGTATGAAAAGATGTACAACATCATTAGTTATTAGGGAAATATGGATTAAAAATCACAGTGAGATACCACTACACACCCATTAAAATGGCTATAATCAGAAAAACTGACAATACAAAGTACTGGTGAGGATGTGAAGAATTAGAACTCTCATATATTGTGGATGGGACTTGTAAATGGTACAACCACTTTGGGAAACAGCTTGGCGATTTTGTATAGTTAAACATAATACCACTCCTAGATATTTACCCAAGAGAAGTGAAAATTTATGTTTACACAAAAACCTATACACAAATGTTTATAGTGGCTTTATTCATAATTGCCTCATATTCAAAACAACCCAAATGTTCTTCAGCTGCTAAAAGGATAAACAAACTGTGCTACATCTGTACAATGGAATACTACTCAGCAATTTTTTAAAAACCTACTGATACATGCAAAATCATTGCTGAGTCTCAAATGCATTCTGCTAAGTGAAAGAAGCCAGGCTCAAAAGGCAACATACTGTATGATACCGTTTATATGACATTCTGGAAAAGGCAAAACTAGAGGGATGGAGAGCAGATCGGTGGTACCAGACATTGCAGGAAAGGGTGAGGGAATGACTACAAAGGGACAAGGGGAAATTCTGGGGGCAAGTGAAATGTTCTATATCTTGATGGTAGTGGTAGTTACATGACTGTGTGTGTTTGTCAAAATGAATGAAACTATACATAAAACAGTTAATGTTACATATGTAAATAAAATAAATATTTTTTTAGAAAGTCTTTTGTAATTGCTTTTTTCTAACAAGGATCCAAATAAAGGATCATATTACATTTGGATGTTATGTTTCTTCAATCTCAATCTAGAACATTCTTCCCACCTTTATCTTTTTTTTTAAAGACCCTATCTATCCATTCACTTATCCCCCCCTTGCTGCTTGTGCTCGCTGGGTCAGCTAACCACGCTGTGCGGGCGGGCTTGTCTTCACCAGGAGGCCCCCGGGAACCAAACCCGGGGCCTCCCACATGGCAAACGGGAGCCCTACTGATTGAGCCACAGCCGCTTCCCCCACCTTTATCTTTTCATGACCTTTTTATACTGGCCAGTTGTCTTGCAGAATGTCTGATTCTGGATTTGTCTGACTGCTTCCTCATGCACGTGTTATTAAATATATTCCTTTATCCCCTATATTTCCTGCAAAATAGAAATTAGGTCTAGAAGCTTGATTAGATTCAAGTTAAGCACTTTGGGCAAGAATATTCCACAGGTGATCAAGACCTATTTTTCCATCTTGTTGGCTTCCTTGCAAACCTTTTTCCTGTCTTCCTGTCCCACACCATAAAGGACTTGTGTACCTCAGCAACAAAATCTTGTGGAGGGCCTGGTATACCTTGTACCAGCTCAATACTGAGGTGACAAGTATCAATAAGACAGTCGCTGTCCAAAGGAGAAGAATGAATGAAATAGCATGCTTTATCATCCAATAACTACTTCATAACTGCTACAAGGGGCCAAGCTAGGTGCTGGGAATAGAGCATTAAGCAATGCAACCATGGTCCCTGCCCTGTCTAATGCAGGAGACATTCATAATAGAAAAAAAAATCCAGAAATAGTTTGCAATGAATGTTATGAAAGTAAAGTACAGGAATCTATGGCCCTGTGTCAGGGAAACCTGACCTAGAAGGTGTGCCACATGAGCTGAGGACTGAAGGCAGAACAGGTATCAAGTAGGTAAGAGCCAGGGGAGGGCCCATGTGGTGGGAGAGAGCTTGGCACATTCAGAAGGGGACTGGAGGAAGGCCAGAATGGCTGCAGTGCCAAAAGGAAAGATTAGTGGGAGAAAGGGGAGGGGAGGAGGTCTACATGGATTTCATGGTGAAGCCATGAAAGCAACCTGCCTGTGTGATCAATTAGAGGGTCAGAGAAGGCTTCCCTGAGACAGTGATGTCTAAGCTCCTAAAGGGAGTCAAGTCAGTAAAGGCAAACAGAGGGGGGATGGGGGAGCAAAGGACAAACAACTAACTAGTTCATTGCTGGAATTAAGTCTGTGTAGGAATTTAGGTTCAAGAACACTATGGGGGAAGCGGCTGTGGCTCAATCAGTGGGGCTCCCGTTTGCCATATGGGAGGCCCTGGGTTCGGTTCCCGGGGCCTCCTGGTGGGGGCGGGCCCGCCCACGTGGCGCGGTTGGCTGACCCAGCGAGCACAAGCAGCAAGGGGGGGATAAATGAATAAATAAATAAAATCTTTAAAAAAATAAAAAATAAAAAAAATAACACTATGAAGGAGAGCAGATGTGGCTTTAGCAGTTGAGCACCTGCTTCCCACATGGGAGATCCTGGGTTTGGTCCCCGGTGCCTCCTAAAAACAAACAAACAAAAACAAACAACAAGCAAACAAACGAAAACATCAACTCAGAGGAGCTGATGTGGCTCAGTGGTTGAGCACTAGCTTCCCACATATGAGGTCCGGGGTTTAATCCCTGGCCCTGGTAACTAAAAAAAAAAAAAAAGAAAGAAAAGAAAAGAAAAGAAAACTATGACGTATTCTTGCCAATAATTTTAATATGAACCTAATCAAGCTTCTACTTCTAGACTTAACTTCAGGTTTACAGGAAATACAGGTTGTTTCAACTTTAAATCAAGTTGACTTGAATTAAAAACCCTAACCAGAGAAGCTCAGACTTACAGTCAGACCAAATCACTGGTCTGTGCTGTCATCTGAAATAACTGTGGATCCTGGAAGAAAATGGCCTGGTTAAAGCTAGCGTTTATCAGCCTTTTTCTCTGTTCCACTTTCCTGAATATTCAGGTTAGGCCAAAGGACTCAACCCCATTCTCCAATAGTATAATAGCCCTGCTATTATGGCTTTTTATAGTAATTACGATTTTTAAAAATTAAAAAAAAAAAAATACATTTTCCCCTAAGCCATATAACTAACCAGTGGCAGAGTCGGGATTCAATCCAAAGTTGCTGGTTCCAAAGTACCTGGTTTAACTGTTACACAACCCACGCCCCAGTAATAGTAATCATGGTACCTACTGAGATGAAGGTAATGGAAAGAGACTTTTTGCAAGGCCTGGAACGGATACTCTTTTAGCACAATAAGGCACAGGAGTGATGCCAGCAGGAGGCTAACCGGTCCAGTATGAATGGCTGGGTTATTTTTAGATGCTCCAACAGGAGGCCAGGCCACAGTGGGCATCCCTTTCCAATTCTTATCCTCCTCACCCTCCATCAGTAAGAGAAAACAATTGTACTAGAGATAAGCAGACATTTGGGGGGAAGGAACAATGGGTACAAAGGAGAAAATGGATATGGGGGAGGGGAATACAAGAGGAGACATAAAGGAGAGGTTGGGGTGAGATCTGCTAACCAGGGTGGGCCTTGCAGTGCCATGGCCACTAAGGCCCCTTGCCCACAGCTGAACTTGGGCAAGTTGAACAGCTTAGAGAGGCCATGGAAATCTCTGTCATCCATGAACTCTGTGTTGGTTAGAATATGATGTATGAGCCTGAATAAAAGAGTCACTCACTACCCTCCAGTATTCTGTGTGTTCTTCAACAGCCAAGTGGAAGACAGTTTTGTTTGATGGGTTTCCACCAACTTCTATTAATATCAGGCACTGTGCTAGATGCTTTAGATAAATTCATCAAACCTTAGACAATTACTTGCCTATGCTCACAAAGCTACCAAATCAGAGAATTTTTAGTTGTGTCTGTCTGACTTGGATGGTCCAGAAGAGTGCTTCTCACACTATCTATTTGGGAGGACCAATTTAAAAAATTTCTAATCATCACAGACTGAAAATTTTATAAGATACATAATTTTGTAAAACACAAAATGAAATAAAAAAGACATACAAAATATAAACCCAAATTTATTTTTATTACATTCAACAGACTAAAATTACTGTCAAATAGCTGTAAACGTTTCTAAACACTCTCAATGTCTGTGGAAGTATAAATTGGGCTGCTTTTAAAAAGGGCTATTTGCCAATATCTATTTGCATCCTGAGTTTGATGGATTCTGGGAACTGTGTTGGAGCCAGTTCACAGGAGCTCCCAAGAGCTAATTGTGCACATTTCTTTCCAGCTCCAAGTTCAGTAATGCCATGTGGTAGTTTGCAATGAGCCAAGGCACTAGAATTCACACCATGGAAACCAGCAAATGCTACACATCTGCCCCAATCCCCTTCTTTTGGAGACTGTTTGTTAAACATTTACCAGGACTCCACAGTCTACTTGAGTGTCAACAATCTGAAAAGCACATAACCCTTGATACAAACAGTTCTTTTCTAAGATATATTTGCACTTGTCTACAGGCAAGGAAGTACAAGTTTCTTTGAAGCATTGTTTGCAATGGGGAAAAACTGGAAATAACCTAAATATCTATTGATGGGAAATTGAATTAAAAAAAAAAAAATTACTGGATATCTATACTCTACCATAGTTGAAGTCAATCAAGTAAATTTATATGTACTAAAAAGGAAAAGCCTCAAAACATGTTGGGGAGAAAAAGGAAATTGTAGGACAATGCATACAGTATGACTGCATTTATGTGACAGAAATACTATAAAACAATACTATAAATATGGACATATATACACATAGATAAAAAGCACAGAAAAGCCTGGAACAAGACCGGGCAAGTGGAGCACAGAACTGGGATTGGGTATTGTCCAAAGTGGACTTCAACCTTAATTATGAGGTTTAAGTATTTTTCAAGGACAATATATTCATGTATTGTTTATGTAAAGTTCAAACTAGGACAAAACAATCCCTGAAGACAATGTTCATAAGCTTCCATGAAAGAGACCAAGGAGATGGTCACGGTTTGGGGCTCCTAGAATGGGAGGCACCCTGACTCCTGGAATACAATCCCTCCTTCTCCATTTGCCAGTGGACCCCTGCTTCTTGGGCCAGCCCCAGGCTTCTCTCCCAGAGCACTCTGGAAACTTTGTGAGATGTCTCTGGGTTATCAGGCCTGGGTAAAACCCTTAAATACTCCTGAAAAGTACTGAAAAGATGATTCCCCTTCCTCCACTTCTAATGTAATTCAAAATAAAAAAATACTATGTAAGGAAATCTTATAAATTTCTCATTTTTCTCCATGACTACGATGGTGTTTTTGGCATTTGAAATTAAAACAAAAAACAAAAAAAAAATCTCTAAAAAATTTTGACTTAGCCAGAGGCTAGTGCTTAATTCTGATTCACTGGGTAATTTAGCATCTGGTAATATAAGGACGGGAAATGAAATAGTCACAGCAATCATCAGTCCTTTCCCAAAGGGAAGGATAAAAGAATGGAAGGAAAGTTGTAAGTTTAATCACTACTTGTCTCCTCAAACCAGCACCTTAGCAAACAATAAACACAGTTAATTGGCTAGACTTTCAGGTGCAAAACTAGGTGTGGAGTTTGAAATGCAAAGAACAGCCGGGCTGCAGTTACCACAGCAACGACTTCTCTCCCTGGGCTCATTTAAGGCAACAGGGACTTGCTGGGTCTTGCCCCTCCAGCACTGGTTCCTGGGCTGGTTGCCCAAAAGGGATGCAGGTTGATTCTCCCAGGGTTGGGTCCCCAGTGAGGAGATTTCTCCAGCTCTTAAGGGACCTTCAGAACCAAATTCCCTTGGCTTTTAGTTCAACTGTTCCCCAAGTGTACAGGGAGAGGAGAGGGGACTATTTGTTAAACGTTTGATTACCCTTCCCCATTTACCAAAATTATGTGCACATGCATTGATGAGGAACAGGGTCTGCTGCTTCTACCTTTCTCAGCAGGGGAGCTGGGCGGGCCCAATAACATTCCACCAGATGCTCTTGCACCCGGATTACCTTGTTTTCTTGTTTTTATTCTTTATTTTAAATTTCCTGATACTGGGGGAAAAGCTTTTTCTCTAAGTTCCCTACAGACAATGTTGAAGTGGTAGTACCCTATTTAGCAAATGGTTACATCTATTGTTTAAATTATCATTCAGTAATTTATAAGGTGATCTGCTTTCTCCCATCTGAAAGGGGATCCGGGGAAAGCACCTTCTTGCTCTAGGAGGAAAAAGTCAGGTGGAATTTCTGCACCCCAGGGGATGTGGAACCTCACCTTTAGCCCCCACCCTAGTGGACAAGTTCAAGTCAGCCTGGGGCTCCAGAGAAGAATGAACTGTTACATGGCCTGCCTGCCTTCTTGTGCCATTCTTTGGCTGATATTGGTTGAAATCAAACAGAAACCCTTTGGATAAAGATGGATTTTGCACAGAGCAACACCTTCACCCTTTAAGTCTTTCACAACTGAACTCTGCTTTGAGGGAAAGGCTAGGAAAGGATTTGTTTTGTTTTTAAGAACTCTCATCCCACTCCTGCAAACTGCTCGGGGGACAAGGCTAAAAATGAACATGAATCTCATGGGCTACCAAGACAAAGTCTCCTCTTAGATGCTCTTCATGCTTTCCCTTTCCTTTCCAGAATCTAGGCCCTGGCCATTCCTTTCTGTTGGCATCTAAGAGACCCTTAAAGTACAACAGACCTCCCCTTCCTTTCCCATTAAGCTAGAATGTCCTCATGGTTCTGCCTAGGATGCTACAGATACTGCTTCTGGCCTCAACTCCCCAGGGAAAGAATGTGCCTTGGGGTTCATTTAGTTGCGCAGTTCCATGTCTGTTAGCAGTCATAGGCTCCCTTTCTCCGGCTATGTTTAGCTTTGTTTGATTCTTTTCCATGGGAACACAACACATTAGTCTTGCTTTTCTCAGTTCTCCATTTATAACAACTTGTCAGCAAGAGCCCGAGCCTCCGATGATGAGTCGGATGTGACCTGGGTTTGTAAACATGCATCAAGAGAAAAGAAAGGCCCAATCCGTGAGAGGTATTCCCTTTCCAACACTAGAGCCGAAGACATTGTCAAACTCGCTCCTGATTTCACCTTTATTTGACTTCCCCACCCTACCCTGGAATACCCCTTTATCCTTTTCAAGTGTGTCCAATTTAAAAAGCTTTGGCTTAAACTTTCCCCAATGATGCCAGCACCCTCTGACTTTCCTGAAACTCTCACAGCAATTGTAGTTTGCACCATTCAATTTAGCACTTAATTGGCTACTGACTTAAATTGCTTGTAAATTGCTTCATGCTTACTGGTTTCATCTTCATAACGAGATAATGTAGTTCCTAACAGTAGTAATAATGATAATAATAGTAGCAGTAGCAAATATTTATATGTGCTGACTCTGTCAGATATTGCTCCAAGTGCTTTCCACATGTTAACTTATTTTATTCTCCCAATATGCCTACTGAGGTAGATGCTACTCTATTATCACCCCTTTTTTTTTTTTTTATAGAAGAAGAAACCTAGATACACAGATGTTAAATAAGTTGCCCAAGGTTACAAGGTTACACAGGATACTTCCTTATACTTAGCAAGTATAAGAGCTTACTTTTTTTTTTTAAGATTTTATTTATTTATTCATTTATCCCCCCCTTGCTGCTTATGCTCGCTGGGTCAGCTAACCACGCCGTGCGGGCGGGCTTGCCTTCACCAGGAGGCCCCGGGAACCGGCCGGGGCCTCCCATATGGTAAACGGGAGCCACACTGATTGAGCCACAGCCGCTTCCCAAGAGTTTACTCTTTTACCAGGATTTGACTCAGGTATTTTGGCCGTTGGGGCCCTAAAAGATGTTTAAGACTATTTCCTAATTCCTATTTACTCCATAGTACCTAATCCTGTGAACTGGATTTATCATCTTTATTTTCAGTTGAGAAAACTAAACTTTCCTGAGGTCACACAGCTAGGACCCAGTGAGGAGTTGTGATCCAAATCTAGTTCTGTCTGACTTTAATGCTTTGTTTTCCCCACTAAATGGAAACCATGGATTTGTTCAATACTCAATCATCACACCCATAGTGAGTGCCCTTGGATGCTCATTCATCTCATGCACATTTGTAGAAGACTTTTGTGGGCCCAAAACTCTGCCTGTGCTGGATGTGTAAGACAATGTCCTGCCCTTAAGGAGTCTACAATCCTGGGGGAGACTGACATGCAAACAAGCAGGTGTACTGAAATGTTGTAGGTGCTGGGATGGCACTTGTGGAAGTTCAGCAGGCATAAAGGAAGTAGAGAGGTTGGAATGCTTGTGAATGCTGGAATTGTTACACAGGGAAGTGAACTCAGGTTTTCTTTAAAGTTTTTAATCCAAGCTTTGCGATTTAAAGAAATATTTTGTGATTAAACTCTGTTGACCAGAAAATTTAACCCGGAGAATTCTGACTACTTAAGTTTCTGCTGTAAATAATAATCCTCTCCAAATCCGTTATAAATTGTTGCTATTTTCCAGGTTGCCCCTGGCTCCATGAAACCTTGGGGGTTACGGAGAGGGGTAGGGGTCACAGATTGCCTCCTGGGAATTTGTGAAATTCCTAACGCATAATGAAAAATTCTCTATGTGCATTTTGGGAGGAGAATGGATTAGGGGAATCCACTGTTGCTTTCCTTTCTTTTTTTTTTTTTTTTTTTTAAGGAAGTACCAAGGATTGAACCCAGGACCTTGTAAATGGGAAGCAGGCACTTAACCACTGAACTACATCCGCTCCCCTCCCTTGATTCTTTTATTTTTATTTTTTAAATTTTAAAAATTTGAGGTACCGGGGCCAAGGATTGAACCTGGGACCTCTTAAGTGGGAAGCCTGGCATTCAACTACTGAGGCACATTGGCTCCCCTGAGTTGGCTTCTTCATTTGTTTGCTTGTTATTTGTCTTTCAATTCAGGAGGCACTGGGAACCGAACCCAAGACCTCTCATGTGGGAAGCAGGCGCTCAACTGCCTGAGCCACATCCACTCCCCCTCCCTTGATTCTTGAAGACAAAGTATAACCCAAAAGTTAAGAACCACTCAGATGATGCTTTGAAGGCATACCTGGACATATAACTATATATAACTATACACACACACACACACACACACACACAACCCTAAAACTCTGAGGGACATAAAAGTAGTACCAGAATCATCAAATATGAGAATTTAGTATATCACAAAGGTGTTAAGGCAAGTGGCTAGTCATATAAAATAAAATACAGCAGGTTTCTTATATCACTCCTTCCACCAAAATAAATTCAAAATTGATTAAATCATTTAGACCAAAACAAACAAACAAACAAAAGAAGAAGAAGAAGGAGAAGAAGGAGAAGAAGGAGAAGAGGAGGAGGAGGAGGAGGAGGAGGAGGAGGAAAGAAAAGAAAACAAAAAGAACACCAGAAGGAAATATGGAAATACTTTTTTAAAATCTTGTAATAGAAAAGGCCTTGTTGAAAAAAACCATAATGGTAAGAAGTGTAGCTGTTACAGAATTCATTATAGAATAATTACAAGTAATTAATAGGCAAGAATTATGCCATATTTAGCAAGTATGGGTCATGGCTGTCCAGCCAGGATGAGGACAATCCATTGCCTTACCTGGGCACAATGAAAAGCCAGGAAACCCCATGTGGCAGCAGACTTACTTGCTTTGCACATTTCAACAAAAGATGGGTAGCATCTAGCAGACAGTGAGGCCAAGGCCATCACAAATAGCACTCAGCTCTACAAAGAACAACAGTGGCCTCAAGCACAAGGACAGGTCTAACAGGGATGTAGGATGCAATTGACATTGGGCCTCCTAGCCCCCAAGGTCACTTCTGCATACAAAAAGTATCACATGGGACTGTCATCGTCTAACACAATGGGTAAGAACATAGATACTTTTTCCAAAGACAAATTATTCTTTTGAAGGATCTGACAGGTAGAACATATTAATGAAAGACGTAGCCCTGAAATCTTCCTGACTATGGCCTTGCACAAGACCATCTACCCTGTCTGTACAGATGTTTCCTCATTTTTGACGAGATGATATAATAGCTTCTACCAAAGCTTCCAAATCAGTCATGCTGAGATCAGTGCCAAATCTTAGCCATGGTCCTAAAAATAGCCAGAATAGCAAATCTATAACCCCTCCCAATTTATTTTTTATTTAATATAAAAGCAGCATAACAACAGCATTAAAAGATTTTCAGTATTTGATTTTTCAGCCTAAATTTCTTTTTAGCTAATAGTTTAATCTCTTATTGCACTTGAGCAGTCAACTCCATTTTCCCTGTATTTCTCCCCTTTGCCACCCACATCCTGTGTGGGAGTGAATCAACAGAATTTTAAATCCTAACACCAGCAGGAAACAAAAAACTAGCCAAGATCAGGTAAAAGAGAAACAAAGGGCCTAATTACAGTCCTTGGTAGTAAATGATGTAAATACCCATCTTTTATTATCTGCTCATGTACAGATTAAGTCTTTTATTCTGAAAATATCTATAACAAACTTGCAAACTATGCCAGTGGGTACCATTTATCTGACAGGAAGCAGGCCCCAGGCAGATTGTTTGTAACAAAGGCTAGTTCAGTGTTGCATACAGTTGAGATGCTATGAAAGACAAAGTATGGCCATCTCCACATAATGGAGAGTTGACCATACAGATAAAAATTGCTATTTCTGAAACTCTGAGGTAAAAAAAAACAACTGTATACTTTACAACCAGAGTTAAGCTCAAGCTAACTATGTTTCATTTCGGTTTTCCTTTCTGCTGAGTAAGCCATCATCTCAAGTATTTGAAAATCTTAGCTGGAAAGTTGGAGAACTAAGAATTATAAGGTAGCAATTGTTCCACAAAGGCCCATCCCTTCCAGCATCCTGTTCTTTTAGGAAAACATCCAAACATTTCTCAGTTGACCCCAGTAGGCTTCATTCTATAGCCTGTTCTTTTCACAGGGCTAGGTATTACCATAGACTACAGAAAATAATATTTTCTAACATTTATTTTCCTTTAATTTCTATTTATATTCTGATTTCCAAATTTTCACCCAGGTCTGAAAAAAGAACTTCCAATAACTAGTAGCTTGACACAATGTCAGCTATTTAATAAGATTTCAGATACCCAATGTCATCCTTTGCTTTTCACCACCTTCTTGCATTTGGGGGAGAATAAATTAAACTAAATTTAAAAATGTTATATTCTTTATGAATCATCACTGAAATAAGATGGGGGAAGAGAGGTTTTATAAAGGCAAGAAGCAGCTGTAATGGTGGATGAAGCCACTAAAAGCCAGAGCTTTTAAGGAAAGTCAGTTCTGAGAATAAGGCCAAATTCATTGCTCCTTAGCAACAGTACAGAAGGCTGGAAGTTATCTGAGTTTATTCTGAAGCCTAGCTTTTGGCTTGGCTTGGCTTGACTGTTTATAAACAGACTGAAGTTACAGAGTGCTTATGGCTTAAGTAAGGACAATTTCTTTAAGGCCTAATTCTGGTTAAGGATTATTTTAATTTTGTCCTATATGTTTTGAGCTCAGAACAAAGTGTTTTAAACCTGGGGTCAGAGAAGACCTAGTGGGCTCTGCTGAGATCTGTAAGCCAATTTTCTCCTTTCCTGATATCCCTATCAGGAGTTAATAACATGCTTCTTTCACTAGCCCCAGGGAGATATCCTGGTTTCTTTTAAGGGTTCCTCAAAAACTTACAAAAAACGGCTTAGTCCCAGAAAATATGGTAATATCCAAATATCCAATTCTTTTGCTTTCTTAGAGGGAATAAAAACTGATACACCCTTTTTGGAGAGCAATTTGGCAATGTTTATCAAAGTCTTAAAAAGTATATGTAGTCCACTTCCAGCTAAGTCAACTTGTCCTCGATTTCTAGCCATTTTTCTGTTATTTCTGTATGTTAGATTGATAGGCCATTTGTTCTTAGTATGTTTCTGTATTTTCACAATAGACTATAATAAACATATACTACTTTGGTAATTAGAAATAAAAAAACCACCATAAATATTTAACACACAGAAACACATCCTGTCCAAAAACCATAGTGTTAAACGTGAGGACCACTTTGAGCAACGTTTTTTGTTTGTTTGTTTGTTTTTTTAATTTTGGAAAACTCAGTAAACATGAACAGTAGTTTTTCCAACTACTGAGAGTTTGGGGATATATTAAGAATAAAATGCTGGCAAAAGCCCACGCTCAGTTTTGTGGCTATTACTTTCACAGGATGGCCTAAACAGAGCTTCAAATGAAGACAATGATTTGCTCTCCTTGTGGGCCCAAGGGCTGTTCCTTCACACTTTCACTGATTTTCATGGGATATGTGAGTCAATATTAATGTGGTAGCTACCGTTCTTCCTTCAAAGACATCTGGAATCTCATTATCTGATGTGATATTCTTTTCCTCCATTTTATATAGCAGGAGACATTATCTAAATTCTCCTGGATCACCTGACAATAGCCCTGGGAACAGAAATCAGGTTTTAATAGTTCTTGGCCAAACCTACAAGTCTTTTTTGAATCTATTTATAGTACTGTTTCAAGATGTTTTCTGAAGGGTTCACAGGGGCTACATTTAAAACCCTCTGGTCATTGTTTGCTAACTGCTGGGATGGTTTTAATCAGGAAGGAAGCCAGTATTTTCAGCTTCAGTGTTGGAAAAGCTCCTAAAGTGTCTCCAAACTGATTTAGGAGAAACTGCTTAACAGAAGAAGGCTTATTACTGCCCTGAAATAAATTCATTATAACTGACACATGCTGTAACCGTGGACCAAAAGCACCACATTTTTTTTTTTAACACATTACATCCCAAAGGCAACAAAAGTTTCTAAATCTTATCAGTATCAGATGACAAGACTTACTAAACAAGGGCCACATCCTCAATATATTGGTTTACAGCCTCCTCCTCTTGGAGTACTCTTGGCGTTTGGTGTAACTTCTTTATTAGAATCTAGTTTTCATTACACTAGTTTTTCTTGCAGAAATTTTCTTGAAGCGGTTTTATTTGATGACTCAGAAAAATATTCTGAGGTAAAAGACCTCATATAATCTCAGTGACATTTCCTCTCTACAATTCCAAGGCAAGTGAAGGGGATCCCTTCATGATGAGACCAGTTTTTCTGGGTTCCAGAAAAGCTTGAGTCTCACAGTAGCTCAGATCAAACCAGATTCCTCAGACTAGATCAAGACTAATCCAAATGCCTGAATTGGTTCTACAATTCTCTCAGGTTTTACTAACCTCAGGTAAACCTCTTCTAGATTAGCAAGACTTCTCTAGACTGCTCAATTCAGCACACATAGCAACTCTAGGTCAGCCCTGAATATGCATGTCTAAAATGTTTTCTTTCTCCTTTTCAATTCTTGTGTGATTTATCATGTATAAACTCCTAAAATCCCACCCAAAAACAAACCATCATAGCAAAGATTTCCAAAGTTGTGGTTCTGAATCTATTCTATCAGAGCCATCTGAATTATTTGTCAGATGTGCAAATTCCTGGACCCCACCCCAGTTCCACTGAATCAAAATCTCTGGGCATAGGGCTCTAGAAGCCTGCTTTTAAAATTATTTATTTTAAAATGCTTTTACAACTGCTCCCTGGTGATACATATGCATGCTAAAGTATGAGAATCCCTGCACTGGAACAACTATAAGAGTAAATACAAGGGAGAGGGAGAAAGAAATCCCAGCAAGCACAGGAAGGTAGGTTTGAATTTTAGGATTTAATACCAATGGAAAAACAAGATTAAAAAAAGGTCAGTGGGGAGGGACCATGGACACCTTTGTAGCAACAACTCCAACTCCTTCCTTACATCATCTTCAGTTAGGCTGGCTGCATCATTGTGCTGATACTTTCTTCTATCTCTGAGAGCTTCTTCAGGATTTGGTTGACCTTGACCTCATCAAATTCCAAACAGAGAAATTCAGATTCCTGGAAAACATAAAAGGATGTTTTAGAGGGGATCCCAAGACAGTCAGGGCTCTCCATCCAGTGTGACCCAGCTCCAAAGGCTCTGGGCCCCTGCCCATAAAGGCTGGCTCAGGCCTCAACTCCTCAAATGCCTCTTTGATATTTTACCCAGCAAAGCAGCTCTACAGCAATGCCCTAAATAAAACCATTTTTAGGAACGTGTCTCATAAATGGTAAAGAGGTATACAAATGTCAGGTGTTCTCATTATGAGGCAAGTGAGAAGCTCTGCACATCTGTGATATCATTTTATCCTATATTAATTTTTAAGGTAAGTAGTTAAGTATTGCCACTTTATAGATGAAGACCTTGGGGCAGAGAGAGACTAATTTGTAGCATAAAATTAGAGAAAGGCAGAGTCAGATTGTGAATTCCCAGCACTGGCTGTCTCCAAAGCCCATGCTGTCTCCACTGTAGTATAGCAACTGAAGGAGGATTTGGACTGGCCCTGAGTTAAGTTTCTACATAGTAGTTATACAGAAATTGTGATAAGTTGCTTAGAAAATATCAACCAGATAATTACTAAACTATGATCTTGACGGAGTAATAAACACATTCTCTTTAGTCACTGTTTTCCTATTATGTACAGTGGTCAATCAATCCTAAATTAGGTAGACATAAAAGAATAAGGACTTTCAAATGCTGTGGCAGAAGTATCGTGTGCACAGGACAAATCCTAGGTCCACAATGTCTAGGGAAAGAAGGGCAAGTTATATGTATCCAAGGATGACTATATTCAAGATCTTCAAGGGAAAGAGATGTGGCTCAAGCAGTTGGGCACCTGCCTACTGCAAAGGAGGGTCCAGGTTCAGTTCCTGGTGCCTCCTAAAGAAGACAGCAAGCTGACGTGACAGGCTAGCACGGCAAAACTGATGCAACAAGGGAAGGAGATGTGGCTCAAGCGATTGGGCTCCTGTCTACCAAATGGAAGGTCCCAGGTTTGTTTCCCAGGGCCTCCTGGTGAAGGTGAGCTGGCCCGCACAGATAGCTGGCACAACAAAAAAGAGACAAAGAGGAGAGACAGTGAGAGACACAACAAACCAGGGAGCTGAGGAGGCTCAAGTGATTGAGTGCCTCTCCCCCATATCAGAGGTCCCAGGATCGGTTCCCTGTGCCACCTAAAGAGAAGACAAGAAGAGAAGACAAGCAGACACAGAGAGCACATGGTGAATGGACACAGAGAGCAGACAGGGAGTGCAAAACAACGGGGGTGGGGGGGAATAAATAAATAAAATAAATCTTTTAAAAAAAAAAGATGATGCAGCAAGATGACACAATGATGAGACATAGCAAGGAAACACAATGAGAGACATGACAAGCAGGTAGTGGAGGTGGCTCAAGTGATTGGGTGTCTCCCTCCCACATGGGAGGTCCCAGGTGTGGTTCCCAGTGCCTCCTAAAAAAAGAAGATGAACAGAGAGCAGACAGTGAGCGCAAACAACAAGGAGGAGGGGTGTAGAAATAAATAAAAATAAACCTTAAAAAAAAAAAAAGATCTTTAAGAACATTAATCACATTTTAAAAATAGTATGGATCCTTACTGATCATATAGTCCAACTACATTAGCTTCTCGATAACGAAATTGAGGCCCCAGGCATATTAAATGACTTGCCTAAACATTCTGTTAATGGCAGAACCATCAGGTCAATGATATTTTCTCTACAGTTTCGCCTCTAGATACTACAGCATCCCCTCACTTCCTTCTCCAATGCTGTAGGTAAAGGAAGGCCTTGGAGTGCTCTTCAGAGAGAGGAAGTTCCTCCGTCTTCAGGTGGAAGAACTTTTAGGAGTCCGTTTTGAAAGAGCATCATTGCTGTTGTTAAGCTGCAGTGCTGAGTCCACAATGATGCCAATGAACATCCCCCAGGAGAAATGAGTGCAGAGAGAAAGAGTGGACTTCTCAGACGAAAGGCTTCCAAAGGGAGGGAAGGCAGCGTTCTCTACTCACAGGGAACTCTCTCCTCAAACATGAATAGGATAGGAGAGGAGAAGAATATGGTCTCATATATGAACTTGGAAACTCTGCCAAGTTTTCATTTAGTCCGAACCAAAAACCGATTTTAAACAAAGAAAGAATATTTATAACATAAGCTTTCTGGATTCAAGATGCAGTCGGGGTTATCTCCATTTGGAAAGATGAACAAATTCATGGCTGATTAGGGAGTTCAGTTGGTTGAGTTAAGAATGGGTCTCAGATTTGAAAGTCTCTTGTTCTTTGTTCAGTTTTTTATTGAAATCTTTACATTCTGTTTTTGTTTTTAACATTTGGCCTTGGAAACAATGGTCTAGAAACTAATAATAACCAGGGTCTAATGTATACATTCAGGAAATTGGCAGAAAAGATGATATAACCAATGTTTTGCCTCAGTGAAAGAGAGTTGGTCATAGCAATATATCACCCTATTTTCTATTTATATGGGAAAAACTATCATGGACAATATTCACAGAGCTAGGAATGACTGAGCAAGGTGTGTTAGTGAACAGCCAGGATCTTTTCTGCTTAGGGGGCTGTTAGTTTATTGTAGGTTTCTGTACTCAAATTATCTTTGATTGAACCTCTAAGTTTTAATGAAGCTCAGTATTAAGGTACACCAAATACTAGAGAGAAATATAAAGTCCAAAGTTAAACAAATGTATTTTCCCTCCCCTGTCAGCCTTTATCTTTCTCCCCTGGAAACAATGCACACTAATAGCCTTAGAAAGACACATAAAATATACATGGCTCTTGAAGAAATGTTTTACTTGAAACTATTATCAATGCCTACCTTCCTCAGTTTATATTACCAAAATATTTTATAAGGAATTCAAGAGCCATGGGGAGCGGATATAGCTCAGTGGTTGAGTACCTGCTTCCTATGAACAAGGTCCTAGGTTCAATCCTTAAAAAAAAAAAAAAAGAAAAAAGCTTTTAAACTGGTGTGTAACACATGGGGTTTTGTTCAAATTTCACATTGGTAAGGGTACACTACAGAAAGTAAATCTAGTAGGTGATGTCTATCAAGCTAGAGGCAGAAAGTACATGAGCAGGGGGGCGGATGTGGCTCAAATGATTGGGCATCCGTCTCCCAAATGGAGGGATCTGGGTTCGATCTCCGGGACCTCCCGTTAAAAAAAAAAAAAAGAAAGTACATGAGCAATCTGAAATACTCAGTATTTTTTTTTTCAGTAATCCTTCCTTATCTGAACCTAATTGCTAATAACACAATAGACAACAAGACTAAACTTACTGTATTTAAACATCTGAGCCAAGAGTTAGAACCTGCTTCTTTTCAGTAGAGGGTAGAGCATGGAGGAGAGTCAGAAAGTGGGTAGCACATGAATAAGCAAGCATATCATAATCAAGAATATGTATTTGGTGGTCATGGAGAGTACAGTCTTGTATTAAACTGAAGGGTTTAAATAACTATTTCAAATTAGAAAAGAAAGCAAAGGTAAAATATTGAAATTCCTGTCTCTCCAAATGTAAAAGCTAAAAAGTCATAAAATATTAAGAGATCCTTGAGAGGCCACCCTCTCCAAACCAACAAAAAAACCAGGCCAGCCTTAAAGATTTCCAGAGAAGGACATCTCACACATTCATAAGGAATTCCTTTCCCAGGTATCCACTTTAAACTCTTCAGGAAACTTTTACCTATCAAGCCTAAATCCTAATTTCCTAGCATTTTCTAGCTGGATCAGAGAGTATAATGATTATTAGTCTATATAAAAATTGAAGGCTAGGGAAGCGGCTGTGGCTCAATCAGTAGGGCTCCCGTTTACCATATGGGAGGCCCCGGGTTCGGTTCCCGGGGCCTCCTGGTGAAGGCAAGCCCGCCCGCGCGGCGTGGTTAGCTGACCCAGCGAGCACAAGCAGCAAGGGGGGGATAAATGAATAAATAAATAAAATCTTAAAAAAAAAAAAAAAAAAAAAATTGAAGGCTGTTATTAAGCAAATGTTCAGTTTTCTGCACTTATACACTAAATAACACCTTTGTATATAATGTTCATTTAAATGACCTCCTTATCTAGGTCCATAGGCATGAGCAATTCTTCTGCAAAACAGGACAGTGACAAAATGCTAAAAATTGAAAATAAAACAGAGTTATGGCTTAGTAAATACCCAGGTAGGGCCATTTAAAACAAAACAAAAATCCTATTGCCTGTTTCCTATAATATTACTATTTCCCATGCAAAATTCTCACAAAATTTTATCCTCCATTTATTGATCATAATTAATATTATGATACAACTTGGGCAAGTTCTAACATGTTGTGGTTTCTTTTTTTAAAAAATGCTAAAGTTGGGGAATGGAGGGTGAGGGTGGGAAAGGGTGCCTTAGGATCTAACTTATCAACACTGATTCAGAAAGACCACACACATACAGCTGGCCAGGTTTCATAGGTTTATTAGTCAAGTGTTTCTTTTAGTTTCATTTATTGACACAAAGGAACTCTGCTGAGCACAAACTTTGGCCATAAGGCCTATCATCCGTTTGGGTTATCCTTTCATAAACTTTTTTTTTTTTTTACCAAATCAATTTTATTGATACACATTAATAAAGCATACAATTCATCCAAAGTATACAATCAAAGGTATCTGGTATAATCACATAGCTGTGCATTCATCACTTCAATCATTATTAGAGCATTTTCATTATTTCAATAATAATAGTAAACAAAAAACAAACAAACAAGAAAATTTTTCACCTCTCAATCTGTTTCCCTGCTGTACATTGCTGCTATTTCTGGCTATTCTTGCACAATTATTTATTTCACAAACTTATATTAACCCTCTAACCTGCAGCTCTGTAACTCTGTGTCTTCTGTGTTTAATGACTGGAGAGAAAGAAAACATGTGGCAAGGTCAAAATTGGCAATGGCTTTTTGGACAGTAATTATATAATACATAAGATACCCAGGAGCTCTGCCCACAAGAGAAATTCAAAACATCTTCGTAAGTAAACCTGTGCTTACACTCACTCCCACACTTCCTGTGGCTTTCTCATTATTATCACTTATACTGCACCGTAACTCCTTCAGGAGACCCTGAATCCCAGAAATAGTTCCTCTATAGCAAAGACCTTCCAAGTCCCTTCTTCCCTGAAAATTAAACTAGGCTAATTATTCTTCACTTGTCCTTTTACATCTATTCTCAGCCCTTTCTCTTTCTTGTTCCATGTCCTGTGAGGCTGTTCTCTAAAGACAGTGTCACCCCCTTGTTCTCTGGCTTACAGATGCGTTTAGGCAAGAGGAGAGAGAGGTCAGGATATTTGTTCTCCCACCACCAACTCCTCCCGGCTTCACTTGGTTCTAGTTGAGAGTGCGCTCCTCTATGTCCACAGCTCCCAATGTGTGGTACTTCTTCCATGGCTACAGTTCTTCCTGAGTTCCTGGAACACTATTCTCTCCCCTTGCCTGATTATGACTAGGGGTGGTAACAGCTTCCTTGTTTGCTATTCCTAAGCTGTTTCACCATCCTTTGCTGGTTCCCTCACAATTGAATTGAGTTTTTATTCCTTTTTCTCCTTCCAATTCCCCCTTAATTTATTAATTGGAAGCTATATGCTTTTTTTTTTTTCTATTCTTTCAAGTCATTACCCCAGCTATTTAAATGCACATACTTAGAGTCTAAAGTTATTATTTTTAACCTTCTCCTAAACCATACAAGGACTTTAAAACACATTAACCCCAATAAACCTCTCCGATTTATATGCTACTAACGTCTAGTATTTTTGATCTATTTTTATTAGTACCACAAATTAATATTATTTAATTAAACCCACAGATTAGATATTACTATTATATGTGTATTTATGTTTTTAGATATTATCATGGTTTATATTTGTTTAGATTTATCAGGAAAGAGACTGATCAAAGTTCTAGTAATCCATTCTTTTGCTATCTCCACTCTCTATCTTCAGTCCAAGTAGTGTAGGACATAATATTGATCACACTTTCTGCCCACTTAACCCTGAGCCTGAGGGCTCTGTGTAGAGTTGCCATACCACTGACTAGGCCCAAATCTGCCTTAATAGCCATGGCTCCTACCTCTCAGCTTGAACTTCTATCTCTAACTAGAGTTGTCCACTCATCATATCCTGCCCCGTTAGCCTTTCCATAGGATATTCTTCCCAATTATAATGTTTCTCTTCCTTCTCCTATTGCCTAAATCTTATGTCTCCACTAGGACTAAGTTGAAATCTTAAATCATGAAGATTTCACTAACCAACTTAGGTCTATTTTTTGTATTTTTCTTTGAATTAGATTATATATTCTTTGGATGGCTGGGTTTTTATATATCTTTGTACTTCTTCCCAGGTGCTCAATAAAGACTTCTTGCTTCCTTTTCACTTATTGAGAAACTGAGATCATCATCAACAATTAAGATTTATTAAGCATCTTTTGGATTTGGGTTGCATTCAGGAACTCTAAGTAGTTATATACATATATTTAATTTATTTTTAAAAGATACTTAGATTACATAAAATGTTTGTCTTTACCTTTTCCCCCTTTTATTCAAGGTTTTTTCCAGTTGTATCACCAGCCGGTGCTTGGTAGTAATCCCTTGGTGCCAGGGAGGCTCATCCCCAGGAGTCATGACCCTCGCTGGAGGGAAGGTAATGCATCTATATGCTGAATTTGGCTTAGAGAGAGGCCACATTTGAGCAACAAGGAGGCTCTCAGGAAGTAACTCTTAGGTACTCTACAACACTAGGCCAAGTTGCAAATTCAAAAGCAAGAGGCTCATAAGCATAGTCATCAATATCAAGGGCCCATCAATGGACCATCCTTCTTCACTAGTCATTGCCCCTGTACTTGGGGGATTGTTGCTGTTCCATTAGAGAATGTGGCAGAGCTCCCCAGGATGGGAATTCAACAATCCGTCTGCTGTTGTGTGAATCTCTACCCATTGTGGCAATGCCCCATGAACATTTGAACATATTTATATACCTTATATGTATGCCCAGGTGAACTTCCTCCCATGTATCCCCCATCACTGACACCCCACACCACCGATCCTCCCCAGCCATAGCTGTAACCCTTCTGTGATTCAAAACTTCTTAAAAAATGAAGCCAAGAATATTGCCAAATTCGATTAATAGGAAAATGAAATAATAATGATAGATTTAAACATAAGAAATAAAATACATAATAATTTATGTAAACTAAAACTAAAATAAAGTTTAAAAAATGGGCTATTAAAAATGAAAAATATTAAAAAAAATTTTTTTTGACGTTTTGCCTTTCATCACTGTACTATCTGTAGTCCTGTATGTACAGTGGCATTTTCTTCCATTTCTTCCCCAGTATCTTACTTTTGTTTTTTTTTTTTTTTTTTTTTTTTTTTGGTCTTCAAAGAAATTTTAGGTCACAGTAAAGTTATATACAGAATACAGGGGACTCCCACAGAACCAACATCCTCCCCCCTTTCCCCCTTCCCTATTAATAACCTTTTTACATGTGGATTGTACATTTGTTACAACTGATGTACAAATACTGAAACATAGCTACTAACCATGGATAATGGTTTACAATATTGTTTACATTTTAAATCATACACTTTTATAAATTTTTGATGAAATTTAACATGGCCTATATCCATCATTGCAAGATCATGCAGAACACTTCCACTGTCCACTAAATACCCCCTGTTCCATCTACTCTATTTCTCCCTCCCCCTCCCCTCGGGGCCCATGGCAACCATCAGGCTTCACTTCTTGAAGAACAAAGTTCATAGATATTTGCTACAACACTGAGGGCTTGACGCACTAGTCTGTCCTTCCATTTTAGGAACTGCCCGTGCTCTTGAGACACTCTCCCCTCTGTTTGAGAACATATTGGGCCTCCCCAGCATGGAAGTCCAACTCCTTCCCATTTGAGTGGTTTTTATAGATCCCTTCTTAAGCTCAAGGCTATCCTCAGAGTCTCAAAGTGCTTACACTTTAAAGAGCGTAAAGACAGAATGAACCTGACACTCTCTGGACTGTGCTTCTGAGGAAGATATGGAGAACCCTGTGTACAGGGATCCTAGAAGCACAAATGGAGCATTTTATACTAGCTTCACTATAGGTCATCGTCTCCCTCCCAAAAAAGCTAGAAGTAAATGGTTAATACTTTTTAACCTAGATTTTATTTCACCAATGAGGAGTATTTTCTTTAGAGTTAACATAGAAAACATTCTCCCTAGGCAATGAAATTCTCTCTTGCCCTCCCCACCCTCACCCCCACCCCCACCTCCTCAAACAGACACTACAGGCTGGGTAGAAAGTCTTAATGTAAGTAGACTGCCTCCCCATAGATAATAATATACAAAAAGAAAAATGCTTTCTTCACACTACCAGTGCCATTTTTCTCACCTTCCTCTAGCAGAAACAAAGGAGACATAACCACAGTTAATGCCCTTTTTGACTGAACTGAGGCAAGGATGGCAGCAGCACTTGCTAGGATTACTTCAGCATATTATTGGATCTTTCTAACCAGGAATGCAGAGAAACCCTTGTTCCACCTCTGGCAAAAAAAACAACAGGTGCCAGGCCTTGACTACCGCCCACAGCAGCAACAAAGAGCTGTGAAAAACTTGAGCAGTGGTTAATAATAGATAACTTAAAAACCTTTCTGAAAACTGACTCTTGAAATTACTTAACCACTTAGTTTCGCAATTATATAAATATGACAGGCTGCAGGTGGGAGGAATCCCTCAATGCTCTGATCTCAATACAATGGAGGTCAGGACTTGACTATGAGTCACTTCTCTACCTGTCAAACTGGGTATATTTTCCTTTTCCTCTGCCATTTCCAATATTTTCTAAGAAGGGGTATCATTTTTCCATTTGATTTACTTTTTGACCTCAATCACTACTTCTTCTGGTTCACTCAACCAACCCTATAAACATAAAAGCCAAATTTCAGACTACCAAAGTACATGATCACTAAATACAAACTCCAAAGATGAGCAAGTCAGTCCTCTCAAACTCTGCTGCTACTTTACCAACTAAGTTTATGTAATATTCTACATCCTTTGGTGTCATTTCAACAATATTCACAACGTCTTCACCAGGTATAGATTCTATCTCAAGAAACCAGTTTCTTTACTCATCCATAAGAAGAAACTCCACATCCAATAAAGGTTTTTTCCTCCTCATCTGATTTATTTTTATTTTTTTAATTAAAGAAATTGTAGATTTACAGAACTATCATTTAAAAAATAGTGTTCCCATATACCACCCCCCACCTATTATTAACACATTGCATTAGTATGGTACATTTGTTACAGATGATGAAATAAAATTATAATTGTAGCATTAACTATAGTCCATAGTTTACATTATGGGGTATTTTTCCCCAATATACCATTCTGTTAGTAACACATTTCATTAGTGTGGTACATTTGCTATAAATTCATGAAAGAATATTTTTATATTTGCACCATTAATTACAGTCCATCGTTTACAACAGGGCTTACTGTGTTGTTCAGTCCTGCATTTTATCTTTTCATTTTTATTCTAGTGACATATATATAATGTAAAATTTCCCCTTTTAACCATATTCACATGTATAATTCAGTGCTGTCAAATGAACTCACAATGTTGTACTAGCATAACCACCATTTCTTTCCAAAACTTTACACTCAACCTAAATAGAAATTCTGTACAAATTAAGCATTAACTCCCCATTCCCTGTCCCCAATCTAGCTCCTGGTAACGTATATTCTAGATTCTACCTCTATGAGTTTGCTTATTCTAATTACTTTGTATCAGTAAGATCATACAATATTTGTCCTTTAGTGTCTGGGTTATTTCATTCAACATGTCTTCAAGGTTCATCCATGTTGTTGCATGAACCAGAACTTCATTCTTTTTAAATGCTGGATAATATTCCATTTTATGTATATACCACTTTTTGTTTATCCATTCATCGGTTGAAGGACACATTTGGGTTGTTACCATGTTTTGGCAATTGTGAATAATGATGGTGTGAACATTGGTGTGCAAATATGTGTTCAAATCTCTGTTTTCAATTCTTTTGGGTACATACCTAATAGAAGTATTGCTGGGTGACATGGTAATTCTATATGCAGCTTTCTGAGGAACCACCAAATTGTTTTCCACAGGGGCTGTACCATTTTACATTCCCACCAGCAATGAACGAGTATTCCTGTTTCTCTATATCCTCTCCAACACTTGTAATTTTCTGGGTTCTTTTTTTTTTTTTTTTAATTGTAGTCATTCTAGAGGGTATGAAATGGTGTCTCATTGTGGTTTTGATTTGCATTTCCCTAATAGCTAATGATGTTGAGCATCTTTTCATGTACTTTTTAGTCATTTGTATATCCTCTTTCAAGTATTTTGCCATTTTAAAAATTTGGTTGTCTTTTTATTGTTGAGTTGATTTCTTTATATATTCTGGATTTTAAAACCTTATCAGATAAACAGTTTTCAAATATTTTCTCCCTTTGAGTAGGTTGCCTTTTATACCAAATATTACAAGAGACTTAACTCAATTTTTGCTTAAACTATCCCAAAAAATTTAAGTGGAGGGAACACTTCCTAATTCACTATATGAGGCAAACATCACCCTCATACAAAAGCCAGATAAAGATACCACAAGATAAGAAAACTATATACCAATAACTCTTATGAATATAGATGCAAAAAACCTCAATAAAATACTAGCAAACTGAATTCAACAGTATACTAATAGAATTATACACCATGATCAAGTGGGATTTATCTCTGGTATGCAAGGTTGTTTCAGCATAAGAAAATCGATTAATATAATATATCACATTAACACAAAGAAGGTAAAAAAGCTACATAATCAATCTCAATTGATGCAGAAAAGGCATTTGACAAAAGCCAACACCACTACTTGATAAAATCACTTAGAACACTAAGAATAGGAGGATAATTCAGTGACATGATAAAGGACACTTAGGAAAAGACCACAGCTAACATCCTACATAATGGTGAAAGACTGAAAGCTTTCCCTCTAAGATCAGGAAAAAGACAAGGATGCCCACTGTCACCACTATTATTAAACATTGTATTGGATGTTCTAGCCAGAGCAATTAGGCAAGAGAAAGAAATAGAAGCCATCCAAATTAGAAAGTAAGAAGTAAAACTTTCCCTATTTGCAGATGAGATTATCTTACATACATAAAATCCTGAAAAATCTACAGCAAAGTTCATAGAGCTAATAAATGAATTCAGCAAAATGGTGGGATACAAGATCAACAAACAAAAATCAGTAGTATTTATATACATAAACAATAAACAATCAAGACGAAATAAAGAAAAAAGTTCCATTCACAATAGCAACTAAAAGAACAAATATCTAGGAATGAAAACACCACTAATCTCATTGTACATCTCCATCAGAGTTTTTGGGTGACCAAGTACATTGTCAATGAGCAATAATATATTGAAAGGAATCTTTTTTGTTGAGCAGATCTCAATAATGGACTTAAAATTTTCAGTAAACCACATTATAAACACATGTGCCGTCATCCATACTTTGTTCTTCCATTGATAGAGCAGAGGCAGAGTAGATTTAGCATCATTCTTAAGGGCCCTAGGATTTTGGGAATGGTAAATGAGCACTGGTTTCAACTTAAAGTCACCAGCTATATCAGCCCATAACAAGAGAACTGGCCTTTCCTTTGAAGCTTTGAAGCCTGGTCTTGACTTCTTCTAGCTATGAAAGTCTTAGATGGCATCTTCTTCCAATGTAAGTTTGTTATGTCCACAATGAAAATCTGTTGCTTAATGTAGGTGCCTTCATTAATTATCTTAGCTAGATCTTCTGGATAACTTGCTGGAGGTTCTACATTAGCACCTGCTGCTTTACCATTTATGTTATCGAGACAACTTCTTTCCTTAAACCTCATGAACCAACCTCTGCTTCCTTCAAACTTTTCTTCTACAGCTTCCTCATCTCTCTCCATCTTCACAGAATTGGTGAGAGTTAGGGCCTTGCTCTGGATTAGGCTTTTGCTTCAGGAATGTTGCAGCTGGTGTGACCTTCTATCCAGATCACTAAAATTTTCTCCAAATCAGCAATAAGGCTGTTTTGCTTTCTTTATCATTTGTGTGTCCACTGGACTGGCATTTTAAATTTCTTCCAAGAACTTTTCCTTTGTATTCACAACTTGGCTAACTGGTGCAAGAGGCTTAGTGTTGGGCTTATCTTTTGTTTTCGACATGCCTTCCTCACTAAGCTTCATCATTTCTAGCTTTTTTTAAAAACCAAATTAATTTTATTGATACATATTAATAAAGCATAAATTCATACAAAGTGTACAATCAGTGGTATTTGGTATAATCATAATTGTATACTCATCACTTCAATCATTTTTAGAGCATTTTCATTATTCCAATAATAATAATAAACAAACAAAAAACTCATCACCCCTTAACCTCTCTATTGTTCCCCTGCCATACATAGTTGCTATTCTGTTTTGCTCTCTTTAGTTTATTTGTATTTATATTCTGTAAAATGTCTTATATATGTAATATCACCCATATTCGTATGTTACATGTTTCACTATGTCATACAGCCCCATGTCACATTTTTTCACTTTCCTTTCACTTCCTTACCCTTTCAACCACTGTCATACCCAAATAATAGCTCTGCTAATTACAAACACTATAATGTGCTTTCACATTTCTATTCATTTCCAAAGATTTACAAACAAGCTTTGTACCAATTCTGCACAGATTAATCCTCAACTTTCCATTCTCTACCCTCATTCTATTTTCTGGTGACCTGTATTCTAATTATTAACCCCATGAGTTTACACAATATATTTGGTTCATAATAGCGCAATTATACAGTGTTTGTCCATTTGTGTCTTGCTTACTTCACTCAAAATAATGTCCTCCAGATTCATCCATGTTGTCATATGCTTCATGACTTCATTTCTTCTTACCGCTGCATAATATTCCATAGTGTGTAAACACCACAGTTTGTTTATGCATTCATCAGTTGATGGGTTGTTGCCAGCTTCTGGCAATCGTGAATAACACCGCTATGAACATCAGTGTGCAGAAGTCTGTTCAAGTCACTGCTCTCAGTTCTACTGTGTTTATACCTAGTAATGGTATTGCTAGGTTACATGGCATGTCTATATTCAACTTCCTTAGGAACTGTCAAACAGTCCTCCACAGTGGCTGGGAATTCTACATTCCCACCAACAGTTAAGCATTCCTATTTTTCCACATCCTCTCCAACACTAAGTTTTCCGACATTTTAATAGTGGCCAGTATAATGGGTGTAAAGTGATATCTCGTAGCTTTCCCCCCCCTTCCATCAGAGTATTTATTTTTTAAAAAAGATACTTAGATTACATAAATTTTACACAAAAAATATAGGGATTCCTATATGCCCCACTCCCCACACCTCCCACACCCTCCCACATAAACATCATCCTTCCTTAGTGTGGCATATTCATTGCAATTGATAAACACATCCTGGGGCATTGCCACTGAGCATGGACCATAGTTCACATTGTAGTCTACAATCTCTCCCACACAGTTCTGCATGTTTTGGGATGATATAAAATGGCCCCATTGCAATGTTTTTCAGGACGATTCCCAAGTCCTGAAAAAGCCCCCGTATTACAACTGTTTTTCCCTCTCCCTGCCCCCAGAGCCTCCAGTGGCCACTGCCTCCACGTCAATGTTCTAATTTCTTCCATTGCTAGAATCAGAATATGTCTATAGTAGAATACCAGTAAGTCCACTCTAGTCCATAATTCATTCCCCAATCCTGAGGATTCTGGGATGATGATGTCCACTCCACCTCTAACTGAGAGGGGGCTTCAATCCCATAGAGCTAATGGATGGGACTCTCTTGCTTGCAGTTGTAGGCTCTCTCGTTTCCTTGGTATGGTGGTTGTCAATCCTTACCTCCTTGTTAGTTGTCCTCGGTGAGTTCAGTGAACTGGGGAGTAGGTGTTGCAACTCCGCTGAGGCTCTGGGCCCCGCTGGCACATGGACAGCTCAAAGATTCCAGTCTCTTGGACGTATACTTACAAACTCCAGAACCAAGTATAAGTTTAAACAGAAGGGGCAGATGAGCCATGTATAGGGAAGCCATAACTGAGTCCAACTCTGTCACTCTCAGGAGCACAAATGCCAAAGTAGGGCCCACTGGCAAGGCAAACTCCGGAGATATCTGCCCTGACCAAGGACGTGGGTGTTTCCAGAGGCCTCAGGAGCCCCACTATTTTGGGTAGTATCCACTTTGGCTGTCTATGAGATCCTGCTGAGATGTGCATATGCGTTACCTCTGGGATGACCTTCCGACTCACTTTGAAGTCTCTTAGCCATATAAACTCATTTGTCTTTACCTTTTCCCCCTTTTATTCGAGCTCTTTCTCCAGTTGAATTACAAAGTTGGGAATGCTCTTATGGTAATATTACAAGGAAGGGTTACTGGTTTAGGGTATTGGATGGGAAGGCATTTGGGACAGGGCTCACCTGGAGCAGGCTTCTAGGGAGTGTTTGAGTGATCATGTTGTCATAATGTGTTGTATCAGTGGGTGGAGATCCACACAATGAATGGGAAGGAATTGGACTCCCACCCTGGGGAGGACCAATATGTTCACAAACAGAAGGATGGGAGTCTCTTGAGAGCATGGGTAGTTCCTAATAGTGGAGGACAAACCAGTGTGTCAAGACCTTAGTGTTTTTGCAAGTAACTAAGGAGTGAAGCTCCGGGGTTGCCATGGGCCCCAAGGGGAGAGGGAGGGAGGAATAGAATAGATGGAATCGGGGATATTTAGTGGACAATGGAAGTATTCTACATGATCTTGCAATGATGGACACAGGCCATGGCAAATATCATCAAAATTTATAAAAGTGTATGGTCTGAGATGTAAACCATAACATAAGTCATTGACCATGGTTAGTAGCTATGTTTCACTATTTGTATATCAGTTGTAACAAAGGTACCATCCACATATAAAAAGGTATTAATATGGAAGGGGGAAAGGGGGAAGGATGTTGAGTATATGGGAGTCCTCTGTATTCTGTATGTGACTTTACTGTGACCTAAAACTTCTTTGAAAACAAAATGAAAAAAAGTAAGACACTGGGGAATAAATGGAAGAAAACGTCACTGTACATACAGGACACCAGATATTACAATGATGAAAGGCAAAATGTCAAAAAAAATTTTTTTAAATATTTTTCATTATTTTTTAATATCCCAATCTTAATTTTATTTTTAGTTTTTAAAAATTTTTTATGAATTTTATTTCTTATATTTAAACCTATTGTTATTATTTCATTTTCCTATTAATTGTATTTGGCTATTTTATTGAAGAAGCTTTGGTCCACAGAAGGGTTACACTGGGACAGGGGAGGATCATTGGTGTGGGATGTCAGTGATGGGGGATCCATGGGAGGAATTTCACCTGGACATACATATAAGGTATATTAGTATGTTCAAATGTTCACAGGCGGGAAGCGGCTGTGGCTCAATCAGTAGGGCTCCCGTTTACCATATGGGAGGCCCCGGGTTCGGTTCCCGGGGCCTCCTGGTGAAGGCAAGCCCGCCCGCACGGCGTGGTTAGCTGACCCAGCGAGCACAAGCAGCAAGGGGGGGATAAATGAATAAATAAATAAAATCTTAAAAAAAAAAAAAAATGTTCACAGGGCATTGTCACAGTGGGTGGAGACTCACACAATAACCAAGAGAATATTGAATTCCCATCCTGGAGAGCTCTGCCACATTCTCTAATGGAGCAGCAAGAGTCCCCCAATTGCAGGGGCAATGATTGGCGAAGGAGGATGATCCACTGATGGGCCCTTGATATTGATGACTATGCTTATGTGCCTTTGTTTTTGAAACTGAAACTTAGCCTAGTGTTGTAGGGTGCTTAAGAGCTGCCTCCTGGGAGCCTCCTTGTTGCTCAAATGTGGCCTCTCTCTAAGTCAAACTCAGCATATAAATGCATTACCTTCCCCCCAGCGTGGGACATGACTCCCAGGGATAAGCCTCCCTGGCACTGAGGGATCATTGTAGTTTTGATTTGCATTTCCCTAATCACTAATGATGTTGAACATTTTTTTATGTGTTTTTTCACCATTTGTATGTTTTTTTTTGAAAACTGTCTTTAAATTCTTTTGGCCATTTTTTATCAGGTAGTTTGTCTTTTTATTGTTGAGTTGTATGATCTCTTTATATATCATGGATATTAAACCCTTATCAGGTATTTGATTGCCAAATATTTTCTCCCATTGAGTTGGTTGCCTTTTCACCCTTTTCACAAAGTCCTTTGAGGTATAAAAGTGTTTAATTTTGAGGCCCCATTTATCTATTTTTTTCTTTTGTTGCTCATGCTTTGGGTGTAAGGGTTAAGAAACTACCACCTACCACAAGATCTTGAAGATTGTTTTCCTACATTTTTCTTCTAGGAGTTTTATGGTTGTCACTTTTATATTTAGGTCCTCAATCCATTTTGAGTTAATTTTTGTATAAGGTGTGAGATAGGGGTCCTCTTTCTTTATTTTGGATATGGCCATCCAATTCTTCCAGCACCATTTGTTGAATAGACTGTTCTGGCCCAGTAAGGAGGGCTTGACAGCCTTGTCAAAACTCACTTGACTGTAGATGTGAGGGTCTATTTCTGAGTTCTCGATTCGGTTCCATTGGTCAATCTGTCTGTCTTTATGCCAGTACTATGCCATTTTCTTACCACTGTAGCTAAGTAATATGCTTTAAAGTCAGGAAGTGAGAGCCCTTCAACTTCATTCTCCTTTTTAAAGACATTTTTGGCTATTTGGGGCCCCTTATCCTTCCAAATAAATTTGATTATTGGCTTTTCCATTTTTGCAAAAAAAAAAAAAAGGCTGTTGGAGTTTTTATTGGGATTGCATTGAATCTGTAAATCAGTTTGGGGAAGACTGATATTTTAATGATATTTAGTCTTCCAATCCATGAACATGGAATGTCCTTGCATGTATTTAGGTCTTCTTTGGTTTCTTTTAGCAAAGTTTTGTAGTTTTCTGAATACAGGTCCTTTATGTCCTAGGATAAGCTTATTTCTAAATATTTCATTCTTTTAGTTGCTATTATAAATGGAATGTTTTTTTCTGATTTCCTCCTAAGATTGCACATCAGTAGTGTATAGAAATGTTATGGATTTTTGCGTATTAATCTTATATCTCACCACTTTGCTGAACTCATCTATTAGTTCCAGTAGTTTTGCTGTGGATTTTTCAGGATTTTCTAGATATAGGATCGTGTCATCAGTGAATAGTGAAAGTTTCACTTCTTCCTTTCCTATTTGGGTGCCTTTTATTTCTTTATCTACCCTAATTGCTCTAGCTAGAATTTCTACCACAATACTGATTAACAATGGTGACAGTGGATATCCTTGTCTTGTTCGTGATCTCAGCGGGAAAGCATTCAGTCTTTCACCATTGAATCCGATGCTAACTGTAGGTTTTTCATATATTCATTTTACCATATTGAGAAAACTTCCTTCTGTTCCTATCCTTTGGGAGTGTATTTTATCAAGAAAGGGTGCTGTATTTTGCCAAATGCTTTTTCTGCATCAGTCGAGAGGATAATGTGATTTTTGTTCTTCAGTTTATCAATGTGTTTTATTACACTAACTGATTTTCTTGTGCTGAACCACCCTTGCATACCTGGTATAAAGTCCACTTGATTGTGGTGTATAATTCTTTTAATATGCTTTTCGATTCAGTTTGCAAGTATTTTGTTGAGGATTTTTGCATCTATATTCATTAGAGATATTGGTCTGTAATTTTCTTTTTCCGTAGTGTCTTTTTCTTGTTTTGATATTAGGGTTATGTTGGCTTCATGGAATGAGTTTCATAGCATTCTTTCCTGTTCAATTTTTTGGAAGAGTTTGAGCAACATTCGTATTAGATCTTCTTTGAATGACTGGTAGAATTCACCTGTGAAGCCATCTGGTCCTGGGCTTTTCATCTATAGGAGGTTTTTAATGACTGTTTCAATCACTTCACTTGTGATTGGTTTGGTGAGGTCTTCTTTTTTTTTTTTTTCTTCTAGGGTCAGTGTAGGTGGTTCGTGTGTTTATAGGAATTTGTCCATCTCATTTGCATTGTTTAGTTTTTTGGCATACGGTTTTTCATAGTATCCTCTTATGATCTCTCTTATTTCTTCAGGTCAGTGGTAATGTCCCCCTGCTCATTTCTTATTTTCTAGCTAAGGGTTTGTCGATTTTGTTGATTTTCTCGAAGAATCAACTTTTGGTTTTGTTGACTCTATTTTTTGTTGTTGTTATTGTTGTCCTCGATTTCATTTATTTCTGCTCTGATCTTCACTATTTCTTTTCTTTGGCTTGGTTTTGGATTAGTTTGCTGTTCTTTTCTAGTTCCTCCAGGTGTGCAGTTAGATCTTCAATTTTAGCTCTTCTTTTTTAATGTAAGCATTGAAGGCTATAAATTTCCTCTCAGCACTGCCTTTGCGGTGTTCCATAGGTTTTGATATGTTGTCTCATTTTTATTTGTCTTAAGATATTTACTGAATTCTCCTGCAATTTCTTCTTTGACCCACTGATTATTTAAGAGTGTGTTGTTTAATCCCCGTATATTTATGAATTTTCTCTTTTTCTGTCAATTATTATTATTATTATTATTTTAAAGAATATTCTTTTATTTATTTATTTATTTATTCATTCATTCATATATTTATTTATTTATTTATTTAACGGGAAGTCCTGGGGATCGAACCCAGGTCCCTCCATATGGGAGACGGAGGCCCAACCATTTGAGCCACATCTACCCCCCTTCTGTCAATTATTGATTTCCACTTTCATTCTGTTATGATCACAGAAAATATGTTGTATAATTTCAATCTTTTTAAATCTATTGAGTCTTGTCTTGTGACTCAGCATATGGTCTATCTTGGAGAAGGATCCATCAGTATTTGAAAAGAATGTATATCTTACTGTTTTGGTGTGCAATGCTCTACAGATGTCTGTTAGGTCTAGTTCATTTATCATATTATTCAAGCTCTCTATTTCTTTATTTATCCTCTGTCCAAATGTTCTATCCAATACTGAGAGTGGTGTATTGAATTCTTCAACTACTATTGTAAATATATATATATTTCTCCCTTCAGTTTTGCCAGTGTGTGCTTCATGTATCTTGGGGCACTCAGGTTAGGTGCATAAATATTTAGTGTAATAATTTCTTCTTAGTGAACTGCCCCTTTTATTAATCTATAATGAACTTCTTCATCCCTTATAACAGTTTCGCATTTAAAATTTACTTTGTCTGATATTAGTATCGCTACTCCAGCTCTTTTTTGGTTACTATTTGAGTGGAATATCTTTTTCCAACCTTTCCCTTTTAACCTGGTTGTGTCCTTATGTTTGAGTTGAGTCTCTTGTAGAAAACATATAGATGGCTCATATTTTTTCAATCCATTCTATCAGTCTATGTCTTTTGATCGGGGGGCTCAAGCCATTAACATTCAATGTTATTACTGTAAAGGCAGTACTTCCTTCATCCAGTTTGTCCTCTGGCTTTCTGTTGTTATATCATACTATTGTCTGCCTTTTACCCCTTAATTTATCCTTCTTAATAACTTCATTTCTACACTCTTCTCTAAGTCTCTCACCCTTGTTTTTTCCTTTCAGGCTGCAGAACTCCCTTTAGTATTTCTTGTAATTCTGGTCTTTTGGTAACATACTCTATCAGTTTTTTTTGTCTGTGAAGACTTTGAATTCACCGTTATTCCCTCCCCGTGAGATGGCTCCCTTTTCTGTCTGGTCGTTGTGTCTGCTCGTTGTCTCTGCTCATTGTGTCCACTTGTTATGTGCTCATCTTCTTTAGGAGGCACTGGGAACTGAACCCGAGACCTCCCATGTGTGAGGTGGGTGCCCAACTGCTTGAGCCACTCCCCTCACCCTCATTTTTGAAGGCCAGTTTTGCCAGATAAAGAATTCTTGGCTGGCAGTATTTTCTCTTTCAGTGCCTCCATGGTTTCTGATGAGCAGTTGGCATTTAATCTTTTTTTTTTTTTTTTTTTTAAGATTTATTTATTTATTTATTTATTTATTACCTCCTCCCCCCCATTGTTTTTGCTCTCGCTGTCTGCTCTCTGTGTGTTCTTCTGTCTCTGCTTGTCTTCTCTTTAGGTGGCACTGGGAACTGATCTTGACACTTTCCGGAGTGGAGAGAAGCGCTGACTCTCTTGTGCTACCTCAGCTCCCTGCTCTGCCATGTCTCCTATTGTCTCTCTTCTGTATCTTTTTCTGTTGTGTCATCTTGCTGCGCCAGCTCTCCTCACAGGCCAGCACTCCATGCGGGCCAGCACTCCTGCGCAGGCCAGCACTCTGCTCGGGTCAGCTCACCACATGGGCCAGCTTGCTTTTACCAGGAGGCCCTGGAATAGAACCCTGGACCTCCTATATGGTAGATGGGAGCCCAATCACTTGAGCCACATCCACTTCCTGGCATTTAATTTTATTGAAGTTCCCATGTATGTAATGCTTTGCTTTTCTCTTGCTGTTTTCAGAATCCTCGCTTTATCTCTGATATTTGTCATTCTGAATAGTAGGCATCTCCAGGTGGGTCTATTTAGATTTATTTTGTTTGGGGTACATTGTCCTTCTTGGATACTGATATTTATGTCTTTCAGAAGGGTTGGGAAGTTTTTGGTCATTATGTACTGAAATATTCTCTCTGTCCCTTTTCCATTCTCTTCTCAGGCACGCTGATAATACATATGTTTGTGCATTTCGTGTTGTCATCCCATTCTCTTCTCTTTCTGTTCTCCCGTCCAGTTTGGATGTTCTGTCTTCAAAATCACTAATTCTGTCTTCAAGCAATTCAAATCTGCTCTTATGTGCCTCTAATGTATTTTTAATCTCATCCATCATATCTTTCATTCCCATAAGCTCTGTTACTTTTCTTTGCAGGCTTTCAAATTGTTCTTTATGCTCACCCAGTGTCTTCTTAATATCCTTTATATCTTTAGTCATACTTTCTTTTAATTCTTTGAACTGATTTAGGAGATTTGTGTGATTATCATTGATTAATTGTCTTAAATCCTGTATCACTTCAGGATATTTGGTTTGCTTCTTTGGCTGGGCCATCTCTTCCTGTTTCCTAGTATGGCTTGTAAGTTTTTGCTGATGTCTAGGTATCTGAATATGATGGTCAATTTATTTCTCTTGCCTACTGTTTTTTTCCCCACAGCTCTTCTTTGATACTTGGCTCAACTTACTTGAAGTCTTTAAAATTGCCTGGCTTAAGTTATCAAAATAGGGCTAAAGACTCACTAATGGGATGCAGATTTTCTCCCAGGAGTTTGGGTTAACAGACATCTAAAAGCAGTTTTTCTCTGTGCAATTTCCAGACTGGCCAGCAGACAGCGCTCATTGACGCTCCTTTCCAAGGAGGTATTTCTTTCAATCTCCCACTTTCCTGTGTTTTTGTCTAGCCAGAGCTGAGGTCCAAAGTGGGCTCTGCTGGCCAAATTCATGAAGAGAAGCCCACCAATTCCCCCTCCCTTTTCCTTTGTAACACAGAGGAAGTCGTCTGTACCCCTCTACACTCTAAGTCAGCTGCAGTGAGCCAGGGGTTTTATCCTAGTTTAATATCTTGGGAGTGGCCACTGCAGGGGTTTGGTAACTCATGTTTGTTGTTTTGGGTTCTTCATCTCTCTGTCCCTTGCCCTCTTGGGAGTTATATAGCACCATCCTGGTCTGATGACCCCCGAGCAGGTCCCTCAGACAGCTTTTGGCCCTTTCTCTCCATTGTTTTCATGGCAGAGTTGAGCCCTGCCTGCCTACTCTGATGGCATCTTCCCAGAACTCTCTAGTTTTTGTTTTAATGTGAGAGATGTGTGACTCTTCCTTTCATTTGAACATTAGGTCATGGTAAGGTTATTAATAGGCCTTATTTCAATATTGTTGTGTCCAGGGAATAGGGAGGCCTGAGGAGAGGGAGAAAGACGGGGGAATGGTCAGTCAGTGAATCAATCAGAACACACACAACATTTATGGATTAAGTTTGCCATCTCATATGGGTATGGTTCGTGGTGCCCCAAAACAAATACAATAGTAAAATCAAAGATCACAGATCATTGATTATCATAGATTATATCTCCATAGCAGATATAATAATAATGCAAAAGTTTGAAATATTGCAAGAATTACCAAAATTCAGAGACACAATGTGAGCACATGCTCTTGGAAAAATGGTGCCAATGAACTTGCTTGACACAGGGTTGCCACAAACTTTCAATTTGTAAAAAATGCAATATCTGTGAAGCATAATAAAGTGAAGTGCAATACAAGGAGGTATGTGTAATAAATATCATAGTTTTTACAGATCTACTCTCTCTCTCTCCCTCCTGTCAGTTGTTTCTCTGGAGATCCCTGACCGTATTAGTTAGCCAAAGGGGTGCTGATGCAAAATATCAGAAATCTGTAGGCTTTGATAAAGGGTATTTATTTGGGTTAGAAGCTTACAGTCACAAGGCCCTAAGAGCCCAACTCAAGGTTACTTAAGAGGTAGTTTCTCACCCTAAGTCTGTTGCCACATGTTGATGCAAGATGGCAGACAATGTCTGCGAGGGTTCAGCCTTCCTCTTTCCCTTAAGCTCTGGGGTCCCAGCTTCTTCCGATCTCAGCTGTAGGCTGGCAAAAGTCTCAGCTCTCTGCCCAGGGCTTGTTTCTTTCTGGGCTCAGCTGCTCTGGTTGCTTCACAAGGTCAGCTGTAGACTATCAGGCTCATCTCTCTTCTCTGGGCTGTGTCTATGGAGCACTCTCTTCTGTGTATCTGCTTCTGTGTCCTCCTTCTCCATGTATTTACTTCCGTGTGAGCGTCTATTTTATCCCCAAGGGGACTGGGACTCAACGTTGAGTTGCACTCTAATGACGTGGTTGGATCAGAGCCCTAATCTTAATATAATTTAATCAGACGCCTCAGCTCAATCTAACACAATCAAAGGGTTATCATGCCAGAGGAACCAACCAGTTTACAAACATAATCTATATTTCTTTTTGGAATTCATAAATAATATCAAACTGCTACACTGACTAATACATATATCTTTTGATTCTCTTCTTCTCTCCCTTTCTCTATATTTTGTACATGTATTTTTCGTGGTTATCTTTGGATGATCATTACCATCTAAAACTAATAACAAACTAGTTTGAATAATATCAACTTAGTTTCAGTAGTATACAAGCACTCTACTCCTATACATCTTTCTCCCTCCCCCTTTATAATGGTCTTGGCTTAGATTTTATCTTTACACATTGTATGCCTATTAATAAAGATTGTAATTCCCCCCCCCCATTTGTCTTTTAAGTTATTTAGGGGGTAAGAGGGAGTTATAAACCAAAAGAACAATAATACAGGATTTTATATTTACCTATGTAGTTACCTTTTCCAATGTTCTTTATTATTTCTTATGGCTTTAAGTTACTGTCTACTGTCCTTTTATTTCAGCTTGATGGATTCCCTTTAGCATTTCTTGTAGGACAGGAACTCTTTCCTTTCAGCTTTTGTTTATCTGTAATGTCTTCATTTCTCCTTCATTCTTGAAGGATAATTTTACCAGATATAGAATTCTTGGTTGAAAGTGTTTTCTTTATGGACTTTAAATATGCTATCTCACTGCCTTCTGGCCTCCATGGTTTCTGATGAGAAATATGCTATTAATATTACTGAGGATCACTTATACATGACTAGTCACTTCTCTCTTGCTACTTTCAAAATTCTGTCTTTGGATTTTGACAATTCTACCATATGTCTTGATGTGGTTCTCTTTGAGTTTATCCTGCTTGGAGTTTGATCTTCTTGAATGTGTATATTCATGTCTTTTATCAGATTTGGGGAACATTTAGACATTATTTTTTCAAATACTTTTTCTGTCCCTTTCTCTTGTCCTTCTGGAACTCCCATGATGCTTATGTTGGTACGCTTGAGTGTCCCAAGTGTCTCAGGTTCTGTCCATTTTTCTTCATTCCTTTTTCTTTCCGCTCCTCAGACTGGATGATTTTAACTGTCTTGTCTTCATGTTCACCGATCCTTTATTAGACAGTTGATTTAACGTCTTTGACCAAAATTCCAATGTATGAGCTTTCTCAGGGGTGGCGTCTGTCAAATTCTTTTTTTTTTCTTGAGAATTAGCCATACTTTCCTGCTTCTTTGTGTGTTTTGCAATTTTTTAAAATTGAAAACTGGGCATTCTGAGTATTATGTTATTGTAACTCTGGAAATCTAATTCTCTCTCTCCTTTGGGATTTGTGTTTTTTTTTCCCTTATTGATGGCTGGAACCATCAGTTTGTGACTTTACCACAATATTTTTGTCCCCAAACTGAGAAAAGAAAAAGAAGAGGAAAAAAAAAAAAAAACAGAAAGAAAAAGAGGTACTTCTGTAAGACTCCTCTGCTGTTTCTGCCCATAGGGAGTTAAAACAGTGCCACCCTCTCTGCCGGCATCCTGGAGATCAAAAATAGTGTTTAGCAGTCAGACCATACATCTGGTTTTTGGAGGACGGAGGACAAGGTCCTTATTGCTTAACCTGGTTCGAGCAAGCTGCAGCAAGAATGTAGGCTGCAGTCCCCTCAGCTGCCTGCCATGCAGTTGGGAGATGGGGGATGGTAGTCACACTACCAGGAAGGTGAAATTCACTGATATTTAGTAAAGTTTACCAGTCTTCCTCCAACTCTTCCCAAGTGTTCCACTCAAGTCCAGAGTTCCAAAATAGTTGATTCTGCCAGTTCCTACCAGTTCAATAGTTGTTTTGGTAAAGGGACCAGTTTGTGGATCTTCCTACTCCATCATCTTCCTATATAATCTCCCTCCATGATTTTCTAATTACTCAATCTCCAAAGTTGCTAGGCACTAGGAACACTTAGGCAACCTTATAAAGGAGGTATCAGCAAGATAATTCTCAATGAAAAACGAAGGGTTGGATTTTGATGTATACACACACACCATACATACATACATATATATCCTTAGTGCTGCTGTGTTTTCATTTTTATCTGCAGGCTCAGGCCCTGAAAGCCAACAAGGCAATGAGATTCCAAAAATACTGTCCACTCAAAGTTGTCTGAAATTCTAAGAAGAAAGAAGGTGGGAGTGTGCCAAGAACAAGACCCTGAGGTCCTTTTGGTTTAAGATTTCTTAGCTAGAAAAAAGCCAGAGTCATGATTTAGAGGAAAACTAGACATGTCTATCCTGCCAGTGTGTTGTCAAAAGGAACAAGTATTTTGGCTCAGGCAATCATGACTTGTTTCTGAAAAGGAGAAAATAGCTTTGACCTTGCAAGAATGAGTGGCTCTTTGGCTGGCTGAATTATGAACTGCTAAACCAAGAGTATCACTATTTCTTTCCCCCCAGAGATCTCAAAGCAGCCTGACATACATTCTGCATCATATAGTTCATCAGTCAGTGGATAGTGAAAGGCATAAGTACCATCCACCTTCACTTTACCACTAGGAATAAAATGAAACCCAGAGACTTACCTAGTTTCATGAAGCCCAGAATTCTCAGCTCTTTGATTCAACCTATCCCCTGCTAACACCCACATCTGACTCTGATTTTGGATATTATCAAACCTGATTAGAGTAAATGTAACAGATTAGAATGGTAATTAATTAGAAATACCTGGTTTTGTACTGATTTCCATAAGTACTAGAACTTAAGCATTTACAAAGAGATTTTAGAAATATTCAACAAAAGAAAATAAAAGGTAGCTAGGTTATATAAACAGTAAACGCTCAATACAATTAAATCATTGGCATAATTCTGTTTTTCAAAAACATAGTGTTCCAATTCCTTTTACAAGTTTTCCCTTTTTGTAGGATTTACTTATTTATTTAATTAAAAAAAAAAAAACCGTTTTGTATCAATGTTACAAGTTATACCACTAACATGAGATAATATCTACAATAACAATAAGTCTGCTTTGGTCCGTGGTTATACTCCTCCTTATTTTTGTTCATTCCTCAATCTTGAGGGATTAGGGATGATGTCTGCTTTGACTGCTTCAGGCTAAGCATGGACTTAGATATTATGGGTCAGAGGAAAGGAATTGTTTTGCTTGCAGCTGAAGATACTCCTTGTTTTTGGGATGGGACTTGTCTGTCATCATTGTTTTATTAGCTGTCCAGTGCAAGCCTGAAGAACTGGAGAGTAGGAGTTGGCCGCAACTCTGCTGGATATCAGGGCTCTACCATATGAACAATCCACAGGTTTAAGTCCCTGAGAAATATATTTAACAGGTACATTTAAAATTATAGGTTCAGGGAAGCAGATGTGGCTCAAGTGATTGGGCTCCCTCCTACCACATGGGAGGTCCGTGATTTGGTTTCCAGTGCCTCCTAACAAAGACAGCGAGCTGGCCTGACAGGCAGGTGCGGTAAGCTGACACAACAAGATGATGCAACAAGGAGACACAAGAGGAAAAACATAACAAGAGACACAACAAGGCAGGGAACAGGGTGGCTCAAGCAATTAGGCACCTCCCTCCCACATTGGAGGTCCTGGTTTCAGTTCCCAGTGCCTCCTAAACAAAGAAGACAGACATAGCAAATGCAAATAATGAGGGGGTGAGGAGAGATAAATAAATAAAATAAATCTTTTAAAAAAAAGTATAGGTTCAAATAAAAGAAGAATCATGATTAGGGGAGTTATAAATGAGTATAACTATGTTATATTGGGGAAATAGATTTTCATATATTTCAAATAGGGCCCACTGAGGGGGTGTTGATTTCATGAGGCTGTGTGGCTTACCCATGGAGCATTTTTATTTGAGGGTTTGATTACTATGGCAATTTGTGAAATCTTCCTGAGACCTGCATAAGTGTAACCTCTGGAATGACTTTCCAACTTACTTTGAAATATCTTAGCCATAAAAACTGTTTTATTTAATATTTCCCCCTGTTGGTCAAGGTCTTTTTCCAAATGCATTGCTGATTAATGCCTAGTAATAATCCCTCAGTGCCAGGAGGTATAACCCTGGGAGTCATGGGGGAGGGGGGAGAGCGCGGGGAGGGATAGTGAGTTTATTTGCATAGTTTGGCTTAGAGATAGTCCACATTTAAATAACATGGAGGTTTTCAGCAGGTAACTCTTAGGCATTAAATATAATTAGGCTTAGTTTAATAATTACAGGAATAAGGTTCATAGGTGCAAGCATTAAGATTAAGGGCTTGGCATATAGGCCTGTTTTCTTTTATTAGGCAAGGCTTATATATTCCAGAGATTTTTGCCATCTTATTTGAGAAAGTAGCAGAACTTTCCCAGTATGGAAGTTTAATATTTTATTAGTTACTGTGTGGGCCTTTATCTAACCAGAAAACATACCTATCACAACAAGAATACATTTATATCCCATAGAGGTATGCTTTAGGTGCATTTTTCCCCATATACAACCCCACTATCAACATTTGGTAGGATGTAATGTTTTGCTCTTAAGATTTTCTATATTCTGAAAACTTTGGCTGAAGAATATTTGGGTTAAAAAAGCTATATTTAGGTGGTCTAATTTGATTTGCAGGATACTGGTTTTGGCCAAGTAAAACACTGGGCAAAGTACCTGAGGAACAACTGCTGAACAGCTAGGAGGAAATCTCACTGAAATTTTAGAGAAATGGCAAAACTCTCAGCATAGATGAAGAGTGTTTCTAATTTTAGTCTGAAGTTCAAACTGGGGCCCTCATCATTCCTTTTGAGATACATACCAGCACAAACTCATTTGCAAATAACTTTGACAAACAAACTAAAATATATTTACATGAAAGGAATAGAGAAGTTTTAAACAAAAACAACTCATTCAGAGTCAGGCAGGAACAAACTATGCAATGGTACTTGCTTTGTAAGGGATTCTTGATAATCTGTAGATTAAGTGGGGAAACATTTAGGCTCCAGTCTTCTAATACATGTAGTAATGACTGACAAACTTGTTGGCATGGGGAGTTAGGCAGAGGCAGTAATAATCAATCCAATTCTAGATCCCAGATTTTCTCCAACTAGAGGCATCACCATCTTGCTTTGCAAACAGCACTATCTATCTATTCCCAGCTTCTTTTTTTTAAAAGATTTATTTTATTTATTTATTCCCCCATTGTCTGCTCTCTGTGTCTATTTGCTGTGTGCTCTCTATGTCTGCTTGACTTCTGTTTAGGAGGGACCAGGTAGAACCTGGGACCTCCCATGTGGAAGAGAGATGCTCAATCACTTAAGCCACTCAGTTCCCTTCTTTGTTGTGTCTCTCATTGTCTTTCCTCTGTGTTCCCTTGTTGCATCATCTTGCTGCATTAGCTCATTGTGCCTGCCCATTGTGCCAGCTTGCTTTCTTGCCCATCTTCTCCAGGAGGCACCAGGAACCGAACATAGAACCTCCCGTGTGATAGGCAGGAGCTCAATCGCTTGAGCCACATCCGCTTCCCTTTCCAGCTTTTTGATGTGGTTTCTTTAAATCATTTATGACAGCCCAATTAATTAGAAATAGGCAAGGCTAGAAAGCAGTGTTTCCCTTGGCCATTCTTTAGAGGAAGCAAATAAAGCTGTGTGAGGAGGGTAAAGTTTGACATGGTAAAGGACAGGAGGGACTTCCAAATTCAGGAAATGCTGATTTGAAGAGAAAAAGCTTTGTATGAATTTTCAGGAGTTATGTCACATATACACTGGGAATGCTGGGGTTGTGGGGAAAGAGCGGTCTAATTTTGTTGAGTTTCCAACTGCTATAGCTCTTTCTACAGGCCTACCAGAATCATGTCACATCTATTTGTACCTCTAATGCTTAGAGGGTTCTGTGTTTATCAAACATCCACTAAATGCCTGTTGATGATAATGATGGCAATCTCACACACAATTCTTGGCTTGTTGCTCACACTGTACTGCTAAAAATTTTTAGCACTTAGTCCAGAAATTAGAAAAATATACATACACAAAATCTATCTTCTGACTGTCCAAGTCTGCCAGCCCAGGCTGGCAGAAGCCATATCTGGCCTCACACTCATTGAACTTGATTTTGAAATGTCATTTAATCTATGGGGGCTGCCAGGATAAAAGCTGCCAGAAAGGGGATTAGAAAATGACACAAAAGAAATCTCTCCTAATCCCCACTCCAGATCCTTTTAAGTGCCTTGCCTGCCGTGCTGTATCCCAAAAATTCAGCTCTTACACCATTCTGTGCGAGACTACTATAGGGATGAGAGAAGGAGAAAAGGTTTGTAATTACTGTAAAAAGTTAGTCATTAGCCTCTCTAGCCCAAATGGCTTCGTGCAAACTTCTGGAGGTAGTGTATAGGGAGAAAGGAAGGGGTATGTGTGTGCGTTTTTATTATCTAGGGTTGAATTCTGACTTCATTTGGGTTGCTTGAGCCTTTGTTCATATGCAATAATCATCCTTCACATTAACATAGTTTATAAGGCCCTTTCACATGTATGACCTCATTTGATCATTACAACAGTCCTATTTACAGGGAAGAGACCAAGGAAGCAGGTGCTATGAACAATTGTACAAGAAGTGAAAAACCTTGTTTTTTTTTCAGCCATACCTGGCAGGAAGACCTTGTCAGATAATGCAGTAGATTTTAAGGGCTTTGGCATACTTCTGATTAACTTTATGGAGGAAAGTAATACTTCATTTACTTAAAATTGCACACAATTCTAGAACTAGAGTTTAAAAGTTCAGCCCTTTGCAAAAGACAGAATAGGCAGTCAGGTCCAAACAGGCAAAGAAATGAACTTTCTCACTTGGTCTCCACTCATTCAGTAGACTTTGGAAGCAGTAGAGGGAATGGAAAAGCTTGGGATATGGGAAGGATGCGAGCAGAGGGTCATGATGGAGTAAATCCTCCGCTTGTGGGGTGAAATAATCTCTGGAACCTGGAGGAAAATGAAATGCCTAAAAATGAAATGTCATAATTTTTAAATAATCAGCCTGGAAATTAGGAGTAGCAGAGATTGTGGAGAAGCCTGAAAAATCTGAAAGCATTAGCAAATTCATTGGAAGACAGAAAATATGCTTAAAATAATAAAACATGGTGACAACATTAATATCACTGATAACTAACAATGGCTAACAGTTATTGGACACATATAAAATGCTACGCATTACACTAAGTGCTCTACATGCATCATGTTGGTAAGGATAATTTTATCCCATTTTAGAGATGAGGAAAGATGCTGAGTGATGTGTTCAAGGCCACACAGATGGTAAGTCGCAGAAAGGTCTGTCTGGCTTAAACCTGAGCATTTAACCATTGACAATCTTGACTCTCATTCATACATAGCATAAACAATGTCACTAGGTATCCATATGTGAATGTTATTCTATGATTCGATTAACTTTAACAAGACTCAAATGAAAGCTGGGTGTTGCCAGTATGATACTCAAAGTTAATCTAAAACTATGTGGATAGGAAATGGGTACATTCTGGCTGCATCTGGAAGATTTTTAGCAGCAACTCTGCATGAACATGGTAGTGCAAGAGGACAGCAGCACAGCTGTGTTAATATGGGCATGGTACCAGGGCAGAGAAGCATACTATATCGAGACCACGGTTTTATTCTGAGGCAAGATGGCCTCTTGTTCCCTCGGTATGTGGAGAGAAAAGAGAGGGTGGAAGGAGGAAGCAAGGGGAAGGTTCAGTTATACATATAGCTACTTGTCTCTATCAGCAGGAAGGCTAGAAGCAAGGTTTACCTTTGTTGTTCTACTGGACTATTGCTGAGCTTCTTGAGAAGGTTTCCTCTTCCATTACCCCAAAGTCAGAGTCAGTAGAACCAAAATACCTGCTCAAACCTGGGGTTCTTTCCATCCAAAATCAGAATTCTCAATTCTGACTTGCCCAACCCTAACCACACCAAATTATTCATCTTGGAAAGCAAAATCACATCTACATTTACAGGTATTTTGGGTATGCAAAAAGATATAAATATATTAAATTGTGAGTTTAAACCTTTAAAAGCCTTCACATTTGGCCCTCATCAATTCCCTGCCCAAGCCAAGGTTAAGTAGGCCTGGGGGTGGGGGTGGGGTGGTAGTGAGGGATAAAGCGAAAGAGAGTCCTTGATCATGCCCCCAACAGTACAGTTTACTCATTCACAAACAAGGCTTGACTGATAACCACCCAGAGTGTAAGGAGTATGCAGGCAGCCTAGACAGTTATGAATAAAAATAAACAAACATAAATAATTAGTGAAAAGAAGTAATTATTATTCTACTTTGTAGTCTGTCCTTTCACTAAAAAGAACATATTTACTACTTGATCCAATATTGTCAGTAAACCAGAAATATGAACGTCCCGAGAGAGATCAAAAGAAATGGGGCAAAAGTATTAGCCAAAGCAACTATTTTGAAGAAGAATGTCTGTCTCAAATGGAAGTATAAGAAAAACACCTAAAATTATAGTCTATGTCTATCTCTACAACTTCGTTTGGAAAATTCTCTGCCAATGGAGGAAGTATAAGTAGAATACAGTTCTTTACTACTGACAGTTTGGTTTGATGGTTTCTGAAGAATTTTAGCTACATTTGTAGAATATAAGACCTTTTCCCCCCTATTTTGTTATATAATTTCAAATGTACAAAAAAATTGTAAAAGTATGAGAGGAACTCTCATATAATATACTCTTTACGCAGATTTACTTTGTTCAATTGTTTACATTTTGTCCCGTTTGCTTTGTCATTCTCTCACGTATGCATCTTCAGAGTAAATTGGAGATGCTGGGCCTCTTTATAGCAAAATACTTTATTTTTTTTATTTTATTTTTTACCGGGAGGTACTGGGGATCGAACCCCGGTCTCTCCATATGGTAGACGGATGCCGAACCTCTTGAGCCACATCTGTTTCCCTGCAAAATACTTTAGTATATATTCCTAAAGACAACTACAACTATGTAACATTGATGAACATTATTATCTAATCCACAGCCTATATTCAAATTTCACCAATTGCTCCAATACTATCCTTGATAGATTTTTTTTCCCTGGTCCAGAATCAAATCCACAATCATAAATTCATTCAGATATTATGTGTTTTTAGTCTCCTTTAATCTGGAATCATTTATCAGCCTTTCTTTTGGCTCTTGATCTTGCTGAAGAATACAAGCCAGTTTTCTAAACAGTATCAATTTTGGCTTGTCTGACATTTCCTTAGGATTAGATTCAGGTTATAAATTTTTGTGAGTATACTATTAAAGTGATGTTATGTCCTTCTCAGTACATTTTATTAGGAGGCACATGATGTTAGTTCTAATAATAGTGCTATTGAGTTTCGTGGTTTGGTTTAGGCAATCATTTACCAGATTTCTCTACTATAAAGTTATTGTTTCTTTTGTAATTAATAAGTAGTAGAGAGATACTTTGTGACAATGTAAATATCCTGGTCCTTATCAAACTTTCACCACCTAGTTTTACCATCCATTGATGATTTAGCATTCATAGATTCTTTTCCTCCTATCCCAAGTATTTATTCATGGACTTCTGTATTCTTATATAATTCAATAGGCTCAAATTATCTCATATTTGGCCTGGAGAAGACCCTTTAAACTGGATCCTGTGTCCTTTTAACATGTCCCCATGATTCTCTGAGTACTTTCTTACTTTCTGGAGCAACATGATGTTCTAGGCTTTTCTTAAAAGAGTTTACCTGCTCAGTCCTGAAAATGGCCATTTCTCCAAGAGCATATAGCATAATTATTTTTAAAATAAGTTTTCTTATTATAAATGCAAGCTTATGAATTGTAGAAAAAACAGCTGTTCTAGTTTGCTAAATGCTGCCAAAGCAATATACCAGAAATAAGTTGGCTTTTAAAATGGGGATTTATTAACTTATGAGCTTACAGTGAAAGTGTCCAAATCAAGGCATCACCAGAGATGCGTTCTCCCCGAGCTGCAGGTGCAGGCATCAGATGATACGCAGCTGTGGGCAAGCAGTGATTATGGTGGTGTCAGCTCTTCTCTCCCCTTTCCTCTGAGCCTTGCAGCTTTCAACTTCTGGCTAACGTATGTTCCATTGATTTCAGCTTCTGGGTTCCTCTCTGTTTCTGCAGCTTTTTTCTCTGTATCTGTGGCTTTTTATTACTCGGTTTATAAAGGACTCCAGTAAGAGGATTATGACCCACCCTGGGTCATGCAATGTAATCAATGGCTCTTAATTGAAGTAATTTAACCAAAAGGACCTACCCACAATAGGTTTACTTGCACAGGAATGGATTAGATTTAAGAACAAGACTTTCTGCAGTCCAAAAATGCTTCAAACTGCCACAAAGGCCATACTCACCTTTCACTCCATTCTCCTTAGGAGGGAAAAAATGAAATAGTTAATGCTAACATAGCACATACTTTGTGCCAGGCACTGTTCTAAGCATCCTATGCATAATAATTCATATCACTGTATTAGTAGGTGCTACTATTACTCCCCCCCCCATTTTACAAATGAAGAAATGGATACAGAGAGGTAAGAGGACTTGCTTAAAGTCACAGTCATAGTAAGTGATAGAACAAGCATGCAAATCCAAGTAATAAGGCCTCAGAGTCTATATACTTTATCAACACAAAAAATAAAAATTACTTTAACTCCATCAAGAACCAATTTTAACATTTTGGTATATGTACATACTTCCAGACTTTTTATGAAAATCTTTTTTAAAGGTATATTACATTTTTCTTTTTAAATAGAAGATAATTGTTTTAATTTAACATTTTTCTATAGACAATGTGTGGTATGTTGGAATATGTATTAAACTAGAAGACAATCAGGACATACGGCTTCTATTCAAAGGCACCTTAGGCCAATCACTTCTTTTCACAGTTTCCTCATCTATGTAAATTTGGTCTTAAACTAAGTGTCTGCAAAAGCTGCCTAACTAGTCTGTGCCTCCCCCCACACCCAATCCTTCTCCTTCCAGCATCTCCTTAAACACTGCACAGAGATTAATGTTCCTAAACTATAGTTTTTTGGTTTTTTAAAAAAATCATGTCATTGTTGGTTCCTCTCTGCCCTTGGATAAAGTCTAAGTTCCTTAGCCTGGCAGTCAAGATCCTCCATGATCCAGTTCTACATCTGTCCAGCTTTATTACCAAGTACAGGCCTATATGACCCTCTGCTCCATATAAACAAGTTCAATCTGTGTCCTTTGAACACACCCTGAGTGTTACTATCTTTTATCCTTTACTTACATTATTGTTCCCATATGGAACTCCTAACTACTACTTTTTTTTTTTTTTCCTTACCAAGAGGTACCGGGGATCGAACCCTGGTCTCTCCTTATGGTAGACGGACGCCGAACCTCTTGAGCCACATCTGTTTCCCCTAACTACTACTGATTACTTCTGAATCTTATATTTCTTTCAAGGCCTAGTACGATTTCCTTAATTAGGATTTTTCTGACCACTCCAGCCCCAAAAGCCTCTCCCTCCTCTGAATTTCTAGGATACTTGCTGATTTTATAAATATGGCAATTATTGCACCCTACCTTATACTGTCTGATTAAATGTATATGTGCATGCCTACCCATCCATCTACCAATTCCTATCCCCAGTAATTAATGAACATGGGCTTTGGAGTCACACAGACCTAAATTCAAAATCTAAATGAAGACTCTACCACTTTCCAGCCATGTGACTGGCTAAGTTTTAGTTTCCTAATCTGTAAATTGGTATTGTGAGGATTTAATGAGATAATGTATCTAAAACATTTAATACAGTTTTTAGGGTAAGACTATATCTTATACCTCTCTAATTTTACACAGTACCTCATACCTAGCAATAAAATAACATTGGTTGTTTGAAAAAAGCATCTCTATTTACTTCCCAAAAAGGGGGAAAAAGTACTTCACTCTGATACACACTGCCTCTAGCAATCTAGTCTGGCCAAGGTACTTCACTGACCTCTTGAAAGCACAAGTATTCCCCTCTTGGATGTTTCTAATGACTGCCTCCTGAGATTCTGTACTAGCCCAAGAAGTAACCATGGCAATGACTAATGGAAGAACACCAGAGATGCCGTGGTCTAGTGTGTTCCTTCTCTCAGCTCTGGCCATGACACTGGCCAGTGCAGCAGAGTAGAAGAGTCTGACATGGCACCAAATGCAAACAAGAGTCTAGGCTAGAGCTGCCAAGAACGTGAACCTGCTTAGGGGGACCGCTAATGAGTAAAAGTAGTGCGAGGAGCTCAGGTGCAAACTCTGTGCTTCCTGTCAACCCATCACTGTCAATCCTAGGAAAGAACAGAAGACTATTCAAATAAAGCCATTTTCTTATAATCAAATTGAGAGATAATTTTAATATTCAAAGATAACACTGAAAATCAGAAAGTCCACAGTTAAGATGCCACTCATACTTTATTTCCATAATCCTCTTGACCATAACAAGATGGCATGGGAGCTAATATGCCAAACATTTCTAATCTATTATTATAGTATGATAATCTCATCCTCCCTACCCTCTCTTAGAAAAGATGAATAAAATTATTCTATTTATGTTAAATCAATCTTCTATGTCAGAGATAAAGCAAGCCAAACCAAACCAAAACAAAAGAATTACAGCACTGGATCAATTCTTCAAAGTATAGAAGTACAAGTCTACTTTAGGATTCAGAATCAAATTTAATCTGGATAATTACATAGGATTAACTCAAATATTTCACCATTTTTCTGTTTTTCCCTCTGTCAATGAAAACTTCAAATGAAAGTCAAATGCCCTGGGATAAAAATATAAAATGAAACAAACAAGGAAGTCCCTATATCCCACATTGCAAACAGTGAGGAGGGGGCTAAGGCAAAACTATTGAAAAATTATGTTCTCATCGCTGGGCTGTAATGAAATGAGGGTTCATATCTGCAATCTGCAAAGAAAAAGAAAATTCTGATGCAAAGTCTTTCTTTTATCTTTACCAACAAAGAATGAAAATACCATAACATTAACGTTAAAACAGAACTTCCAATATTTCTGTCATTTACAGGGCAGAAAGAATAAGTCTGAGTATGCCTCTGAGAAGTACTAGCATTCACATTAAAATGATTTAGAAATGGGAATTCTCATCTGGAGCATAAATCTAAACAGATAACAATAAAGACGCTTTACTCTGAAGTCACTATGAGAGCCTATTGCTTAGGACATAATGGCTCTACTGGAAATTTCCAGAAAGCCATATATACTTTGCAGACTCTTCAATTCAGGGAGAACAACACTTAGCATTTTGAAGGTTAGGATTAGAAAAGAGTCCTTACATGTAAATCCTGCCATTTTACACTTATGCCAGGAAGTGAGTTTTCTCCATCAGTATTCATGGAACCCAAAGCAGTATTATGGGGCAAGAAAAACAAAAAACACTAATTAGGGAGCTAAACAATTTGAATTTAGATCTGGCTCCACTATTATTTGCTGTGTGACCTTGGAAGAGTCATGTTATTGTCTTGAGTCTGGGTTTCCAAATCTAAAGAAAAAAAATAGAGAAAGAATACCTATCCTATAGGGCTGTAATAAAGACTAAATAAGAGCACATCTGCAAGCATCCAGCACTGTGTCTGGCATGAAACAGGCTTGTAATAAATGTTTTCCTTTCTAATCTATTACATACATACTGTCCCCTGACATTTCATAAGGAGTTCTGCTAGGCACTTTAACTACCAGCTCTGTTTTCTTTAAAACAGTCACTTGGTTCTCAATAGTGACAAATAGTCATGTGAAAGACTCCTGGGGCCTGGCACCTTCCCAGAGAAACAAAAAGGTTCTCACATTGGGGAACAGCACCAACTGCTTCAGGCTAAAACAAGCCCCAAACAGTAAATCCCTTCCTGCATGCTTTCACCGTATTACTTAACATCCTGAGAGCTTTGTGCTCTTCCAAGAGAGTCTTTCTCCCTGGAAGGGTCAGCACACTATTTGTCCTCTTTTCCCTTCTTAAAAGATGTCTTTATTCAACAAGACCACCCACCAGATTCCAATATTAGGACTCAGAAAAGGCAGGTTCAACCGTGAAGAAACTAGCAAAGTCTCAGGACTAAACAGTAAGCCCTTCTTGGCCTTTTACAATCTGGACTTTCTGCTTTCCATCCTTGGAAATGGCAAACTTGCTGATGCATTAGTTCAAACATGTCTGTGTAGATCCTTCACCTACATTATCAAAGAACTCTTGCCATGTACAAGATTTCCCACTGAAGTCCAGAATCTCAGACCCAAACAACAATCTAATAAAGCAGTGCTTCCCAAACTTTCCCACTGCATGGCACAGCCAGACCTCAACATGGGGCACCTCTTAGAAAGCTCTGAACTAAAGGGACTTGAAAGTATTGATGGCTACAAAAGGTTAAAGTACAAGTAGTATTGAGAGAAAAAGTATACAAAGAAAAACCTGTCACCTGACTCAGACTTTTACCACATAAACATAACTGATTCAACTTCAAGCAGCTCAAGGTCAATGTCTGCACTCCCTCACAGTGCTGACCACTCCTGTCATACCTAAAGGATATCGTGGAGGTAGAAAAGCAATCAACTTTTTACTTGGGATAGCAGATTCTCAATGTAAGGATCACAAAACCCCAACTCAGTGAATTAGGCATCAAATACTCATTCAGAATCTTATACTTGCCAGACATAGTTCTAGATACTGGGTATTCAGCTATACAAAAGACAGAGTTTCTACTCTTAAGGAGCTTACATTCCAATAGAAAAAAAAAAATTTAAGGAAGTTTCAGTTACTGTTGTTTTGAAAAAATAAAATGGTTAATATGACAGAGAGACTTGAGGAGTGTTATTTTAGGTAGGGTGATGAAGGAATGCCTTCCTGAGAAGGTGACATTTCAATTAAGACCTATATGAAGATCTAGAGCTGCACTGTCCAATTTGACTACTCTGCACTGAAAATGTGCCTAGACAACAGTGTAGATTACACACTAGATTATGAAGGCTTAGTACAAAAAAGAATGTAAAATATAATGAATTATTTCTTAATATTGATTTCATGCTTAAATTATATTTTGGCTATATTAGGTTAAATAACATATATCATTAAAAGTAATTTTTCCCTGTTTCTTTTTTACTTTTTAAAAATGTGGCTACTATAAAACCAAGCTATTAGAGCTAATAAACAAATTCAGAAAGTGGTGGGTTTCTATATACCGTTGGACCCCAGAAAGCATATTCTTAAAGTTAATTCATTCCTGTGGGTGTAAACCTTTTGATTAGACTACTTCAGTTAAGGCATGGCCTGGGGTGTCTTAATCCTCTTATTGGAGTCCTTTATAAGAGAATGTAATTCAGAGGGAAAGCCACATAAACTGAGAAAGAAAGCCATGGAAGCCAGAAGCTGAAAGCAATGAAACTTGGAAGAGAAGGGAGAGACCAGCATATGCCACCATGTGCCTTGCCATTTGACAGAGGAGTCTAGGAGATGATGCCTTGATTTGGACATTTTCATGACCTCAGAACTGTAAGCCTGTAGGCCAATAAATTCCCATTGTAAAAGCCAACCATTTGGTGTATTGCATTTCAGCAGCCTAGCAGATTATAACAGATGTCAATTCTACCTAAAGCAATTTACAGATTCAATTCAATCCCAATAAAAATTCCAGCAATCTTCTTTGCAGAAACGGAAACACCAATTATCAAATTCATACAGAAGGGGGTTCTGAATAGGCAAAAACATCTTGAAAAAGAAGAATAAGGTTGGAGGACTCACACTTTCCGATTTTAAAACTTTTATAAAGGCACAGTAATCAAAACAGCGTGGTTCTGGCACAAGGATAGACATATAGACTAAATCCTCAGAAATAAACCCTTAAATCTGTGGCCAAATTATTTTTTTTTTTTTTTTTTAAAGATTTTTATTTATTTATTCATCTATCCCCTCCCCTGCTGCTCGTGCTCGCTGGGTCAGCCAACCACGCCGTGCGGGCGGGCCCGCCCCCACCAGGGAGCCCTACCGATTGAGCCACAGCCGTCTCCCGCCAATTGATTTTTGACAAGGGTGTCAAGTTTACTCAATGGGGAAAGAATAATCTCTTCAACAAATTTCCCAACAATTTTTGCTGGGAAAATTGGATTCACATGCAAAAAAGAATAAAAGTGAGCAACTACCTCACAAAATATACAAAAATAACTCAAGGTGGATTAAAGACCTAAATATAAGAACTAAAACTATATAGCTCCTAGAAGACTATATAGGGGAACATCTTCAAGACCTTGTTCTAGGCAATGGGTTCTTAGACTTTACAGCAAAAGAAAAAAATAGATAAATGGGACTTCTTCAAACTTTTGTGCATCACATGGGAGAAAATATTTGGAAACTATATCTGATAGGCATTTAATAACCAGAATATATAAAGAAATCCTACAACTCAACAACAAAAAGACAACCCAATTTTAAAAATGGGCAAAGAATAGACATTTCTGTAAAGATATACAAATGACTAATAAGCACATCAGAAGATGCTCAACATCATTAGCCATTAGGAATATGCAAATAAAAACTACAATGAGATACCATTTCACACCGATTAGAATGGCTACTGTATTAGTCAGCCAGAGGGGTACTGATGCAAAATACCAGAAATTGATTGGTTTTTATAAAGGGTATTTATTTGGGGTAGAGGCTTACAGTTACCAGGCCACAAAGCGTAAGTTACTCCCCTCGCCAAAGTTTATTGTCACGTGTTGGAGCAAGATGGCTGTCAACGTCTGCCAGGGTTCAGGCTTCCTGGGTTCCTCTCTTCCTGGGGTTCATTTCTCTCCAGGCTCAGTGCCTCTGTTTTCTCCACAGGGTTGGTTGTAGACTATGAGGCTCTCTAGGCTTTGCCACTTTCCACAAGACCAGCTGGAGAATGTCAGGCAAATGGCTTGTCTCTTTTCCAGGGACCTTCTCTCCTTCATCATGACCAAGCTCCTCTGTGTGCTTACTTCATGGGGCTTCAGCTCAAAAAACTCCAACCTCCCTTCTCTGTGGTGTGGTTTTTCTGTGAGTCCCCACCCACCAAGCAGGTAGGGACTCAAATGTCCTACTGATGTGCCCAATAAAAGCCTTAATCATTATTTAATCAAGTAAACCTCTGAATCCAATATAATCTAATATGCCCAGAGGAAAAGATCAGTTCACAAACATAATTAAATATCTATTTTTGGAATTCATAAATAATGCCAAACTGCTACAGCTACTATTATAAAAAAACAGAAAATAATGAGTGTTGACAAGGATGCAGAGAAATGGGAACACTCATTCATTGTTGGTTAAAATGTAAAATGGTGCAGCCGTTGTGGAAAACAGTTTGTCGGTCCCCCAGAAAGTATAGAATTGCCATATAACATGGCAATCCCACTTCTAGGTATATACACAGAAGAACTGAAAGCAGGGACTCAAACAGATATTTGTACATCAATGTTCGCAGCAGCATTATTCACAATTGCAAAAGGTGGAAGCAACCCAGGTTTCCATCAATGGAAGAATGGATAAAAAAATGTGGAATATAAATACAATGGAATGTTATTTAGCCATAAAAAGGAATGAAGCCATAGAGAGATTGAGAGGTAAAGAATTTTCTTGTTTGTCTATTTTTTGTTTATTATTATTACTATTATTGAAATAATGAAAATAATAATGATTCAAGTGATTAATGCAAAACTATGTATTATACCAAATGCCACTAATTGTACACTTTGTATGAATTGTATGCTTTATTAATATGTATCAATAAAACTGATTTTTTTAAAAAAAGGAATGAAGTCCTGATACATGTGACAACATGGCTGTACCTTAAAGACTTCTTGTTGAGTAAAACAAGCCAGACACAAAAGGACAAATATTGTATGATCTCACCAACATGAAATAATTAAAATAAGCAAATTCATAGAGCCAGAAAACAGAATACAGGTTACCAGGGGTAGGGTGAGGAATGAGGTATTAATGCTTAGTTTGTACAGAGTTTCTGTTTGGGTGATGGAAAAGTTTTGGTAATGGATGGTAGTGATGGTGGCACAACATTGTGAATGTAATTAACACCACTGAATTGTATATTTGAAAGTAGTTAAAATGGGAAATTTTAGGTTATATATATGTTACCAGAATAAAAAATAATAATAATTTTAAAAAACCCTCTACGACAAAGTGAACTCTAATGTAAACTATGTACCATATAGTTAATAATATAATTATAATAATATTATTTCACTAATTGTAACAAAGGTAGCATAATAATGCAAAATGTTAATAGAGAAAACTATGTGCGGGAGGGAGGAGTATATAGGAACTTTGTACATTCTGCACGAATTTGCTACAAATGTAACAAAAAAATTTTCTAATGGCTACTAGAAAAGTTTATATAACATATACTCACATTATATTTCTATTGGACAGTGTGAATCTAAAGGAAGAATACTCTGTGAAGGCCTTAATAGAGAAAAATTATTTGTCAGTGTTTAAAATTCTGAAGATTTTACATAAAAATGCTTCCAAAGATTAAATGAATTATAGACAAAGACTGACCTAGTTCCAAAAGTCAATTTTTACATTATTGTCCACTTGCTATGGACTTAGCATCACTACCTCTGTCCTTTGGTAACACATACAAAGACATGATAAGATCATTCATGGGAAGATAATGAAGTCACAGGCAATATAAAATGGCAGAGCATAAGAGCAGGTATCAGAAGATCTAGGATCTGCTTTTAATTCTATCACTTAATGATCCAATGAACTGGGATAATTCACTTAAACGCCTTTCCTTGTCTTTTTTTTTTTTTTTTTTTTTAAGATTTTTTATTTATTTATTCATTTATCCCCCCCTTGCTGCTTGTGCTCGCTGGGTCAGCTAACCACACCGTGCGGGCGGGCTTGCCTTCACCAGGAGGCCCCGGGAACCGAACTCGGGGCCTCCCATATGGTAAACGGGAGCCCTACTGATTGAGCCACAGCCGCTTCCCATTTTCCTTGTCTATTTTATCCCACATCACAGGGGTTTTAGGAGGTTTAAATGACACATTAGAATAAAAGAACTTGAAACTGTTTCAAACACTGGAAAATATCAGCCATTACTGCCTAATCAAGATATTTATTGGAAGACTCAAATGAGAAAAGGGATAGGAGTAAACTTTAAGACTAAAATGAGTTCCTGCTCCTGTACATCATGGCACATATCTCTTTTTTCCCCTTGAGAAGACTGCCCTTTTATTTTCCTTGGATATCTCTTTAGCCACCATCTCAAATTCAGATGCCCATGGCAAGGTAGGACAAGTAGAACACTAAAGCAGGCTGGGATAACAATGGTGTGGTTCCTTGGAGCTATGTACCCCAGTAAAACATGTTCTTAAACTTAATCCATCCTGTGGCTGTGAACCCTTGTAAATAGAACCTTTTGATGAGGTTACTTCAGTAACCTGAATCAGGATGGGCCTTTATCCTATTACTGAAGGCCTTATAGGGAAGTTCACAGAAGCTGGAAGTAAATGGGACCCAGAGGAGAAGGCAGGAGAAGCCACCATGTGCGTTAACATGTAACAGAAAAGCCAAGGACCAAGGATTGCCAGCAGCCAGCTCCAGAATGTCATTTTCTGGGAGAAGACAACACCTTGATGATGCCTAGATTTTTTTCCCTTCTAGCCTTAAAACCATGAGCCAATAAATTCCTGTTATTTAAGCTAACCCATAGCATGGTATTTGCAATAGCAGCCAGGAAACTAAAACAAATAGGACGACAACATCATGGAGTAGTAGGAGTGAAGTGGTGAGCACAAGCACCATCTACAGAGATAGATGTTTCTCAGCTCCAGTCTGTTGTTGTCTTGTAGAAGAGTAAGCCCAGATCTTTGTTGTTTCAAAAGATTCTAACCACATTTTTATGTGACACACCCCAAATTTTATTTTATTTTATTTTATTTTATTTGTAAAATGCCCATAGTCATTCAGGCTACTATAAATTCATAGTATAGATTTCTTCTGTCAATAAAATGGCGATTCATTTATTTTAAAAAATATTTACTGATCCTGATATACCATTTATCAATAATCTAATTTTGGGAAGTAAATATTAAGTTAGGCCTTGAGAGTAAGAGATGAGGGAATGGGCATTTCAGGCTGAGTAAACAGTATGAGGCAAGACATTGGGGCAGAAATAAACCTGCCATTTTGGGGTGGAAGGGTAGGGGATGTATAGACTAATTTGGCTGAAACAGAGGACTCCTTTAGAGAAGGAAGGGTCATAGATTGGAAAAATTTGCGAATGACCTTGAAACTCTAGATTAAGGTGCTAAGATTTTTACAGATAATCTTTAAAGGATAAAATCTACTGACAATGGAGAATATTATGAACTACTGGTTCATGTATAGAACCATACGAGAGGTCGTTATATTTCCCATCCTGCCAAGATTATATGTTGCTGTTCTTTCCATTATTTCATTTTATTTTTTCCTTCAAAATAGGGGGTAATGCTAAATGTTGACCCATGGAACTTGGGGTTCTGAAAAATTCCCAAATGTCTAAGTCAATTCTGTTGGCACCATGGTGGTCAAGGCTTTCAAAGCAAAAATTAAATGACCTCCAAAGGGCTATTTCTTTGTGATCAACAAAGCATTTAGAATTTAAAACCCAAAGAAAAGGCTACTGGACAGTTTGCTACATTGTCAAGTTCATCATCAGGTGGAGATCTCATCAGATTGTCTTTCAATTGGCAAGAAGCTGAATGAGGAAGTCTGGCTTCATAAAAGTCTTCCACCACAGGCACAGGCCTCAAAAGCACCACCATCCATATTCACCACGTAGAAACCTGCCGCCAGCAGCTTATGTTTCAACCTCAGAGCTATTTTTGTTTTCTTCTATAAAAAATGATTCGGGGATTCTGGTCCAGTTAACACTCTCAATAAAATTCCTGGAGACGGTGGCCAGGAGAATACAGCTAGTGACTTTCGCCATGACTGACAATACTAAAATACCAAATTAAATGGACTTTGCTCTTTCAGAGAAAATATTCTAGAGGGCAAGCCTGAAAAAGGGCTTTACTCACATTGCTAAATTATTTAAACTTTATTATGAAGGCAAAGGGAGAAGCATTAATGATTTTTGGCCAGACAAAAAACATGATCAGAGCAGATTTTAGGGAAGCCTAACCTGGTAGTAATATTCAGGAAGGTTTGACGTGGGGAGAAATATTAGGAGTAAGGAGACCAACTTAAGAAAATGCACAGAGTTGGGAATGAGCACGGTACATCTGTAGGATAGTGAGGAGGCTAGTCTAAGCCTTTCAGTGCCTATAAAAACCAACAAGAACTGCTGCTACTTTCCCTCAGGATTTTGTCTTTCTTTTACATACACATCAACCATACAGTGGTTGCTTCTTTCTGCTTACCAATCCAGAAAGCTTCTTCAGCAATGTTTAGTAATGATGAACCCCAATCCAAGCTCTATGTGACCTCACAGCTACAGTGTACATCAACATCTGGCAGCTTCTCTATGTCAGTAAGTTGAAAACCCTGGTAAGAATCAATTATCTCTACCTGGGCAGAGCCCATCATACCAAACTATGTCACAAATACCTGTTTAGCCTATGGGTGGGCCACTCTTGTTCAGATTCTCCTTTGATTTAATTAGCTGGTTGGGGTTAAAAATGGGTATGGTCTACTGCTCATGCTGCAAGGACTGTAGGGAAAGCAGCACTTCTTAGGTCAGTTAGCAGGGTAGGGCAGGCAATGATAAGACATTTTTGGTATAGATTGGGAAGAGCAGAAAATAAAGGTACCCTAGGTAGAGCACAGAGAATTTTTGCCAAGCAGAAATAATGGTTACTTAATACTAGCAAATGTATGAGATTAACTAGTATCCAAATTGTTGTGTGCCTGTACCTTGATTCAAGCAAACTACCATATATAAAAACTGAATTTTACACAAGCGAAAAATGACTATTCATTTTCTAAACAAAATGATTAAATTAAAAATTTTTTGATGTTCACATGTATATATCACTATGTAATCTGTAACCCAAAATACAAACCCTAAACAAAATTAGCAAAGGTAAAAAAGATGATAGACAAGCAAGAATTTCAATAGAAATTTAAACACAGCAAGCATAGCTCGGATTCTGACAATCATATAGAAATAGATTTTCTCTATGTTTTCTTGGCATTTTGTACAACTCCTAACCTACTACTTTATTGTATATATTTATTTTCTTTACATAAGTGTTTCCTGAATCTAGAAGACAGAGACTGTTTTGTTTACTATCCTATCTCCAGCACCTATGATCATGCCTGGCATATAGGAGGCATTTCCGAATGCTGACTCAGTGGCTAGATGGAAGGATGTAAGAATGGAACAAACTAGACACTGTGAATCCTGTCGGCCCATATTATTGTCCTACTAAGAGTTTCACAGAAAAGAATACAAAATGGAACATATACAACATTAAAATTTTAATTGTTTAGAATGATTTCCTATGGATGATAGAAGATTCTCCTTCTATCTGCATTGTTGATTTCAGGAAATATGTAGAAAGCCAACAACTTTGTCCTGAATTTTACTGTCTGTGAGGCAAAATTATTCTTTCTTGTCATTAATTTTTAGTGGCAGTATGAAGATGAATCAATTTTTTTTCTTAATTGGTTTTTAGGAGGTACTGGAGATTGAACCTGGGACCTCATATGTGGGGGCAGGCACTTAACTACTGAGCTATATCCACTCCCTGATGAATCAAAATTTGAAAATGCTTTGTTGATCTATTCAGTGAATTATAAAATTAAACTAAAAGTTGCATGCAAAGACTACCACATGCAAAGTTATAAAGGGGTGACTGTGTGGAAAGGCATATAGTGTCTGCTTGCAAAAAAGCTCATGACTTTGGAAGTATGGCACAATGAACTATGATTTGAGGTAAAATGTCAAAGATGTAATAGAAAAGGTACAGACCAGGTATTATGAGAGCATATAGAAGGGGATATTAATTCTGACTGGAGGAATTCACAAGTTTTAGCAAAGGAAATGGCATTTATGCGGCCTTAAGTATGACTAGGATTTTTTACAGGAAGAAATAGAAGAGGGGGTTTTTGAAGTAGAGAGAATACCAAAAATACAAAAAATAACAGTGTAAAATATTTGTGGAAAGTTTAAAAATCTGGTCTGATGGAAGGAGAATAAAGATGGGATAAAAAAATCAAAGTGAGATTTCATAGTAAGGCATTAACACTTTGTACTTCAGATGATGGGAAGCATTCAAGAGGATTCAAATGATCAGTTGTATATTTCAGGAAGCTATGTGAAGAATGGACTAGTAAAACAAAAGATTAGAGACCAGGCATGACTATGGGAATGGATAGATGGATGCGTACACAAAATACTTACACATATAAGATTAGGTAACCCAAAATATCTGAGGTGAGGGGAGAGAAGTAATAAAGATTCTTGGTATTTCCAGCCAGGGTGATGAGTATGACGCCATTAACTGAAATAGGAAACCAGGAAAAGAAACCTGTTTGAAGTAAGAATAACACACACTGAGCTAGAGATAACCTTATGCAGCCCTGCTTACCACGCAGTTTTAAAAAATGTGGATACAAGTCTTTGAGGAGAATAGAGAGCCAGAGACATATCTGAGGAAGTCGCTCACACAGAACGGACAGTGAAGATAGTGGGGTATGAGGGGATGGCTTTAATTTTCATAAGAAAGCATATAGAAAAGAGACGTTGAGGATGGAAGTGTATTTATAGGATAAGTAGTGAGGTAGTAAGGAAGAAATCAATGAAAGAGAGAAAAAGAAAGGGAAGAGAGACAGGAGAGCAGTATCACAGAAGTCAAAGGCAGAGGGAGAGATGAAAATATAGAATGTGACAAATGGACTGGAATAATAAATAAGAGGATAGTGTTAGCTCTGGTGGTTAAGAAGTTATTGGGGGAAGCAAATGTGGGCACCTACCTACCACATGGGAAGTCCCGGTTCAGTTCTCAGTGCCTCCTAAAGAAGACGAGCAAGAAAGCGAGCAGGCGTGGTGAGCTGATGCAACAAGATGACACAATGAGATGACGCAACGAGGAGACACAATGAGGAAACACAATGAGAGACACAACAAGCAGGGAGTGGAGATGGCTCAAGTGATTGGGTGCCTTCCTCCCACATGGGAGGTCCCAGGTTCAGTTTCCAGTGCCAATGCAAACAATGGGGGGGGGGGAGGAATAAATAAATAAAAATAAATCTTGAAAAAAAAAAAAAGAAGAAGACATTATTGGTGAAGGGAGCTCAGTGAGCGCCTGCTTCCCATGTATGAAGTCCCGGGTTCAAGTCCCAGTTCCTCCTAAAAAATAAAAAATAATAAAAATGAAAAAATTAAAAAAAGAAGTTATTGGTCACCTTTGCCAGAAAATTTAAAGTAAAACAGGTAGGAGGAAGAAGATGGTTACTACTAACACCAAAAAGTAAATGGGCAGCAAAAGAAGAAAAGATGAGTATGTACTAGATTTTAATGAATTTTAAAGGTAAAGCAGAGTCTCCAACTCCTCATTATAAAACATTGATATTAATTCTCTATTAGGTATACAGCAGAAATATCAGTAGGTATTTTATGAAATTTATCAAGGTTTTTAATGAATTGACAATCAGCAGCGTAGGGTAATTAGGAAAACATCTTTATATCAAAAAGGCATTTGAAAATATGGGTCCTGTTTTTATACAAGCTAACTACAAGTTAACAGTATGAAAATTTATCTATCCTCCACTTCCACTCAGTCCCTTTGATGGCTCCTGAAGCCTAATGGCCTCTACCGCCACATCATTAAAACTTTGGAATACCTAGTCTTCTCAGGAAGACTGAAAACTATTTGAAAACACTGATAATTTTGTTGAGAATTTAAAATTATTTTATTATTTGTAGGACATTATTCAGAAATTGTGCCAATGTTAGATTGCTGCTTCACATGTAGAAATGTCTCTTTATCCCTCAATTAACAATATAAATAATCTGTTCCCCATGTTGGCTTTAGATGTTGGGCATACTGTTTAATCCTGGAGAACATTTAAGAACAAAGTACTATTCTCACTGAGGATATTTAGAAGATAAATAATAAATGATAATGTGTCCATTGTTCATTGTAAAGTCAAATATTTTTTTATGAAAGAGACCATCACCAATAACTATTTAAACACTCATTAGATATGTTAGTTGAGCATGAAATGCACTAATGAGAACAGACTGAAATTTTCATTTTGTTTTTATCTTTTGACAAGAAAAAAATTCAAACCAGATTATAATCATTCCTATAGCTCTGAAAAGCCCCATTTTGGACTTAGAGTAATCTAGAAGATTAAGAAACATTTTAAAATTCCATCCCTACTTTTGCTTTTAACTCTACGTGGAGCAGTTTTCTAACCTCTTAAAGACCACAAGCTACATTTGTAAATTCGGTTAATAGTGTTTGCCTGCCCACTTCAGAGGGTCATTTGAGAATTATGAGATAATATTCTTGTAGCTTTGAACTACAAAGATAAAAGGCCTTAATTATCAATGATCAGTGGAATTATTCTGATGTCATTTTTCCTACTCAGGTTTCCCTATAGTCTGTTCTTGGAAGAGGCTACAAAAATCGTTCAATATAAGTCTTAGCTTGTTTCATCTAGATGTAGGCCAGTCGTAGCAATTATAGAGCCTAAACAGAGCATTCAAAAGAATAACAGTAAGAATAGACATGCTTATAAGAACAGAAAACATGCAGAGAACAGAAAACCATTTAGAAAACAACTGATGCTGGCATATTTTCACAGAACTACAAAAAATAAAATAAATCTTTTGAAATGACATAAAACTGGATATTAAATAATGAGTTAGGAAGCCACCTTGTAAGCCATCTACTTTCCTGATTTATGACAATGCAATTGTGTTTAGAAACTGACCATATGAGGAAAAACAAAACAAAAATAGAGAAATCATTCAATGTTTTAAAATTTTGCTTTATTTAAAAGGAACAAAATATATTTAATCGAATCTTCTAAAAACCAGAATTTCAGTTGCCAATCAGACTGAACACTCTGAGTCCAATGTGTCCATTAATGAATAGCCAAGAGATAGGAATGGCTCTGTGAAAACTTAAAATCTCTTTGTCCAGGACCTGGGAATATTTTTCTGTCATTCCCTCTGTTCTGGCCATACCTTTCTTAGATGTGCAGTCCATTGAGAGCCTGGGTCATCTGGACCTGCTATCTACAAAGAACTATAGTGAAAATCTTCTCTCCTTCCTTTCCTTGAGCAAAACTTCTATTAAAAATATACCTATGAATTTTTCTTACAAAAATATTTTATCTGAATCTAATCAATTCTCTAGATTGAACTTCCATTTTACAGACAATACAGGAACAAAATGAACACGTTAAATGACACATGAGGAAGCATAAGGACAAGTCCAGAATGAGAGACATTCTACAAGAATACTGGCTAAGACTCTTCAAGAAAACAAAGGAAAAGAAGACAAAAAGTTATAGAAGACTTCCGGGAAGATGACAGACTAGTAAGACATGGGAATCTCTTCTCCAGAAAAATAGTTAGAGGACAGGCTGAAACAGCCCCAAAGTAGATCTTCTAGGATTTAGGACAGTAGGTGAAGGCTGTATACCACGAAGAGGAGAGAGGGACAAAAGAGGGAAATCGCGATGACAGAACAGTGACCGTGAGTTGGAACCAGGGGCAGCTGCTGCTGCTGGCACCCTCCCCCATACTAAAGACTCTTTAGAACTCTCAGGCCTCTAAGCCTGCTACTACAAAGGGGGCTCCAGGGATCTACCACCCCAGGAAAGGGGAGAGAGAGGGACACAGTCTAAGGCTCACTCAGCTTCTGACCCACAAATTTGGTCTGCTGTGCCCCATGATTCCTTCCAGGCCAGGTGAGACCACACAGTGGTTTGCCCTGGGAGCCGGGGAAGGACTGGAAAAATCCGACCCTCGCAATCTCCCCTCTTCCAGCCTGTACTAATTGTTGAGGACTCCACAGGAAAGGGGAAAGAGAGGGACACAGCCTAAGGCTGACTCAGCTTTTGACATACAAATTTGGTCTGCTGTGTCCCAAGAGCCCTTCCAGGCCAGGTGGGGCTGCACCTTTGTTTGCATTGGATCGTTCAAGGGGCTAAAGATATACAACCCTCCCAATTTCCCTCTCTACTAACAGGGACTAATTGTTGAGGACTCAGAGGGGAGTGGAAATATTTCCTAGCCGGGAAAAGGGAGGGGGCTGCCACAGAAGGCTGGAGAACTGTCTCACATTAAATTTGAATTACAAGGCTCCTAGCCTCCAGAAAGGAAGCCCTATCACATAGATCTGGTATGTGTTATAACAAATACACTCCAACCAGACACTGAATTGAGAACTGCCAAAGAGCACCATTTAGTGGCAGACCAAGGAAGTGCACACAAGAAAATTAAAAATAAGTAGGAGAGGCTTTTTCTGGCCTCTATAGCCTCCCTGCCCAAGGTCCTAGGAAGCGATTCTACAGCCAATTACTGGGTCCAGTGCCCAGTTTTGAGCAACCAGCAGGATAATCCTAACAATCCTAGTGAGCCAAAAATCAAAGAGCTGTGGTAACTCACAGCCTCCTGCCACTAAATCCCTATAAAAGAGAAAGAGAGTGAGCATCTGAGTAAACTACATCCTAACCAGATGCCTAAAAACCAGCAAAAAATTATGAGCCATACTAAATAGAAGACATGGCCCAAGAAAAGGAATATATCAAGGTCCCAGAAGAGATGCAGAATTTGAGAGAACTAATCAGCAAGATGAGCACAAATTTCCAAAATCAAATTAATGAGTTGAAAACAATATAGTTAAAGAGATAAATGACATCAAGAATTTGAAATCATGAACAGAAAAGTAACAGAGCTCATGGGAATGACAGACACAAAAGGTTAGATCAAAAACACATTTGATACATTCAACAGCAGACTCAAAATGATAGAAGAAAGAATAAGTGACACCGAAGACAGAACAGCTAAAGTGAAGAGAGAAAAGAATGGAAAAAATTGAGCACGGGCTCAGAGAGTTGAATGACAACACAAACCACAGCAACATACATGTTATGGGAGTTCCAAAAGGAGAAGAGAAGGGAAAAGGGGCAGAAAGAGTATTTGAGGAAATAATAGTTGAAAACTTCCCAACTCTCATGAAAGAAATGAACTTACATGTCCAAGAAGCACACTGTACCACAATCAAAATAAATCTAAATAGACCTATGCCAAGACACATACTACTCAGAATGTCAAATGTCAAAGAAAAAGATAAAATTCTCAGAGCACCAAGAGAGAAGCAAACGATCATTTACAAGGGACGTCCAGTAAGACTTAGCGCATATTTCTCTTCAGAAACCATGGAGGCGAGAAGACAGTGGCATGATACAATTAGGAAACTGAAAGACAAAAAACTGCCAGACAAGAATTCTTTATCCAGCAAAACTGTCCTTCAAATATGAAGGTGAATATAAAGTATTCACAAACAAACAGAAACTGAGAGAGTTTGCAAAAAAGAATCCACCTTTGCAGGAAATATTAAAGGAAGCCTTAGAACCTGAAAGAAAAGGACAGGAAAGAGAGGTTTGGAGGAGAGTATAGAAGAAAGAATAGCAGAAAGGATAACCAAAAGAATAAAAAGGCAGACAAAAACAAGATGACACATAAAAATCAAAGAATAAAATGGAGGAAGTAAATAGTGCATTTACAGTAATATCATTGAATGCAAATGGATTAAACTCCCCAATCAAAAGATACAGGCTGAGAGAGTGGATAAAAAAACATGAGCCATCCATATGCTGCTTAACAGAAACTCACCTTAGACCCAGGGATACAAACCGGTTGAAAGTGAAAGGTTGGAAAAATATACTCCACGCGAATAGCAACCAGAAAAGAACTGGGGTAGCTATACTAATATCAGACAAAACAGATTTTAAATGCAAAAAAGTTATAAGAGCTACAGAAGGCCATTATATATTAATAGAAGAGATGATTCACCAGGAAGCTATAACCGTCATAAATATCTACTCACCTAACCAGGATGCCCCAACATATATGAGACAAACTCTGGAAAAACTGAAGGGAGAAATAGACATTTCTACAATAATCGCTGGAGACTTCAACACCTCACTCACATCATTAGATAGAACAACTAGACAGAAGATCAACAAGGAAACAGAGAACTTGAACAATATGATAAACAAGTTAGACCTAACAGACATATAAAGAACACTGCATACAAACTCAGCAGGTTATACATTCTTCTCAAGTGCCCATGTATCTTTCTCCAAGATAGATCACATGTTAGAGCACAAAGCAGCTCTCAATAAATATAAGAAGATGGAAATTATACAAAGAACATTATCAGATCATAATGGAATGAAACTAGAAATCAATAATAGACAGGAAAAAAGTAAATTCACAAATGTGTGGAGACTGAATAACACACTCCTAAATAATTGGTGGGTCAAAGAAGAAATTGCAAGTGAAATCAGTAAATATATTGAGACAAATGAAAATGAGAACACAACATATCAAAACTTATGGGATACAGTGAAGGCAGTCTTGAGAGGGAAATTTATAGCTGTAAATACCTATATTAAAAAACAAGAAAGCTAAATTCAAAGATTTAACTGAACAAATAGAGAAACTAGAAAAAGAACAGCAAACCAATCCCAAAACAAAAAGAAGGAAAGAAATAATAAAGATTAGAGCAGAAATAAATGAAAATGAGAACAGAAAAACAATAGAGAAAATCAACAAAACCAAAAGCTGGTTCTTTACGAAGATCAATAAAATTGACAAACCCCTCGCTAGACTAACAAAGAAAAAAATAGAGAAGATGCAAATAAATACAATCAGAAATGAAAGGGGGAAGTTACAAATGACCTCAGAGAAATAAAAAGAATCATAAGAGGATATTTTGAGAAACTATATGCCAACAAACTAGACAACCTAGAAAAAATGGACAAATTTCTAGAAACGCACAACCAACCTACACTGACGCTACAAGAAATACAAGAACTTAACAAACCAATCACATTTAAGAAGATTGAATCCGTCATTAAAAATCTCCCAGCAAAGAAATGTCCAGGACCAGATGGCTTCACAGGTGAATTTGACCAAGCATTTCTAAAAGAATTAACACCAATCCTGTTTAAACTCTTCCAAAAATTGAAGAGGACAGAAAATTACCCAACACATTTTATGAAGCCAACATCACCCTTAAACCAAAGGCAGATAAAGATTCTACAAGAAAAGAAAATTACAAACCAATCTCTCTAAAGAACATAGATGTAAAAATTCTCAACAAAATACTTGCAAATCGAATCCAACAGCATATCAAAAGACTCACGACAAAGTGGGATTTATTCCTGGTATGTTGAAGGCTGGTTCAACATAAGAAAATCAATCAATGTGATACACCACATTAAAAGTTGAAGGAAAAAAACCACATGATCATCTCAATAGATGCAGAAAAGGCATTCGACAAAATCCAGCATCTTTTTTTGATAAAAATACTTCAAAAGATAGGAATAAAAGGAAAATTCCTCAATATGATAAAAGGCATATATGAAAAAGCCCCAGCCAACATCATACTCAATGGGGAAAGGTTGAAAGCTTTCCCCCTAATATCAGGAACAAGACAAGGATGCCCACTGTCACCATTGTTATTCAGCATTGTACTAGAAGTTCTAGCTAGGGCAATTAGACAAGACAAAAAAATTAAAGGCGTCCAAATAGGAAAAGAGGAAGTAAAACTCTCACTGTTTGCAGATGACATGATCCTGTACTTAGAAAATCCTGAAGTATCCACAACAAAGCTACTTGAACTAATAAATGAGTTCAGCAAAGTGGCAAATCAACATGCAAAAATCAGTAATGTTTTTGTACACTAGTACTGAACAACCTGAGGAGGAAATCAGGAGGAAAATTCCATTTTCAATAGCAACAAAAAGATTCAAATACCTAGGAGTTAATTTAACCGAAGAAGTACAGGACCTATATGCAGAAAACTACAAAACAATGCTAAAAGAAATTTAAAAAGACCTAAACAAATGGAAAGACAATCCGTGTTCATGGATTGGAAGAATAAATATCATGAAGATGTCAATCTTGCCCAAACTGATTTATAGATTCAATGCAATACCAATCAAAATCCCAACAGCTTACTTTACAGAATTAGAGAAGGCAATTACCAAATTCATCTGGAAGGGTAAGTGCACCCGAATAGCCAAAAGTATTCTAAAAAAGACAAGCGACATGGGAGGAATTTCACTGCCTGACCTTGAAACATATTACAAAGCTACAGTGGTCAAAACAGCATGGTACTGGCATAAAGATAGACACATCGATCAGTGGAATAGAATTGAGAACCCAGAAATAAACCCTCATCTATACAGTCAACTGGTTTTTGACAAACCTACCAAGCCCACGCTAACGGGAAAAAACAGTCTCTTCAACAAATGGTGTTGGGAGAACTGGATATCTATAATCTAAAGAATGAAAAAGGACCCCTATCTCACTCCCTATAGAATAATCAACTCAAAATGGATGAAAGATGTAAATATAAAAGCCAGGACCATAAAACTACTAGAAGAAAATGTACGGAAACCTCTTCAAGACCTTGTAGTAGGTGGTGGTTTCTTGGACCTTACACCCAAAGCACGTGCAACAAAAGAAAAAGTAGATAAATGGGACCTCCTCAAAATTCAACACTTTTGCACCTCACAGGACTTTGTCAGAAGGGTGAAAAGGCAGCCAACAAAATGGGAAAAAATATTTGGAAATCACATATCTGATAAGGGTTTAATATCCAGGATTTATAAAGAGATGTTACAACTCAACAATAAAAAGACAAACGACCCAATTAAAAAATGGGTGAAAGACTTGAATAGACATTTCTCCAAAGAAGAAATACAAATGGCAAAAAAACACATGAAGAAATGTTCAACATCACTCATGATTAGAGAAATGCAAATCAAAACTACAATTTCACACCTATCAGAATGGCCACTATTAAAAAGACAAGGAACTACAAGTGTTGGAGAGGAAGTGGAGAGATAGGAACACTTCTTCACTGTTGGTGGAATGCAGAATGGTACAGCCACTGTGGAGGACTATTTCGCAGTTCCTAAAGAAGTTGAATATAGATTTGCCATATGACTCGGCAATACCACTACCAGGTATATACCCAGAAGAACAGAGAGCAGTGACACGAACAGACATCTGCACACCAATGTTCATAGCCACATTATTCACCATTGCCAGTAGTTGGAAACTACCCAGGTGTCCATCAACAGACGAATGGATAAACTGTAGTCTATTCACATGATGGAATATTATGCAGCTGTGAGAACAAATGAAGTCGTAAAGCATATGGCAACATGGATGAACCTGGAGGACATTTTGTTGAGTGAAGCAAATCAGACACAAAAGGACAAATACTGTATGAATATGTTACTATGAACCAAATATATTGTGTAACATAGTTTGATTCAAAAAATTTTTTATATGTTTCCAGTACATTTAATTGAGAAATGTATATATTTATTCATCTGTGTTTACTTTTTAGTTTTTAATTGTTTATATTTTCAATTATTAAATGTACAAAATAAAGTGAAAAAAAAAAGTTATAGGTCTGCTCTAGATCAGGAATTGGCAAACTTTGGCCCATAGGCAAAATCTGGTTTGCCACTGCTTTTACTGGAACACAGTATGGCTCATTCATTTTCATATTGTCTGTGGCTGCTTTTGCACTATACCAGCAGAATCAAGTAGTTGCCACATAGACCATATAGCCCACAAAGCCTAAAATATTTACTATCTGGCCCTTTAAAGAAAAATATTGCCAACCCCTACTCTGTATTAACATAGATTAAAGGGCTCCAAGAACAATGCAGTAATGAGAAGCTTTATTTGATCCTGGTTCAAACAAAATAGCTAGAAAAAGGCATTTTGGAGACAAACTGTGAAATCTGAATATAGACTGAATATTAGCTGTTTTTCTAGAAAAACTGTTTATTTTATTAGTGTAATAATGATTGTTTCTTAGGCTGCTTAAAGCAAATACCATGAAATGGTTCAGCTTGAACAATGGGAATTTTTTTCTTTCCTAATTGAGATTTTATTGGTTGTTTTGAAGATCAGCACACAGACATCATGAACAATTTGTACACAATTCTTAATGTACGTACCAAAAACCTAAAAAACCATGAAGTTGTAACTCTTTTCTAAAGTTATTCTAGTGACTTTCTAGCTTAAAATTTGGAGGAAAGTTTTCCTTAAAAGGACATCAAGTACCAATATCTTCAAACACTGATGAACTACTGCATCATAAACCCCACTAATTCACAATTTAATATCATACACACTATGTACTGACATTTTCAATCTTTCATAACATCTAACAAAGTCATTATAAAAACTGGACTACCATGACCAAGAATGTCACAGAGAGCATACAGTTCTGAGAGGAAGAGCCACGTATCAGGGAATGGTTTTAAGAAACAATTCTACTTAAAAATATGAAAAGAGAAGTAATTTAAAATGTTCAAAACATATTAGGGAAGCGGTTGTGGCTCAATCAGTAGGGCTCCCGTTTACCATATGGGAGGCCCCAGGTTCGGTTCCTGGGGCCTCCTGGTGAAGGCAAGCCCGCCCGCACGGCGTGGTTGGCTGACCCAGCGAGCACAAGCAGCAAGGGGGGCATAAATGAATAAATAAATAAAATCTTTAAAAAAAAAAAAAAAACATATTAAATACATAACTGTGGCTACAAATCACCATTTAGTATGTGTTGTATTATAGGGTATAAAAACTACCCACCCTATGGAGTGTTAAGTTGACATCCAAGATGGTCAAAGTCTCCCATAATTCAATATCCCACTATTTTCTGGTTGTACAAAAAATAAACAAGCAAATGATTTCCCCCTCTTAAAAAAAATCATTTACACTTAAAAAATGGGATGAGGTAGGATTCCAATCTCCTTCAAAATATGTCTTCTAGAGCTACTAAAAAACTTGTATTTACAAAATAGTCAATAAAAATATTACTCTGGATTGTTCCAAAAGGGAGAAACAGCAACCACTGGTAAGACATGGTACATGATATTAATCAGACTTGGCTTCTTTCTCTCCTGCTTCATCAGAGTATGCACTCTCATTTTTAGTTTCCCCATTTTCTGCAGGTAAATCTTTAGTTTCTTGGTTAGCTACTTCAGGTTGTTTTCCTTTTGCTCCCCTTTTCTCTTTTGGTTGCACTTTTTTGTCCGAAGATTTATCCTTTCCCACAGTCTTTTTTGGCTTTGTTTCTACTTTCGCAGGAGCAGGTTTAGCTGACAGCCTCACTGATCTCCTCTTGGGTTCTTCCTTCTCTGCTCCTGTGGCCCGCTGACCTTCCTCTTGGGCATCTTGGCAGTGGAGGATGCCGGGTGTTGCAGGCCAAGAGCCTTCAAGAAACTGGGCTGCTGGCCACTGCTGCTTCTCCCACCCCCAGAGCTGCTAACAATGGGAATTTATTAGCGTACAATTTTGAGGTTGAGAAAGTGTCCAAATCAAGGCATCACCATGGCGATGCTTTCTTCCTGAAGACCGGCTGCTGGCAATCCTTGGTTCCTCTGCCACATGGCAAGGCACATGGTCTACTGGTCTCTCCCATCTCTTACAAGTTCACTGATTTCAGCTTCTTGCTTCTGTGGCTTTCTTTCTCTTTGTACTCATTCCATCTATAAAGGATTCCAGTAAGAGGATTAAGACCCATTTTGGGGGGCGGATGTGGCTCAAATGGTTGGGCGTCCGTCTACCATATGGAGGGACCTGGGTTCGATCCCCGGGACCTCCCGGTAAAAAAAAAAAAAAAAAAAAAAAAAAAGACTGAATGAGGTGAGTCACACCTTACTGATACAGCCTAGTCAAAAGGTCCTACTTACAGTGGGTCCACACCCACAGGAATGGGTTATATTTAAGAACATGTCTTCCTGGAGTACCTACAGCTTTAAACCACCACAATGGTTATGTAGGAGAATAACATTTTTTTAGAGATGCGTGCTGAAATGGTTAAGGATGAAGTGTCACAATGTCTACAATTTACTTTTCAAATAGTTAAGCAAAAATATAGGCATCACATCTATAGATAAGTAAATGTGGCAAAATAATAATTGTTGAAAGTAGATGGAGGTTATATATATTAATTACACTATGTTTCAACTTTTCTCTGGGTAGGAAATTTATCAAAGTAAAATGTTGGGGAAAATTGTTTTAATTAAGTAAACGTCAAAATTGGAAGGGACTTCTGTTCCTTTAGTGCCCTACTCTTTTCTGTGTCAGAAAATGTTAAAAACCCTACTGTCTTGGTGACCAAAAAAATTTAAAGAATGATTTAATTAAAAATTACCTCTCTTAAGCATATTTTACAGGACTAACTACGATTAAGGCAAAAAGATAAATCATTTAGGAGATAATTTTAGGTATTAGTGGTAGGCTACTAGCACTCCTCATACAACTAACCTTTTCCTTTGTGCTTAAAGCTAGACTTTCCACAGATGACAACAGATCAGACAGTTGAGGGAGTAGCTTTCTGAAGAGATTTTTATTTCTGCAAGATTGACCTTTCATTTCTCAAAGTATTCTCTATTTCCCCTTGTTATTTGTTTTTTTTTGAGGGGGGGAGTTAGGGGACTTGAGACATAATTCATATACTATAAAATTTACCCTTTTAAAGTATACAATTCAGTGGGTTTTATGAAGTTGTGCAACTACCTCCACTATCTTGTTCCAGGACATTTTCATCACGCCCAAAAGAAACCCAATACCTATTAGTAGTCATTCCCCGTTTCCCCACTCCTCCCAGGCTCTGTAGGAAACCACTAATCTGCTTCTGCCTCCATGGATTTGCCTATCATGTAAACGGAATCATACAATATGTGGCCTTTTATGTGGCTCCTTTCATTTGGCATGATGTTTTCCATAATGTTTTCATCCATATTAGCATGTATCAGTACATCATTCCTTTTTGTGACTGAATAATATTCCACTATATGCATGTACTACATTTTGTTTATCAGTTCAGTTGATGAAATTTAAGTTGTTTCTACTTTTTGGCTATTATGGATAATGCTGCTATGAACATTCCTGTACAAGTTTTTGAGTGAAAATATGTTTTCATTTTCTCTTGGGTATATACCTAAGTGTGGAATTGCTAGGTTATATAGTTAACTCTATGTTTATCTTTTTTTTTTTTTTTTTTTTTTTTTTTGTATTTGTTTTGGTATTTATTTGAATATAAACATATTTCATATACTTAACAGCAAGTAAAACAGATGTACCAGGAAGCTGTGGCATCTATATCTCGTAGCTCACGGTATCCCCCATTCCCTCCTTATTACATGGACTACACCCTGGAATATGCATTCCCTAGTTTAAGAAACTCTGATGAGATCTTTCACAAAAGTGTATTTGCTTTAATGTTGACTGTTAAAACGCTTCAGATATAGAAATTCACTTGGCTAGAACAAATTCATGAGAAAGCCTTTGTTGTACAAGATAGAATAGTGAGTTTCACAGGACCCTACCTTTCTGCTGAGATCCATGAGGGGGTCACTATAGCATGAGGGGGAAGGGAAGGAGGAATAGGCAAGCTCTTGGTCCTCTATGTTTAATTTTTTGAAGAATTGCCAAACTGCTTTCCAAAGTAGCCGTCCACTATTATCTTGTTCATACCATTATCAACTATTCTTATAGCTACCTGTGCATGTCTCTATCTCCTAGCTAGACAGGCACCCTGCTTAACACAGTTGCTGGCACACAACTGATACTCAATTCATGTTCACTGAGTAAAGTCAACAGGCAAATTAGAACACACTTATTGATCTGAGAGAAATATGGCAGGTTTACAAAAACTTCAGTGTGGACAATCATCTTTTAATAATAGAAAAGAATGTTCTATCATACATGAGATATGGAATAGCACAGTGATTAGGAACACAGGCTTTGGCGTAGGTCTGTGTTGATTGTGAGTCATGGCTTTTCTTCTACTAGCTGTGTAACCTTGAGTCTCAGTGTGTCAATTCTCTCATCTATAAAATGCCAATAATATCTATTTCATAGGGTTATTAGGAAATAATCCAGGGAAATAATAAGATATCCATAAAGTTGAGTCATTATTGCATCAACATATTTCAGTTTATTAATATTTCTTACCACCAAATGCATCATCAGTTTGGAACTGAGAAGGGATTGGTATAAGTTTTTCTAACTGGTAGATTTTTAACTTAGTTTACAAAAATTATGACTGGAGTAAACTTTCACTTACCTATCTAGGGTATAATGAATTGACTGTAAATCTGTCTTAAAAATCCTAATTTCATAGTAATAATGTCAGCTAAATATAAACTAAGTAATAATTTAAGATTTTATTAAAGCAATTATTCCTTAAAGAGTGAGAGAAACTAACAGAGCCCAAAGAAAGGCATAAAGCATGGTTTATGGGATCAATTTCATAATTTATGAAGACATCTAGTACATCTGCAAAGTTGTGACCTTCCCTAAACACACATACTTGCTATGTACTATATATACTTTTATAAATGCCAATCTGATATTGAACTTATTGAAAACATTAAGTTATCATTCAGCCATCAACAAAAACCAATGTCACATTTTCATATGGTCCATAAACTGTCTGATTTGTTAGGAGCATTTTTTTAATTAGGCAACACTTTATATGTATTTAGCCAGGCATTATATCTATATATTTACAGACATAACTGTAAAAGATACAACTGTAAAAAAGATTTTGATTAATGTGGTATAAGTAAAAGAAATAGTCTTAAAATGCAAATCTAAAGGAAAATATTTTTTCCATATTGCCAATTGCTTTTATTTTTAATTTCAAAAAACAAATGACCAAATTTAAGCTTTTTTTTTTCCTTTTTTAACTTTTTATTCTGAAATAATTTCAAACTTACAGAAAGACTGCAAAAATATGACAAAAACAATACTGAGATCCAGAGGTTACTTATGCTCGTCTTAGGCAGATCTTACTAACTGCCACAGTAAACAAAGCCTCAAACAGGGGTGCTGAGGGCTCTAGAGACATCTGGACACTATAGACAAAGCACACAACCCCATGAAATCAGCACCCCATCAGTGGACCTTACCTTGGAATATAAGATACCTTATTTCCCCACTGTAACAGAGTTAGGCTCATTTATAATTTCCCTACACAAGAGTCTTCTACCCCTTTTATTTGAACCTATAATTAGTACTATACCCATCAAATATATGTACCAGAGACTTGTATCTTTGATCTATTCATTTGCTGGTTAATCCTTGAATCTCAACAGAGTTATGGTCAACACCTACTCTCCAGTTCATCAGACTCGTCCAGGACAACTAACAAAATGACGATGACAACACCCATCCCCAAAAGCAGAGTATCTACAACTGCAAACAAAACAGTTTCTTCCACTGCCCCATAACATCTAAGCTTCCTCTCAATCTGAAGCAGGGTGGGCATCACCATTCTAAAATCCTCAAGACTGAAGAATGTACAAACATTAAGTGGGGAATGCAGCCATGGACCAAAGTAGACTCAATATTATTGTAATAACGAAGAACTTGTAACATTAATGTAAAGATAGTGGTTACAAAACACACACACAACACAGAAGAGTCCAACATACCCCCTAGCCAGATGCCAGATGCCAGATACCCAGATTTACCAACTTTTAACATTTGCCACATTTGTTCTCTCTCTCTCCTAACTATTTGAGAGTATGTTGCATCATCCTCCTTTAACACTTAATACTTCCATGTACATTTCCTAAGAACAAAGGCATTCACTTATATAACCACATTAAATATAATTACTAAGTTCAAGAAATATGACATAGAGCATACAGTCTATATTCCAATGTTTTCAATTGTCCCAATAATGCCCTTTTGGACATTTTCCCCTCCATTATTAGATCCAGTCCAGGATCATATATTGCATTTAAATGTCACTGTCTCTAGTTTCTCTCTCTTTTTTAAATTGTAGAAACATATATATATGTTTATATATAACATAAACTTTCCCATCTCAACTACTCCCAAGCATACATTTTCAGTGGAGTTAATCACCCCTGATTAACATACATTATGAAAACTTTCCCACCAACCCAAACAGAAATTCTGTACCTATTATGTATTAACTTCCCCATCTCCCTCCTCCCCTGCTCCTGGGAACCTGTAATCTACTTTCTGTGTCTATAAATTTGTATATTCTAGTTATTTCAAATAAACGGAATCATCTAATATCTGTCCTTTTGGGTCTAACGTATTTCACTCAACATGATATCATCAAGGTTCACTCATGTTGTAGTATGTATTAGAACTTCACTCCTTTTTATGGCCAAATAATATTCCATTTATGTATACACTATATTTTGTTTATTCAGTCATCTGCTAGTAGACAGTTGGGTTGTTTCCACCTTTTGGCTATTGTGAATAATGCCATGATGAACATTGGTATACAAATATTAGTTCAAATCCCCATTTTCAATTCTTTTGTGTATATATATATATATCTAGAATTGGGATTGCTGGGTCACATGCTAATTCTAAGTTTAACTTTTTGAGAAACCATCAAACTGTTTTCCACAATGGCTGTACAATTTTACACCCCCACCAAAATGTTCAAGGGTTCCTGTTTCTCCACATCCTCTCCAACGCTTGTTATTTTTCATTTTTTAAAATAGTAGCCATTCTAAAGTGGGTTTAAGTTGGTATATCATTGTGGTTTTGATTTTTACTTCCTTAATTGCTGATGACATTGAACATCTTTTCACATGTAAAAGTTTTTATAAACTCTTGATTCGAAGCATTTTCTGAGATGCTGAAGAATATAAGTTTTTTGTTCAATTCCAAATGCATATATACTTTGCCTATGCCTGAAATTATCACAGATCACAGCTCCTTGACATATATTCAATTTCTAACCCCTCATTTAGTGATGAATTGTGTTAAATTGTGGATAAAAGGTTAGCTTTGAGGTCCATTGATAAATTACACTTTTCTAGTTACCAGAAGAGGGAAAATAAATCTCCAACTCTGGCTTACAAATTTAATGTTAATACCTAATGATAATAATAATACATAAACAAAATGGGAGAAAAATTTTAGGGGAGAGCTAAGAAAAGGAAAGAAACCTAAAAGAATAAAGAACAAAATCCAAATATTTAACAATATAAAAAGTAAATATCTTTCTTAAGAAAAAAAATCACAATTAACACCACCAGTATATAAGGATATAAATATCTTTGTATGTGTATGCATGTGTGTGTGTGTGTAGGTAGGTATACATACACACAAGGATGTTTATTGCTGGATTGTTGTGGTGGCAAAAACACCAATAAATACAACAAACTGGAAACATCCTGAATGTCTATTTATAGGAGAACAGTTGACTAGATGTGGGATATCTATACTATGGAGCATTATGAAGCTATTTAAAAAGAATGGATCATATCTGTACCTGGTATTGCCTATGATCCATTTAGTAGGAGAGCAAGTTCAGAGTAAGGTATATAATATAATCAAATTCTGGTAAAAATATTCAACCACTCTGTATTAGTCAGCCAAAGGGGTGCTAATGTGAAATACCAAAAATGGATTGGTCTTTATAAAGGGTATTTATTTGGGGTAGAAGTCCACAGATACCAGGCCATAAAGCGTTAAGTTTCTTCTCTCACCACAGTCCATTGCCACATGTTAGAGCAAGACAGCTGCCGGCGCTTGCCAGGGTTCAGGCTTCTGGGGTTCCTCTCTTCCCCGGGCTGCGTTTCTCTGCGGGCTTAGCTCCTGGTTCCTCCACAAGGTCAGCTGTAGACGATCAGGCGAACAGCTTGCTTCTCTTCTCCTGGGGCCTTCTTTCCAACATCAAAACTGCTTCTCAAAAGACTGCTTCAACTGTCCTTTGCCTTGGCTTTTATATTCAATTCCCCACCCACCAAGGGGTGGGGCTCAACACCCTAATCCTAACCTAATCATGCCCAGATTAACAGATCAGTTTACAAGCATGATTCAATTATATTTTTGGAATTCATAATTACATCAAACTGCCACACACTCCTAACCCCATATGTATAATTATGTTTACATTTGCAAGGAAAACAATGTGAAAGAATACTACTGTTGATAAAATTGGGGGATATCTTGTTCAAGTTTTACATATTTTTGTATTTTTCACTAGGTTTATAAGTGTGTATCTGTTTAGTTTTTGAAATGGAACTTGATAAAAAGAGTTTACTTGAAATGGGAGTTCTTTACCCATTAAGTGGCTGTTTAAAATGAATTTTCTGTTAGGAGTCAATTACATGCAACAACTTCCACTAATACTGCTACCTAGCCTTGTGTATCCAACTTCTTCCCCGATCACAACCCAACCAAAATGTATATATCAGTCACCAATTAACAAACACTTAATGCAGAGTTTATTCACCCACTCAAAGCATACTTAATGTACAGCCAACTCTGCTGGGTACTAGAGGTACAGCAGTGAATAAGGAGACACAGCACTAGTTTTCACCTTCATGCTGGCATTCTTTGGAAGCATATTCATTACATGAATTATACCAGATGGGTGGATACTAGAGCAAATCATTCAAAATAATACCAGTTCTACAGGTGAAACTGTGAGGTGTACAACTATTTACATTTCCCAGGAAGTAGAATTATTTGGTTACTAACTTCAGACCTTTTGGAAAGATAATATTCAGATAGTCATTACTTTTCAATTCTTTACATTCCAGTACACTCTACTTATTTAAATGCTGCATAAAAGCCTCTATGTATCAATTCTCAGTGAATTTCCAGCTCATTCCATTTTTTTCTGTTGATGTCAGACAAAAGCATAAGCAGACAGAATTTTGCCTTGGGAAGGCCTTTTTTTTTTAGGCCAGTAAGAAGAATTTATTGGGAAATGGGAGAAAAGAACAAAACTTGCTGAAAGAGATGGGAGAGAAAGACGGAAATATGCACCGGGATTTGGGGCGGGTTTCTCTAGACAGAGACAGAGGGCTGGTATGGTCACCTTTTAAACAATTAATTATTCCTCATTTTGCTAATAATGCTAAGGAGAGGGGCCCCAGCTGTTATTGGTTACCCCACCAAACGGTAGGGGCCAATGGTGAGGCCTATTTGGAATATCCAGGGCCTCCCCTTGGTCCCGGGAAGAGTCCCAACTGGGACCTCAAGGTCAAGGTGGGTTACTGCAGCCAAGTTGTCTGTCGGCCATGTTGTGGCTCATCTTCTCCTTGTTTCCCTGTACTAGTCTGCCTCAACTCCCCCCTCAGATAGTTCATGCCCTTATTCTTTTTATTTATTTTATTTTTTTATTTTTTATTATATTTTATTATTTTATTTTATTTTACCGGGAGGTCCCGGGGATCGAACCCAGGGCCCTCCATATGGCAGACGGACGCCCAAGCACTTGAGCCACACCCGCCCCCCCCATGCCCTTATTCTTAAGGGGGTGCTGAGGGATGATGGTCATTCTTCTGTAGTTAACTTCCTGCTGGTTAGGAAGGCCTATTTTTAAATAAGGCCTCCCGTAATTCAGTGGGAAGAAAAAAGTGGTTCCATTTCTAAGCATCTATTATGTCTACACACTGTGCTAGCCACTAGGAACACAAAAGTAATAAGACTAGATCCCTTCAGGAATTTACAATTTCCTGTAAGACACAGCTATGTAAGCAGATTCTGTCCATAAAGTAAAGTAAAATACAATGATAAGGATATGTACTGGGAGACTCTGCAAATTGCCTGTGATAAGCAGAACAATGTCAAGTTCTACTTGGTGGTCCAATTCTAGTTTGCCAATAATAAAAACATCAGAAAATCCCTATTTGAGAGATAAAAATAGTTTCATTTGGGGTGTTTTTACCTTCAATTAGTCAGTTTTCAAAATAGGAAGAAGGGATTTGATTTGGTTAACACTGAAATCATCTCTTTAAAATTCACTATCTGTTCCTTATAATATTAACTCTAACAAGTATACTTACAAAATAAAATCAATTCCTGGGAGTTGGAGCAATGAGTTTTTTCCCTATCTTAAATCTAATTAAATATCTACTGCTAGCTATTTTAGATAACATGAAATTAAATTTGTCTAATAACAATTATTCTTAACAAATATATGCAAGATTATTTTTATACTCCAAAAGTACAAAAGTATCTTTACTTTTTTCTCTCACTCAATAGAGATGCTCCCAATTTTTTGGCTTTGGATGTCTTATCCTCCTTGTTCCTTCCCTGGGCAATTATAAACCAGCTTGTTGTCACAACAATCAACTCTGCAGAATACTTTCAAATTAATAATTTCAGCCCTGACACATCTCTTGAGCACAGTTTCTGTATTTCTAAATATATACCAGACATCTCCACAAAGCCATTCTGCTAGTGCCTTAAATCTGATATATCAGCCCTTCCCCTCTCCCCTCGATGAACTCTGGTACCACATAGTCATGGGTTCAAATATTAGCTCTACCACTTATTAGATGTGAAACAATGGGTAAATGACAAGCTGAGTGTGTTTCCTCCTCTGTAAAATGCAGATAAGAGTAGTTCCTTTAGCAAAGGCTTGCTGTAATGTCTAAATAAGATAATGCATGTAAAGATCTGAGCACAGTGGCTGGCACACAGGAATCACTCAAAATATATTAGACATATTCTCTCCAAAACTTGCTCTTCATGCAGTGTTCCCCATTTCTCCAAAAAGCATAAGTATCCTACCAGTCACTAACCTCAAATTCCTCAACTTCACTCTTGAAGAACCTACCTTCAAGAAGGTCATAGTGTACTACTGGAAAACACTGAAATTATAATCTGTTCTTTTCTCTCCATTACCACAACTACTATCCTACATTAGGTCCTTATCTATTATCACTTGGACTACTGCAAGAGTCTCCTACAGAAGTTTCCACTGCTAACTCTTTTCATTCCAAAACATACAATTTACTCACTATAAACAGATTAACTTTCTAAAGAATATCTATAATTCTTTCACTTCTTCACTCAAAAATCTTCTGCATTGCCTTTCAGATCAAGTCCAACAAATTTCTTAACTTAAAATGCCTAGCCCTTCTGTCTGACTCTACCAAGTTCCCCCAATTTTATTCCCTTTTCAAATACCCTCTGATACAGTTTACAGACAACCTGGTTTTCTTGGTACATGCCCCTGCTTTTTGGACTCTTTCCATTTGTTCTCACTTCTGTTTCAACCTGAAATGAACTCTTGCCCATCTCTTTTGGCCAAAATATATCCTTTCTTCTTCTTTTTTTTGGGGGAGTGGGGGGAGGGGGGTTGGCAAGGGAGTCAAGAGTTTATTAAAAAATAAGAAAAGAGATAGTGTACACCCCAGACACAGGTGCAGGCATGCTACATTACATGGTGAGACACACTCTATTCTTTCTTTAAAGTTTAGGCCAAAGACATCCTCTTTTATGTGTCCCTCTCGGATGCCAATCTTAGATCTTCTTCACATGTCTAGCCCCCCTCAGTACTTAACCTTTCCTGGCAATCATTCTTTCCTAACAAAGACTACAGTTATTTGTATCACAGTCCTTTTCCTTCACAAGTGTCTGCTTCATTATTGCATTTACACAATGTTTTGAATTACTCACAAGTTGATGAAAGGATAAATGTTTGGACCTCAGTCAGGTAAGGTCAGAGAGAATGAGAGAAGCCAAATTCATTGCACAGCTCCCAAATGCAGCAGCCTGACAGTGGCTAAGACAGTGGGAAACGAATATTGCACTGTAGGAAGTCTTTTCCTTTCCCTTTAACATAGCCTCCCCCGTCCCATAACTGTCAGGGGAAGAAATCTGTGGAACTTACAGTCAGAGTGGCCTCAGACTCTGGGACATTCCAGTAACTCAGCTAGCTGGAAGATACCTCTTCCAAGGGCTCCCAAATCATTATGTTGCCATGTGACAACATATGGTTCATACAACTTAGACGTCGTATGCTGGCTGTCAATAAATTTATCATTTAATTTTTATTTCAAACTATTGAGCTGCTATACTGAGCAAGAAGATGTGTTAGACACTTAAACATTCCTTGTTTGTATCTGAATTATGAGCAGCAGCTCTCAGAATGGGCTGGGAAAAAGAGGTCTGGGATCATATGAGGAGAACTATAACCAATAAAGAATGAGATTTGAATTGTAGTTCTTCCATGTATTATGACATCTTGGGAAATTCATTTGGGAAATATATTTAGCCAAAGTTTCATTTGTTCAACGATAAAATGGGAGTTATAATACTTACTTTACATGATTATATCCAGAATTAACAGAGATACCATAAATAATGGGCTCTAGCTAGAGTGTGACACACTAAAAATGGGATTTTTTTTTTTTTTTTTAACTCAGAGGTCCCTTAAAGTTCAAACTGCAAGATGAGGGTAAGAAGAGGGGAGGTGAGAACTGTGGTAAACTGGAGAGTCATCTAGATTGCCTTTTAAAGGGGGTGGCCATTATTTCACTTTGGCCAATTGTTTGCTGTCCAGGAACACAGGCCCAAAGATGTTTTTGATTTTTAAAAACAAGTCAGAAAGTTCACATTACTGTGATTCTCTCGTTTTTTAAACATTGGCATGCAATTCAGATGTTGGTTTTTTTTTTTTTAATGTGCACACCAAATAAAACATGTGCCAGCTAACCTACAAGCCACTGGTTTGCAATCTATACCTTAATGGTTAAAAGGGAAAGGGTAAGTGGCAAAAGTTACCTCGCTAGACACTAGAAAGAAGCAGATAGCAATGCTTTGCATGTTTTCTTCACTTGGTTCTTAGTTTTTCCTGTGCTGAAAAAAAAAAGATAATAGACAAGATAGGGAAGAAAAGAAGATACTACTATTCAGAGACAATGCTAGAAACAGAAAGCAAAGACCTTAAATAGTGTTTAGACCTCTGGGTTCAGAGTATATCCTTTAAAGTAAGACTTAGTCTAATGTAAGACTTAACACTATTGAAGCATTTTGATAGATCTAACTTGTTGGTGCCAGAGAGAATTCCTATCTCTGAAGTAATCTGGAGCCAACCATTTAGGTTTCAGTCTAAACTCAACAACTTGTATTTCAGCAACAAGTGATAATGTCAGCAAAGCAGGTGTGAAATGTTACCTTAAGAAGACAAAGTCAACTTGGAAATTTTCCCTTTCTTAAAGCAAAATAGAAATCCAATATTTATTCTCCCTTGAAAATACCTGGTCACAAATCTGGCAGCCAAGAAATGGAAGTGAGGGTTTGTCTTTCTGGCCCCAGCAGTATGTTATTACTTATTTTCATTCAACTATAATTCCTTGCCCTCCCCCTTCATTTGGCAGGCCTCCCACCTGAGGTTCTACTCCTACTACTAACTGAGCTCTAATTATTTTCTAAAGTCAAATAATATGCATGGCTTAATCAAGGAGGATTCATCTGCTAGATCATTTCCTATCAGATTGTTAAATTATTTTGGCTATTTCACCAAAACCCTCAAATCTCCCATATCTACCTCTATCCTTGTTCTCTAGAATCCCAAAACTCAGGCTTCAATTCATTTCAAAACTCGACATCAATATCCAGAAAAAGCAAAACTAAAGTCAGAATATAAAGTAATATCTGCTCTTTTTTATGCAAAGCCAAGGTTTTCTAATTCTCAAATATTATGGCTATGGAGAAAAATATTTAATAAATGTTGGAGCAATTGACTCCCATACTCTAAAACATCTCTAGTATCTTTTCAAAATTATTTAAAATTATTTCAAGATTATTTACTTTTATTTCATTTGTATTTTTTTTTTTTTTTTTTTTAACCTGGAATCAGATATTTAATTTACATGAAGGAGGAATTTTAGAAAGATATTTTTGGATATAGCTTCGAGTATTAATGCACAACATATATAAAACTTGACAAACTACAAAGGAATAATATTCCAAAAATACAATGTAAATTTTGTATGTTAATATAGAAATACCTCATATGGAATTATAAGGCGATACCTCATATGGAATTATAAGGCCATTTGTATTTTTAAATGAATTTCATCATATACTCAAGAACATGTGTAAGGTTTAAAGGATAATAAAAATGCTCAATCACCTAGCTGAAGGATTAATACACTATCAATGTCATTGAATCCCTTGTGCTCACTTTCCAATTACATTCTCCAATCTTCCCCTAAGATGTAATCACTATCGTTGCAGTAACTTTTGGGAGTCACTTTTAATTCCAAATGTTCTTTTGCTCCCTTATAATTTTTTTCTTCTTTTAATTGAGGTGTAATTTATGAATAGCAAAATTCATCCTTTTTAGTGTATGGTTTTATGAATTTTGACAAATGCCTAGTCATGCAATAATCACTATATTCAAGATATGGAACTGTAATATCTCGTCCCCCCCCCCCAAAAAAAAATACCCTCCCCTCACACCCAGTCCTTGGCAACCACTAATCTATTATGTGTTCATATAAAGTTGCCTTTTACGAAATGTCATATAAATGGAATTGTACAAAATGTAGCTTTTGGGGTCTAGCTTCTTTTACTTAGCAAAATGCAAAGGAGATTCATCCATTTATTATGTGTATCAGTAATCATTCCTTTTTATTGCAAGCACACATTTAAGTACATTTTTGGTGATGATGAATAAAGCTGCTATCAACATTTGTACACAGGTTTTTGTGTGAAGATAATTTATCATTTCATGAGTAATTACCTAAGAGTGAAGCTGCTGCATTGTATGATGTGTGTTTAACTTTACAGGAAACTGCTAAACTGTTTCCCAAACTGTTGTACCATTTTCCATTCCCACCAGAAGTATATGAGAATTCTAGTTGCTCTGCAATCTTATCAGCACTTGGTATTGTCATTTAAAAAAATAAATTTCAGCCATTCTAATTAGGTATGTAGTGGTATTTCACTGTGGTTTTAATTTGCATTTTCTTAATGACTAATGATGTTGAATACTTTTTTTTAATATGTTCATTTGCCATCTATAACTCATGTGTGGTGAAATGTCTACTCAAATCTTTGACCATTTCTCTTTTACGTTGTTTTTATTACTGAATTTTGAAAATTCTTCATATTGGAAACAAATCCTTTATCATATATGTATTTTGCAAATACTTTCTCCCAGTAACTGGCTTATCATTTCAGTCCCTTAAAAGTATCTTTTGCAGAGCAGAAATTTCTCATTTTGATGAAATCCAATTTACCAATTTTTAAAAATTGATTATGCTTTTGGTGTCATATCTAAGAATTCTCTGCCTAACCTAAGATCACAAAAATGTTCTTCTATGTTTTCTTCTGAAAAAGACAGTTAAAGAAATGAAAAGACAAGTCAGTGCCTGGGAGAAAGTATTGAAGAGAGGTCTTATAGTTTTATAATCCATTTTAAGTTAATTTTTTTATCTGGTGCAATGTATGGATATAGGTATTTTTCCCCCACACAGATATCTAATTGTCCCAATTGGATTTCTTGAAAAGACCTACCTCTATTGAATAAAAACTTTCATATCTATATGTATGGGTCTATTTCTGGATTCTATTCCATTCCATTGACCTACATTCCATTGACCTATGTGCTCACAGGGACCACAAACCTAATGATTTTGATTTGGTGGCTCCATTGTGAATAGTTTGTTTCTTCATTAACAGGGATTTGAGCATATAATCAGCATCCTATAAATAGAACATGGAACTAACAATCAATAGACATCAATTTTAGTACAAATTTTACTGGCAATGAACTGAATTCATATACCTCCATGTATCTTAGGGACAGGATTGTTGAGGACCAAGTGAGAAAAGAGATTTAAAAAATATGTACTGAATAGGCAACACATATAGAATATTTATTCTGATATCGCAGTTTGGAGACTAATTTCAAATACTCATGAAGAGCAGCTTATACTCTCTTTTTGATGCTGAATATTGAAACTTAAACCTAGAACTTGAGCAACGACAGATAGCCCATTAAATCTGTATAGATTTGGTCTTGATTTGCATCCTGATCAGTCATTATGAGAGTGAAACAGCTGTAGTCAAAATTTCCCCTCATTGTCTCCTGGGAGCTTAGGTATTTTAATATTCACTTTCATGCAGATATTTTGTCCTCTCCTCCTCCCTCTACCTAGAGTGTAGGCATTTAAACACCAAACAAAGATTATCTTAAGAGTTACAGCATGGTAGGAAAAAAAGAGGAGGAGGTTTCTACTGGCCATTTCAGGAAACAAGTGTGAAATTAGAAATAAATAAATGAAGAACCTGATTTTCTTCTCTCCAACTTTACCTTCTGGGAGAAATGAGGACAAATACCCTTAGTCAATTCAAATTAAGGCTGAGTAATGTCAGTTTCATTGCTTAACATCAGCCAAATTAAGTGGGGAATGCCACTGTTAATTCTGATGTACTTCTAGACTAGTTAATGGAAAGACCCACCTATCACATCTCTCCCCTGGGTATGTCCCACATTCCTTCCATGGTGACTAGCTACTTCCTATTCTTATTTTTCTCCTTTTCTCTTTACTTTATTTTCACAATTTATCTAATTGTAATTTAATAATCAAACTGCATGACAGACTTCAAATAATCACTGAGCTTTCTTTCAGTTAAACAGTTTCTTCTTTTCCGATTTACACAAATATCTATGTTAATTTTTGCCTTGAGGTATAATCTATCAAATTTCACCCAGAGGACTTTTATCAAAAATAAATTAAATATTATAATAAACAAAAAAACCCATCATCTGAAAGATGACATTCCTTAAAGAGCATTTGAATGAGAATAGCAATTAAAGTCCAGGCTCCCTTTAAAGCAGGGGTTCTTAAACTTTTTTGTTCCATGGATCCCTTTGCCAGTCATGTGGAAACCAAGGACCTCTTATTAGTCCACACTATACCGTGTATTATTTAATAAATATATCATACCCACACCAACACATCCCCACAAGAAAAAAGTTTTTTTTTCAATTTCAATTCAAGCTCATGGACCCCTTGTTAAGAATCCCTGCTTTAAATTAAAGTAAAGTGCATATAAAATGCCATTACTGTACTTTTCTGGTGACCTGGAATTATAATTAGTTTGGATTCATACATTTTAAATCTCTACATCCTATTGATAAAACTTCAAGCTTCATCATCCACTTGCCATATAAAAAAGCATTTTTTCTTTTTACAACAACAAATATTTGTACAATAGGGCTGGTCGTGTTCCTCTGCATCCATCCAGGGAAGAATAATGTTAATAATACTATCTGAACTAATGTAGCTGGAGACTTTGGTTTCTGATAACATAGTAGATAAAATATCCTTTAAAAAATGTTTCATAAGAGACATGAGAAAGAAATGCTGGATAAAGTACACATCCTTTTAAATGAATAGCTAAGCTCATAAAAAAAAAAAAGCAAGGAGGCCAAAAACAAAGAGGGAGCTGAAAATCAGTGAATTTTACTGATTGATTACACAAGGACAGAAGACAAAGTCATAGGACTGGGCAAGGCAGGGAGGGAACTGAGACTCTTGCATAAACTGTAACCTTTAGAGTGCTTTCCCCTCAGTAAAAGAATGAACAAGTCAAAAATCTACTTCCCATAAAAGGAAACAACAAGGAGATCACATGACATTCTTATCCAAACTTAGAAAACACAGGAAGATAAAAAGCCACTATGAGTGAGAGTAAGCAGAAACAAATAGCAGAATTTAGACCTTCAAGAACTTCATAAAATGGAATCATCAGATACAGGATAAAGAATATATAGTTTTTAACTGACCAGCTAGATTTAAAAAAGAATCAAATAGAATTTCTAGAAATGAAAATATAATCCTTTAATGCAAGTGTCTGCTCTAATCTCAAAGAAAAATGCTTTTTAAATGCCCACATTGATGTCAGGACCTATAAAAAAAAAACACTTTTAAGTAAATTTGTGTATAGAAAATTCTAGTGGACTTCCAGGAAGATGGCATAAGAGTAGGGCATCAGGGCTCAACTCTCTTACAAAAACAATAGAGGAAGGATAAAAAGCTGTCTGTGGGAGCTGGTTTGGGGGTCTGCAAATCAGAAGATTGCTACACACCATCCAGGAGGGAGAGGGACAGAGAGACAAAGAGGCCGAAGTAAAAACCATGAGTTGCTAGACCCTGTGGCCGTGAATGGCATACATTACCCACCCTCAAGGCAAACAGCCTGGGTAAAACCCATGGCTCACTGCAACCAATTGAGAGGGGAATGGATGTCTTCCTCCCTGAAAGTATGAAGGATGCAGAGGAGAGCAGAGAGTGGTTTCTCTTTGGTGAATTTGGCCAGCACAGCCTGTTTTGAATCTCGGCTCTGGCCAGACAAGAATCACCAGCAAGTACAGATTGAAAGAGACACCTCCTGGAAAGGTTCACCAAAGAGCACCATCTACTGATAGGCCAGGAAACTGCAAGAAATAAAAATGCTTTTTGGAGTCTCTCGTGTCCCAGGCCCACTTGATCTGGTCTGTGCTCCATTAATGGATCCCTGGCCCTGTTTTGATAACTTAAGCTGGGAAATCTTAAAGATATAGAATAAGTTGAACCAAAAATCAAAGAGTCGTGAAACAAAACCACTAGGCAAAAGAGAGAAATAAACTGTTACAGTAAATTCACCAACGTAATCAGATGCCTAGACATCAGCAAAAAATTACAAGCTATACTAAGAAACAAGAAGAGATGGCCCAGTCAAAGGATCAGTAAAAAAATCCTGACAAGACACAGGATTTAAGACAAATAATCAATGATATTTGTACAAATCAACTAAAAGAGATAAAGGATATTAAGAAGACACTGGTGAGCATAAAAAACAATTTGAAAGCCTCAAAGAAAAGTAAAAGAGCTTATGGAAATGAAAGACACAGTGGGTGAGATTAAAATTACATTAGGGTCATAAAATAGCAGATTTGAATTGGTTAAGGACAGAATAAGTGAGTTGGAGGACAAAGCATCTGAATTTGAAAAGACAGGAGAACAGAAAGAGCAAAGAATGGAAAAAATGTAACAGGGTTCTCAGGGAATTAAATGGCAACGCAAAACACACAAACATACACATTATAGATGTCCTAGAAGGAGAAGAAAACAGAAAATAGGCAGAAAAAATATGTGAGGAAATAATGACCAAAAATTTCCCAAAAGTTATAAAGACATAAATATCAATATCCAAGAAGACAACGTACCTCAAACAGAATAAATCCAAATAGACCTATTCTGAGGCACCTACTACTTAGAATGTCAAATGCCAGGGATAAAGAGAAGATTCTGAAAGCAGCAATAGAAAAGCAATGCATCACATTCAAGGGAACCTCAATAAGACTAAGTGCTGATCTCTCATCAGAAACCATGGTGGTGTGAAGGCAGTGGTATGAAATATTTAAGGTTCTGAAGGAAAAAAACTTCCAGCCAAGAATTCTTTATCCAGAAAAACTGTCCTTAAAATATGAGGGTGAGTTTAAAGTCTTCACAGACCAACAAAAACTAAGGGAGTTTGTTACCAAAAGACCAGATTTACAAGAGATATTAATGAAAGTTCTGCAGCCTGAAAGGAAAAGACAAGGGTGGAAGAAGAATGTACAAATGAAGAATATTAATAAGGGTAACTAAAAGGGTAAAAAGACAATAGTAAGATATGACAATGGAAAGTCAAAAGATAAAATGGACAAAGTACGTAATGTCTTTACAGAAATAATATTGAAAGTTAATGGATTGAACTCCCCAATCAAAAGACACAGACTGACAGAATGGATTAAAAAATATGAGTAATCTATATGCTGCCTACAAGAGATTGACATCAGACATAAGGACACAATCAGACTGAAAGTGAAAGGTTGGAAAAAGATATTCCATGCAAACAGTAATTAAAAAAAGATCTGGGGTAGTGATACTAATATCAGACAAAATAGATTTTAAATGCAAATCTGTTAAAAGAGATGAAAACAGTCATTATATATTAATAAAAGGGGCAATTCACCAAGAAAAAATAACTATACTAAATATTTATTTACCTAACTTGGGTGCCTCCAAAATACATGAGACACACACTGGCAAAACTGAAGGGAGAAATAGATGTTTCTACAATAATAGTTGGAGATTTTAATACACTACTCACAGCAGTGGATAGAATATCTGGACAGACAATAAATAAGTAAACTGAGAGCTTGAATAATTTGATAAATGGACTAGACCTAACAGACACTTATAGAGCATTATACCCCAAAACAGCAGCTTATGCATTCTTCTCAAGTACTCATGGATTCTTTTCCAGGATAGACCATATGTTCAGTCACAAAACAGGTCTCAATAAATTTAAAAAGATTGAAATTATACAAAGCACTTTCTCTGATCATAATGGAATGAAGCTGGAAATCAATAACAGGGGGGAAAAGGTAAAATTCACAAATATATGGAGATTAAGCAACACACTCTTAAATAATCAATGGGTCAGAGAAGAAATTGCAAGAAAAATCAGCAAATATTGCAAGACAAATGTAAACAAGACCACAACATATCAAAACCTATGGGATTCAGTAAAGGTAGTGCTGACAGGGAAATTTATAATCCTCAATGCTTACATTAAAGAAGAGCTAAAATCGAAGACCTACCTGCACACCTGGAGAAACTAGATAAGAACAGCAAATTAATCCCAAACCAAGCAGAAGGGAAGAAATAACAAAGATTAGAGCAGAAATAAATGAAAATGAGAACAAAAAAAGAATAGAGATAATCAACAACACCAAAAGCTGGTTCTTCAAGAAGGTCAACAAAATTGACAAACACTTAGCTAGACTAAGATAAAAAGGGAGGGAGATACAAATAAATAAAATCAGAAATGAGAGAGGGGACATTACCACTGACCCCGCAGAAATAAAAGGAATCATAAGAGGATACTATAAACAACTGTATGCCAACAAACTAGACAACCTAAACGAAATGGACAAATTCCTATAAACACACAAACAACCTACACTGACCCTAGAAGAAATAGAAGACCTCAACAAACCAATCACAAGTGAAGAGATTGAAATAGTCATCAAAAACCTCCAATAATGAAAAGCCCAGGACCATATGGCTTCACAGGTAAATTCTACCAATCATTCAAACAAGATTTAATAACAATCTTGTTCAAGCTCTTCCAAAAAAATGGAATAGGAGCAAATGCTACCAAACCCATTCTATGAAGCCAACATCACCTAATAGAAAAGCCAGACAAAGATACTACAAAAAAGAAAGTTACAGACCAATTTCTCTAATGAATATAGATGCAAAAATCCTCAACAAAATAGTTGCTAACCAAATTGAAAAGCACATTAAAAGAATTATACACCACGATCAAGTGGGTTTTATTCCAGGTATGTTATGGTTCAACATAACAGCATCCTTTCTTGATAAAAAGCACTTCAAAAGATAGGAACAGAAGGAAATTTTCTTAACAGGGTAAAGTGCATATATGAGAAACCCACAGTTAACACTGTGCTCAACAGTGAAAGACTTTTGAAAGCTGTCCCATTGACATCGGAAACAAGACAGGGGTGCCCATGGTCACCACTGCTATTCATTATTGTGCTAGAAGCTCTAGCTAGAGCAACGAGGCAAGAAACAGAAATATAATAAAAGGCATTCAATAGGTAAGGAAGGAGTAAAACTTTCACTCTTCACTAATGATATGATCCTATACCTAGAAAATCCAGAAAATCTCCAAAAAGTTACTAGAACTAATAGATGAGTTCAGCAAAGTGGCAGGATACAAGATTAATATGTAAAAATCAGTAGCATTTCTATACACTACTAATGTGCAATCTGAGGAGGAAGTCAGAAAAAAAAAAATCCATTTACAATAGCAACTAAAATAATCAAATATTTAGGAATAAGCTTAACCAAGGGCATAAAGGACCTGTATTCAGAAAACCACACAACACTGCTAAAAGAAAACGAAGACCTAAATAAATGGAAAGACATTCTGTGTTCATGGACTGGAAGACTAAATGTTATTAAGATGTCAATTCTACCTAAACTGATTTATACATTCAACGCAATACCAATAAAAGTTCCAACAGCCTTTTTTGCAGAAACAGAAAAGCCAATTATCAAATTTATTTGGAAGAGTAAAGGGCCCTGAATAGCCAAAAATGTCTTTAAAAAGATAAACAGAGTTGGAGGACTCTCATTTCCTAACTTAGCTACAGTGGTAAAAACAGCATAGTACTAGCATAAAGATAGACATACTGGCCAATTAAACAAAACAGAATTCAGAAATAGACCCTCACATCTATGACCAAGAGATATTTGACAAGACTGTCAAGCCTTCCCAGCTAGGCCGTAACAGTCTATTCAAACAAATGGTTCTAGGAGAACTGGATATCCACATCTAAAAGAAAAAAAGAGGACTCCTATCTCACACCTCATAAAAAAAATTTAACTCAAAATGGACCTAGGACTAAATTTATAAAAGCTTGAACCATAAAACTCCTAGAAGAAAATGTTGGGAAACATCTTCAAGATCTTGTGGAGGTGGTGCATTCTTAAACCTTATACCCAAAACATGAGCAAGGAAAGAAAAAAATAGAAAAATGGGACCTCTTCAAAATTAAACAATTTTGTGCTTCAAATGACTTTGTTAAGAAGGTGAAAAGGCAGCCTACTCGTTAGGAGAAAATTTTCAGAAACTGCATATCCAATAAGGGTTGATCTCCATGTTATATAAAGAGGTCATACACTCAACGATAAAAAGACAAGCAACCCAATTTAAAAATGGGAAAAAGACTTTAACAGATGTTTTTTTTTTCCAAAGAAGAAAATCAAATGGCCAAAAAGCAAATGAAAAAATGTTTAACATCACTGGATATTAGGGAAATGCAGATCAAAATTACAATGAGATACCCTTTCACAACTTACAGAATGGCCATTATTTTAAAAAACAGAAAACTACAAGTGCTGGAGAAGATGCGGAAAAATAGGAACACTCATTCACTATTGGTGGGAATGTAAAATGGTGCAGCCTCTGTGGAACACAGTTTGGCAGTTCCTCAGGAAGCTAAATATACAACCGCCATATTATCCAGCAACCCCACTACAAGGAATATATTCAGAAGAACTGAAAGCAATGATGCAAACAGACATTTGTTTACCAATGTTCATAGCGGCATTATTCACAATTGCTAAAAGATAGAAACAAACCAGGCATCTACCAATTGATTAATGGATAAACAAAATGTGGTCTATACATACAATATTATTCATCTGTAAGAAGAAATGAACTTGGGATATATATGACAACATGGATGAACTTTGAGGGCATTATGTTGAGTGAAATAAGATAAACACAAAAAGAAATACTGTATGGCCTCACTAATATGAACTAAATACAATGAGTAAACTCATGGAGTTAAACTATAGAGTATAGGTTACTAGGACATAGAATGTGGGTTGAAAAGGGGGAGCTGATGCTGGATATATGTACAATGTTTAATAAGGGGGACTGTAAATGTGGGGAAATGGTTAGAGCATAGACAACAATGCTGATTTATAAACCTGATTGGACTGAAAGGGGTAGTCTAGGGAGGTTAATGTAATTTGAAAGAAAGCTAGAGGATAATCTAAGGACTGTACAGCATACTGATTTAGGTGGTAGATGATAATTGTGGTTAACAGTACAAATACAAGAATGTTCCTCTGTTATAAGGTGTTAAGAATATGGAGATACATGGGAAAAATACAACTAATGTAACGTATAGACTATAGTTAACAGTAATATTGTAATATTTTTACAGCAATGGCAAAGAAGGTACTATATTAAGGCTAAGAGTCAATAATGGGGGAGGTAAAAAGGGATATGGAATTTTTCCTTTTGGATTAATGAAAACGTTCTGAAATGGACTAAGGTGATGACAACACAACTCTGATGAAACTGAGGCACTGAGTATACCCTTTGGATAGATTATACAAGGCAGGGGACTATGTAACGCACTGGACCCATGGTAGATAATGGACTGTGGTTGACAGTACAAGTATGATAATGTTCTCTCATGAACACTGTATTATAAATATACAATACTAATACATGGTGTTAATAATAGGATGGTTTATGGGAAAAACATTAACAAATATAAGCTATGGACTATAGACAGCAGTAATATTATGACGATGTTCTTCTATCATTTGTAACAAATGTGTCATAACAATTGTAGCAGTTTGGTATTATTTATGATTCCAAAAATAGATATTGGATTACATTTATAAACTGGTCTGTTCCTCCGGGTGTATTAACTTCAGAGGTTTCACTTTTACTTGATTAAATTATGATTAGGGCTTTGATTGGGCCATGTCAGTAGGACGTTGAGTCCTCACCCCCTTACTAGGGTGGGGACTCACAGAGAAAACTACATGGCAGAGGAGTTAGAGGGAGTTTTTTGATGTTGGGGCTCCGGGAAGTAAACACACAGGAGGAGAACATAGAGGAAGAGAGACAACTCCATAGACACAGGAGAGGACCAAGAGAGAGAGCCTGATAGTCTACAGCTGATCTTGTGGAGATAACCGAGCAGCTGAGCCCAGAGAGAAACAGCCCTGGGAGAGAGATGAGACTTATCCCAGCCTACAGCTGATATTGGAAGAACGTGGGACCACAGAGCCTTAAGAGGAAGAGGAAGGCTGAACATTGGCAGCCATCTTGCTACAACACGTGGCAACAGACTTTGGTGAGGGAAGTAACTTATGCTGTATGGCCTGGTAACTGTAAGCTTCTACCTCAAACAAATACCCTTTATAAAACCCAACAGATTTCTATTACTTTGCATCAGCACCCCTTTGGCTGACTAATACAACAATGTAAAGTATTGGTGGTGTATGTATATCAATGTATATCAGAATCCTGTATGGTATGCATGATTGTTTTGTTAACTCACAACTTCTCAAATAAAAAATAAAAATACAGAAAAGAAGTTTTTTATTTAAATCTTGAAGAAAAAAAAAAAAAAAGAAAATTCTAGCAATCATGCAGGCCAAATCCTTTACTCAAAAGTATAATGTAGAGAGATTGAGAGGTGAAGAATTTTTTTATTTACTTGTTTGTCTGTTTTTTATTAGTAGTAGTATTGAAATAATGAAAATGCTATAATAATGATTGATGAATGCACAACTATGTGATTATGCCAAATATCATTGACTCTACACTTTGGATGAATTGCATGCTTTATTAATATGTACCAATAAAACTGATTTGTTTTAAATAAAACTTTAAATATATACTTTAAATAAAGTATAATGTAGCATAAATGCTTTAAACCATACAGTTCTGTGCTCAGGAACTTAATAATTTGGCTTTACTATAATAAAAATCTTTCTTGTTCATTCAATTATCACTTGAGAAATATTTACTGAGCACCCCCTTCCATGTGCTAGTTAATAAATGACCAAGGAATTTGCCAAAAGAGATTGTAGAGTCCAGTTTAGTAAAGAATACATGACTAGCAAACAGACTACTTAATGCCACCAATAAGCATTCTCTTCTGTTAAATGCTGACATTGCTTGTTTTAATAACTTTATAGATCATAAGGATAACACAAAAACATATGTGAATGGCTCTGAAAAATTAAAAGTCCAACACAAATACAAGGTATTGGTTAAATGATGTTTTAAAAGGGAAGAATAAGAATCCACTTAAAAATAAATAAATAAATAAATAAATAAATAAAAATATATGAAGAAAAACAAAAAATTTTAAATCTAATAAAAAGATAAAAACAAAATAAAACAAAATAAAAAAAGAACCCACTTATTTAGCAGAAGGTATGCTGTTCTATCCTATATATACTGACCCATCTAATACTACATTTTAAAAGAAAATCTTTAAGGACAGCAATGGAAGATAATTCTCCATAGGTTTCTTACAATCTTTTATGTTTTTTGAGCAAAAGCACTGACTGCCATTGTTCATACCATTTTTTCAAAAATGTTAGTATAGTAAACTGCCTTGGAAGATAGAGACAACATCTCTCTCTGGAATGGAGGACAGGTTTCTTCACTGTCCAGTATAATAAAGTTAATGTCTTTCCCAGGGCAAAGGCCAGGCAGGCTAAATGCCTACCTTGTCTATGGGTTCCTCTCCTACATGATCAGGTGTGACTTGGCCCCTTCTGCATAACTCTGAGAGAACTGAGGCTTGGGCAATTAGCACAAATCCTGGCACTTTGGCTACTGCAATTACCATGAGTGCTAAAGTCCTTTGTCTCTGACCTAGGAATCTCATATCTTCTGCCACTACCCACAAAACTGTGGCAGACTAATAGAGTAAAAACACTTCATAGTTCTTGAGACAAAAACCACAGCAACTCATCTTTACTCAATTCTTTAATTAGTACAACACTCTGAGCAAATGGGGACAAACTGTTGTGAGGTCACTATTCCTGTAACAATGCAATTGCTGTCATCAAAACAAATAATATATTCAAATGTCTTCGTTCTCTGTTCCAAGATGGTCCTCAGTGACCTTTCAACTCAATATTATGGCCTACTTGGGCTCTTGAGCAGGGGAAATCCCACAAGGAAAAGCAAAGTGTAAGGCACCAAATAAATGTGAAGTTTGTTAGGCTCTAAAACATTTTAATATCTGTAGTTTTTTTCTTCATACATACTTACTACCAGGTACAAGATCTAGAGGAGATGTGTACAAATGCATACCTCAAAGTGAAGGCCTCAATTAGAGTAAGTTTATTATCCAGGGATTGTCCAGGTGTGATGTGATTAATAGCTTCATCCTTACTCAACAACAGAAGGGTTAAACAGGTGCACCCTGTTGCTTATTACTCTGTGTCTTATAAACTGAATACAGGTGATGAGCGATACATTATTATCATTACTCTAACAGGATAATGTTTGAAGATCTTAACAAATCTGGTAAATTCATAGGTTCCTTACGACCAAAGCATGTAAAAATAAACTACAATATTTCTTCTGTTGACCATTAATGTGAATCAAGTAATTTAAGTCTAAAAACTGAGTTATTTATATAAAGATCAATTTTCATAACATTAATAGGTTGTTCAAATGTGTGTATACACATATTAGAAAGATAAAATTATAAGCACCTAACATAATGCTCTATTTGATTCTTGCAGGGAGTAGCCCCCAATTCCCACTGTAAAGTACTAATTTTGCTTTTTCTGTGTGCTGTTTTCCCTAGTCTCACAACTCAAAAGGATATTTCAAATATAATGCTAGTTGCATCTAACATTCAAAGTACTCCCCATAATACTGGAAGGTATAGAGGCAAAGCCATAAGAGGGTTCTGGTAAAACTAAAATATAATGAACAGGGCAATTTTTCCCTCAAGCTTTTTAAGCAAATAAGTTAAATTAACCTTGGAATCATAGCGCACCTGGTCAATGCAAGATCTGGGACTATAGCTTAGGTGCCTTGACATCTCAGTCTTGTCTTTCCCCTATATTATGTTGTCTTCTAATTTCCAATTTTTAATAATAGACATAGAATATCAAGAGAATCTGTGCCCCTGGTATTCAGAATGACTAAGAAGAAGAATTTTAAGTCATTGCTTTGTGGCATCTTTCCTTGCTCTCCTTTCCAAAAAACAGTTTTAGGTGGTTTTTTTGGTTTTAAACCAAAGCAACATTCTACTTCCATTTACTCTATCATCCCATATTTAAGAATTATAAACACAGGATAAAAGAAACAACAACAACAAACAACAAAACCTTCAACTATAAGAAGGCACTGAGCAACCAAAAGCAGACAGAAATTGTTGGGAGGACAACACCTAAGAATAACACTGAAGACTTCCGGGAAGATGGCGGACTAGTAAGACACGGGAATCTCTTCTCCAGAAAAATACCTAGAGGACAAGCTGAAACAGCCCCGAAATAGATCTTCGAGGGTTTAGGACAGCAGGTGAAGGCTGCACACCACCCAGAGGAGAGAGGGACAGAAGAGGGAAATCGTGACAACAGAACCGTGAGTTGGAAGTAGGTAGCTTCTGCTGCTGCCGGCACCCTCCCCCACACTCTTCAGAATTCTCAGGCCTCTGGGCCTGTGACCACAGACAAAGAGGGCTTCAGGGATCTGCCACTCCCGGAAAGGGGAGAGAGAGGGACACAGCCATAGGCTGACTTAGGTTCTGACCTTAAATTTGGGCTGCGGAGCCCCACGGACCTTTCCACACGGTGGTTTGCCCTGGGAAAATAGGAGGACTGGAGAAATCCGACCCTTGCAACCTCCCTCTCTTCTAGGCTGGACTAATTGTTGGGGACTCCATGGGAGAGGGAAGAGAGAGCCTGGGGCTGACCCTGCTTTTGACTCCCAGGTTTGGTCTGCCCTGTCCCAAGAGCCCTTCCAGGCCAGGTGGGGCTGCGCCATTGTTTCCCAATCTCCTCCTCTACTAACAGGGGCTGATTGTTGAGGATTCAGAAGGGAGTGGAAATATTTCCTAGCTGGGAAAAGGGGGGCTCTACAAGAAAAGTCTGGAGAACTGTCTCAGAAAGTTTGAATCACAGGGCTCTTAGCCCCCAGACAGGAAGCTCTATCACATTGATCTGGTCCGTGTCACAACAAATATGCTCAGACCAGGCATTGAATTGAGAGCTGCCAAAAAGCGCCATCTCCTGGCAGACCAAGGAAGTGCACATAAGAAAATTAATAAGTAGGAGAGGCTTTTCCTGGCCTCTATAGCCTCCCTGCCCGAGGCCCTAAGAAACGACTCTACAACCAATTAGTGGGTCCAGTGCCCAGTTTTGAGCAACCAGCAGAACAATCCTAACAATCAAGGTTGAGCCAAAAATCAAAGAGCTGTGGTAACTCACAGCCTGCCACTAAAACCCCATTAAAGAGAAAGAGATAGAGAATAGAGCATCTAAGTTAAAAACAAACTAACCAGATGCCTAAGCACCAGCAAAAAATTACAAGCCATACTAACAAAATAGAAGACATGGCCCAAGAAAAGGAATACAGCAAAGTCCCAGAAGAGATGCAGAATTTGAGAGAACTAATCAGTGAGATGAGCACAAATTTCCAAAATCAAATTAATGAGATGAAAGAGAATATAGTTAAAGAGAATCCTCAGGTGTTTTAAGGAGTAAAGACCCCTAATAGGCTATTAACCTTCCCTTCAAAGGAATATTTAGGTAATCACATTTGTTTAATTTATTAATGTATTCAATGCTATTAGACTTTCATTACTAGATTTTCTAATATTCAAATATATTTACTTTACTGGAAATAAAATCAATGGAGATAGATTTATTATTCTTTTCAAATAAACATAACTGTGATAAAAAAAAAAAAAAAAAAAAGAAGTCATTGAGCGAACGCAAAGAAGAATTTGAAATCCTGAACAGAAAAGTAACGGAGTTCATGGGAATGAAAGACACAATAGGTGAAGTCAAAAATACATTTGAGGCATACAACAGCAGACTCGAAATGATAGAAGAAAGAATAAGTGATACCAAAGACAGAGCAGCTAAAATTGAAGAGAGAAAAGAACAGAGAGAGAAAAGAATGGAAAAAATTGAGCATGTCAGAGAGTTGAATGACAACACAAAACGCAACAACATATGTGTCATGGGAGTTCCAGAAGGGGAAGAGAAAGGAAAAGGGGCAGAAAGAGTATTTGAGGAAATGATAGCTGAAAACTTCCCAACTCTCATGAAAGAAATCAACTTACATGTCAAGAAGCACACCGTACCCCAATGAGAATAAATCCAAATAGACCTATGCCAAGACACATATTATTCAGAATGTCAAATGTAAAAGATAAAGAGAAAATTCTCAGAGCAGCAAGAGAGAAGTAAATGATCACGTACCAGGGACGTCCAGTAAGGCTTAGTGCAGATTTCTCTTCAGAAACCATGGAGGCGAGAAGATAGTGGTATGATACAATTAGGAAACTGAAAGAGAAAAACTGCCAGCCAAGAATTCTTTATCCAGCAAAACTGTCCTTCAAATATGAAGGTGAATATAAAGTATTCACAAACAAACAGAAACTAAGAGGGTTTGCAAAAAAGAATCCACCTTTGCAGGAAATATTAAAGGAAGCCTTAGAACCTGAAAGAAAAAGACAGTACAGAGAGGCTTGGAGGAGAGTATAGAAGAAAGAAAAGCAAAAAGGATAACCAAAAGGGTGAAAAGAGAGACAAAAATAAGATGACATATGAAAACCAAAGAATACAATGGAGGAAAGAAATAGTGCATTTTCCGTAATATCATTGAATGTGAATGGATTAAATTCCCCAATCAAAAGATACAGGCTGACAGAATGGATAAAAAAACATGAGCCATCCATATACTGCTTACAAGAAAGTCACCTCAGACCAAGGATATAAACTGGCTGAAAGTTAAAGGTTGGAAAAAGATACTCCACGCAAATAGTAAACAGAAAAGAGCAGGGGTAGCTATACTAATATCAGACAAAACAGACTTCAAATGCAAAAAAGTGATAAGAGATGCGGAAGGCCATTATATATTAATAAAAGGGACGATCCTCCATGAAGATATAACAGTCATAAATATCTATGCACCTAACCAGTGTGCCCCAAAAGAGTTTTCCAGACAAACTCTGGCAAAACTGAAGGGAGAAATAGACATTTCTACAATAATCGTTGGAGACTTCAACACCCATCTCACATCATTAGATAGAACAACTAGACAGAAGATCAACAAGGAAACAGAGAACTTGAACAATATGATAAACAAGTTAGACCTAACAGACATATACAGAACACTGCATCCAAACTCAGCACGTTATACATTCTTCTCAAGTGCCCATGGATCTTTCTCCAGGATAGACCACATGTTAAGTCACAATTCAGGTCTCAATAAATATAAAAAGATTGAAATCATACAAAGCACCTTCTCAGATCATAATGGAATGAAACTAGAAATCAATAACAGACCAGAAAAAAAGTAAATTTGCAAATGTATGGAGACTGAACAACACACTCCTAAATATTCGGTGGGTCAAGAAGAAATGCAAGTGAAATCAGTAAATATATTGAGACAAATGAAAATGAGAACACAACGTGTCAAAACTTATGGGATACAGCGAGGGCAGTCTTGAGAGGGAAATTTATAGCCCTAAATGCCTATATTAAAAAACAAGAAAGAGCTAAACTCAAAGATTTAACTGAATAACTTGAAAAACTAGAAAAAGAACAACAAACCAATCCCAAAGCAAAAAGAAGGAAAGAAATAATAAAGATTAGAGCAGAAATAAATGAAAATGAGAACAGAAAAACAATAGAGAAAATCAACAAAACCAAAAGCTGGTTCTTTAAGAAGATCAATAAAATTGACAAACCCCTCGCTAGACTAACAAAGAAAAAATGAGAGAAGATGCAAATAAATACAATCCGAAATGAAAGGGGGGAAATCACAAATGACCGCACAGAAATAAAAAGAATCATAAGAGGATATTATAAGAAACTATATGCCAACAAACTAGACAACCTGGATGAAATGGACAAATTTCTAGAAACTCATAACCAACCTACACTGACACAACAAGAAATACAAGAACTTAACAAACCAATCACAATTAAGGAGATTGAATCCGTCATTAAAAATCTCCCAGCAAAGAAAAGTCCAGGACCAGATGGCTTCACAGATGAATTCTACCAAGCATTTCTAAAAGAATTAACACCAATCCTGTTTAAACTCTTCCAAAAAA
>JAKSZT010054030.1:25447895-25458620 GCA_026826555.1 Tolypeutes matacus
AACAATGCTAAAAGAAATTTAAAAAGACCTAAACAAATGGAAAGACATTCCGTGTTCATGGATTGGAAGAACAAATATCGTGAAGATGTCAATCTTGCCCAAACTGATTTATAGATTCAATGCAATACCAATCAAAATCCCAACAGCTTACTTTACAGAATTAGAGAAGGCAATTACCAAATTCATCTGGAAGGGTAAGTGCACCCGAATAGCCAAAAGTATTCTAAAAAAGAAGAGCAATGTGGGAGGAATTTCACTGCCTGACCTTGAAACATATTACAAAATTACAGTGGTCAAAACAGCATGGTACTGGCATAAAGATAGACATATCGATCAGTGGAATAGAATTGAGAATCCAGAAATATACCCTCACCTATACAGTCAACTGGTTTTTGACAAACCTACCAAGCCCACGCTAACGGGAAAAAACAGTCTCTTCAACAAATGGTGTTGGGAGAACCAAAAGAATGAAAGAGGACCCCTATCTCACCCCCTCTACAAGAATCAACTCAAAATGGATCAAAATCTAAATATAAAAGCCAGGACCATAAAACTACTAGAAGAAAATGTAGGGAAACATCTTCAAGACCTTGTAGTAGTTGGTGGTTTCTTGGACCTCACACCCAAAGCACGTGCAACAAAAGAAAAAGTAGATAAATGGGACCCTCCTCAAAATTCAACACTTTTGCACCTCACAGGACTTTGTCAGAAGGGTGAAAAGGCAGCCAACTCAATGGGAAAAAATATTTGGAAATCACGTATCTGATAAGGGTTTAATATCCAGGATATATAAAGAGATGTTACAACTCAACAATAAAAAGACAAATGACCCAATTAAAAAATGGGCCAAAGACTTGAATAGACATTTCTCCGAAGGAGAAATACAAATAGCAAAAAAACACATGAAGAAATGCTCAACATCACTCATGATTAGGGAAATGCAAATCACAACTACAATGAGATATCATTTCACACCTATCAGAATGGCCACTATTAAAAAGACAGAGAACTACAAGTGTTGGAGAGGATGTGGAGAGATAGGAACACTTCTTCACTGTTGGTGGGAATGCGGGATGGTACAACCACTATGGAGGACTGTTTGGCAGTTCCTAAAGAAGTTGAATATAGACTTGCCACGTGACCCTGCAATACCACTACTGGGTATATACCCAGAAGAACTGAGAGCAGTGACACGAACAGACATCTGCACACCGATGTTCATAGCCACATTATTCCCCATTGCCAAAAGTTGGAAACAACCCAGGTGTCCATCAACAGATGAATGGATAAACAAACTGTGGTCTATTCCCACGATGGAATATTATGCAGCTGTAAGAAGAAATCAAGTCATAAAGCATATGGCAACATGGATGAACCTGGAGGACATTATGTTGAGTGAAGCAAGCCAGACACAAAGGGACAAATGTTGTATGAATGTGTTACTATGAACCAAATATATTGTGTAATATATTTTTTGATTAAAAAAAAAAATTTATATGTATCCATTACATTTAATTGAGAAATGTATATATTTATTCATCTGTGTTTACTTTTTAGTTTTTAATTGTTTATATTTTCAATTATTAAATGTACAAAATAAAGCTTAAAAAAAAGTTAAAAAAAGAAAAAAGAATAACACTGACTGGGTGAGCATTTCCCCTTGTCCTTTAAAACTATTTAAACAGCTCATCAGAGGGCAGCCCCAGTAAATCTGCAGCAATACTGGTTTGTGGAACAAAAAGGACAGTATAATACTAGTCAGAAATTGAGGGATAATCTTAAAAAGGAGGCAGCCAAAGAAAGAAACCCCACATTCTGCAGATAAATTCTACTGAAATTTCTGACAAGTAAACAATGCATTCATAGGGTAGTTTCCAAGAAGCCCAAATAAGGCAAAAACATCTGGAGAGAGATTTCAGCTGCTACCCACAACAGAGGAGACAAAGTTTGGTGTTGGATTCAGCCAAGTTAACTGCCTACTAAACGAACCAAACATAAATCAACATTTCTCAGAGGATCATAACAGAAGCCATACTATCTACACTGCATCATTTACAATGTCTAATATGCAATCCAAAATTATCAGACACATGAAAAAAAAAAAAAAAAACTGTGACACATACTCAAGAAAAACAAAGGACACAGCCCAAACTCAAAATATGCCAGATGTTGGAATTAGTTGGTAAAGCTACTATAATTATGCTTAAAGATGTAAAGAAAACAATGCTTGAAAAAAAGACAAGCAATCTCAGTAGAGAAATAGAAACAATATAAAAGAACCAAATTGAAATTCTAAAAATAAAAAATTATATAAGAAATTAAAAGTTCATAAAAATGGTCAAAACAGTAGATTAGATTTAAAAAAATAAAAAAAAATAAAACAACAACAATAAAAATAAATTTAAAAAAAAGAAAAAAAGAAAAAAACAGTAGATTAGAGATGACAGAAGAATCAGTGAATCTGAAGACAGAAAAATAAAACCACCCAGTTTGAAGATCAGAGAGAAGAAAGATTAACACACACACACACACACACACCACTACCACCAGAACCTGAGGAACGTGTGGGACAATATTAAAATATTTAAAGTTTTAACATGTGTGTGACTGGACTCCCATATGAAAAACAGAAAGAATTTGAAACAATTAGACTAAGCAAACACATAAGAGTCAGAATCTAGAATAGAGGTTACCAGGAGACAGGGTGGGGATAGGGAATGGGAAGTTAAGGCTTAAAACATACAGGGTTCCTATTGGAATGATGGAAATGTTTTGACAATGGATGGTGGTGATGGTAGCACAATATTGTGAATGCAATTAACAGCAGTGAAATATATATCTGAATGTGATTAAAAGGGTAAATGTTAGATTGTATATATGGTAAAAGAATAATTTTTAAAAATCCATGGAACTACATTATATAGTGAATCCTAAGTTAAACCATGGACTTTAATTAATAGTACAATTATAAAAATGTGCTATCATCAATTGGAACAAATGTTTCACACCAATGCAAAGTATTGGGTATTATACAGGAATCCTGCATTTTATGCATGATTGTTCTGTAAACCTGCAACTTCTCTAATTTAAAAAAAATGTTCATTGCATCTTTATATATAATAGCCCAAAACTGGAACTAGTCCAGGTGATGATCAATAATAGGAGAGATGATGAATAAGCTATAGTATAGTCATATGATGGAATACTACTCAGCAATAAAAATGAAACACAGATATATGCAATAACATGGCTGAATCTCAGAAACATTATGCTGAGTCAAAGAAGTCTTTCACAAAAGAATACATATTGCGATTTGATTTAAATGAAGTTCTATACAAGGCAAATTAATCAATCGCATGAAGAAAAATCAGAAAAGTATTACTTCTGGGGGCAGAGATTGAATGAGAAAAGGCATAAGAGAATGTGAATATTCTCGCTGACCTGATTTTGTAATAATCAGGGTAGGCTAAACATTCACTATATTAGAAACCATGCATGTGTCCCCAGACCTAGTTTTTCTTCCTAGGTCCGGTTTTTAGAATGCTGGTGATAAACTAAGCCTGATTTATTATATGACCATCCTGTATGGGAAAAGACTGTAACTTTGGGTAGCTTTAATCAACCTTATGAAATATAGCAGGGGGACAGATGTGGCTCGAGTGATTGGGCGTCTGTCTCCTATATGGAGGGACCTGGGTTTGATCCCCGGGACCTCCCAGGAAAAACTAAAAAAAGAAAAATATAGAAGGCGTGTGGGCCACCATGCCCTCTGTTGGGTGCACCACCAGGCCCCGTGTGCAGGTACGCCACCACGCTCCACGAGTGGGTGAGCCACAGGTATGCCATCAGGCCACGCATGCAGGTGCGCTGCCAGGCCCCATGAATGAGTGAGCCGCCAGGCCCCACGAGCAGGTGCACCACCAGGCCCTGCAAGCCATGCATCAAGACGATGACGTAATAAGAGAGTGACACAGAAAGAGCCAAGACAAGTCGCACTGAAAAACCAGGAACTAAGGTGGCACAGGTGGTAGGACGCCTTTCTCCCACATCGGAGATTCCAAGGATCGAATCCCATTGAAGACAGGAGGAGAAGGATGAGAAAAGGGGGCAGGAAATGGACACAGAGAGCTGCCCAGTGAATAGGCATAGAAACAGCAAAAACGGGGGAGGGGGGGGAGTTTAAAAATGGATAAAAGTAAATAAATAAATAAATCCTTTAAAAAATGTATAGGGGAGGAAGATACCGACTATAGTTAGTAGTAATACTTTGACGATGCTCTTTCATGATTTGTTAACAAATGTTTCACAACAATGCAGGGTGTCTGGGGGGGGGTTGGTATGTGGGAGCCCTGTATGATGTTATGCACGTTTGTTTTGTAAGTTCACAATGTTTACTGAACACTTATAATTTATGTATGTTCATATATGAATGATATACTTCAATAAATTGTTTTTTTTTAAAAAGGTGTAAGAGAACTTTCTGGGGTGATGGAAATGTTCTGTAACTTGATAGGGGATATGGTAATATAAATGTATGCATTTTTTAAAGCTCATGACATGATACCCTTAAAATTCAAGCATGTGTAAATCTTACCCAAAAAAAAAAACAAAAACAACTCCACAAATATTGAAGTCTAGTTAATGAAATGCATGCTGAAGTGCTTAGGGGAGAATTGTGCTGGTGTGTGCAGTTTATTTTTTTATTTTTATTTTTTATTTTTAAAGAAGATTTAGATGGGTGGATGGATAGAAGGAGAGCGGTGAATGATAAAATAAATAGAACAAAATGTTTTAAATTGTATAATGTATATGGTAGGTATATAGATGTAATTCTTTCAACTCCTCTGTTTGTTTGAAAATATTCATAATAAAACATCAGGAGAAAATTACATTTTTAAAAAATCAAGGCACAGACACTTTGGTTCATAGATCTAACAACTGGTGTGCATTTTTCTACCTCACTCATGATCCATTTCTGGTATTTTGCTAACATGTCTACTAGCTTATTAGGCTTATTTTAGATTTATTATGTTTTCTTTTATAATTTCTTAAGTATAATAACCTATCTTGGAACATTACTTAAATTCTTTTGAATTTCCTCATACAAAAGTGACTTTTAAAGTGTTTTTCCACTATCTGAAAAGTGTTCCAAGAGTGAGAAAATGACTTTCAGCTTGCCCTAGATTTCTAAAATATATGTAATCTAATAAAAAACATTAAGATCTTGCTTTTCCAGGTCTTGTTTTAAATAGGCAAAAACAAAATGAAACATGCAGCAATATATCAAATACTCTAGATACATTTTAAAAAAATATATGCCAACCCTTCTATCTCATTCATAGAAAAACCCTCTTCTCTGTTATAAGGTGCAACACTAACATGATATCCAGGAACATGCCCACTATTACTTGGAATTTGGTCAAATGTGTTTCCAGATGTCCCACTGGACTGCATTATAGCCTATCCAACCTTATGGTTATCCCTAAAATCCAAATGCTGATGTCAGTCAATTTCACAGGAACTCACTGAGTTCATTTGGACAATTCAGAAGAAGCAATTGGCCCTCTCTGTTCTTTTTTCTCAGAGCCCCAGCCTTAGCCTCAAAATTGCATTCATATCATTAAGAGTTGATAATTAGGTATTGTTTCTCTCATCCACTGGGAAAGCAGAGTGGTAGCATCTCCTCAGTTCTTTTCATTGCGAAAAACCGTATTAATAAAATTTTGACACTTTAAAAAAAAAAGGGCAACAACCTCCCAAATGCAATCATGGTCATCATTTCTTTTCCAGGGATCCCAGCTTCTCATGGTCCCATGTTCTATTTCTTTGGATAGTATCCAGCCTTAAAAGCCCCGAATTACTAGAAAAACTTTTCTATTAACATCTTGTTTCTGTCATTTTTTTCCTGTAACTACTCTCATGCTCACTGTCTTCTCATTATTTTGTAACTTTTATCAAAACATTGAACACTTGGATGCATTCAGAGACACAAACCTGAGAAAAAGGTGAGGTAAGCATCAGAATTATAAAAGATATTGCAAATGATGCTTTTTAATCTGCCTAAGTTTCATGCCCAGGACTTTTTGAAGACAAGAAGGATCTTCCATAAACATGACCTCTACTCAGCTGTCCCTTTGGCCCAAATGAAACTGCAAGGATTAGTGAGAAAAACTGATAATATGGAAATTCAAAAAGAGAAAAGAGGCTGTGTGAATACAGTGATACATACCTTGTGTCAGTTCTATCCGTCCCCCATCTCGTTCTACCCTCACCAAAGTTCTTATTAATAACATCCCAAAGACAATATACTAAAATTGACATAAATTGCATCGAAATTTATCTACTTGTGACAATGGATGAAACAGAAGTCATGTTGCATGTGACAGACTGCCATTTGTCCCTCAACATCCATTTCCCCTTTTTCCATAGTAATAAAGTAGGCATATGACTGCCCAGAATAAAAACATGTCCCTCCCTCACTTGCATTTAGGTATGGCCATGTGACTAAGTTCTAGTCAATGGAATGTAAGTGGAAGAGTTGCTAAGGCAACTTCAAGGAATCTTACTTGAAAGACAGGAGATATGTACACTTTGCCCCTTTCTTCTTCAATCCTTCCTTCATCCTTACACCTGAGATGTGTAATAGCTTCTTGGACCATGACCCTAAGGACAACAGAGTGATCTGATGAAAAAATCTGGGACTCTGAGGACTACGTGGTGCAGAGCCTATCTCTGGACTTTCACATAAAAAAGAAAGAAACTCCAATCCTTTCAAAGCCAGTGTTAATTTGGATCTCTGTTACTGAAAGCTAAACTTAATCCCAGCTGATCAGTAAGTAAGGAAAAACAGGATGGTTAAGAGACTCTTTTGGAGTGAGTTGTAGTCATTCCACTGGAAGCTGACTGTTATGGTCTGCTAGGCTACCAAAATGCAATATATAAGAAATGGGTTGGCCTTTAGTTTATTAGTTTACAAGCTTACAGTTTCAAGGCTGGAAAAAAAAAAGGCCAAATCAAGGAATCATCAGGCAATGCTTTCTCCCTGAAGACTGGCTGCTGGTGATCCTGAACTCCTCGGTCACATGGCAAGGCACATGGCAGCATCTGCTGGTCTCTCCCTTCTCATCCAGGTTTTGTTGCTTTCAGCTTCTGGTTTCTGTGGCTTTCTCTCTCAACTCCTGTGTCTTTCTCTCTGTATTCACCCCATTTATAAAGGATTCCAGTATGAGGATTAAGGCCCATCCTGGGTCTTAGTTAATTCAAGTAATCTGATCAAAATGCCCGTAACTGAAGTAACCTAATCGAAAGGTCCTGCCCACAATAGGTTCACACCCACAGGAATGGACCAGTTTTAAGACATGATTTTCTGGGGATACATACAGTCTCAAACTACCACATTGACTGAAAGAGTGGATGACATACCCTCTGAAAAGGAGATGAGGAACTTTTAATTACTGTTCTTCCAATAATGCTTGGCAGGTCTGAAGGCCTGTTTATATAGCATAAATTTTAGTCTTTTAGAGAGTGAGCTCAACTGACTGAATAAGTCTTTGGCATATTCACAGAATGCTGACAGTTGCTATGAAGCCCAGTCACACTGATGACAGAGTATGTGAGCTTACTGAACCATTAACATGTTTTACTGAACATACATATGGCTTTAAAAACCTTTGGACTACCTCAATTCCACAAGACCCAAATGAAACCAAATTATGATATAACATGAGGAAACTTAAAAAATCATTTCCAAAAGAGTCACACCCAAGAAAATCCATAAAAGAATCATTACTCATAGAGCTAAGTAACCAATAAGATATATAATCACTCTCAGAAATTTGTCAGCTTAATGTATCATGAAGCTTGAAATCAAGATGTTCCATCCATCTGCCCCATGGGACCTAAGCCCCCTCTCAGTCAGAAGCAGAGCAGGCATCACCATCCCAAAATCCTCAAGAGAGAGTAATCACCAAACATAAGGGGGAATGCAACTATGGACTAAAGTAGACTTATTATTATTTTAGTAATGAAAGAACTTGTAATATTGATATAAAGGCAGTGGTCACCAGAGGATCTGAGGGGAGCAAGAGGGAAGAATATGTGTAACATGGGGCATTTTTGAGATATTGGAATCATTTCTGCATGATATTTGTAGTGATGAATATAAGCCATTATATATTTTGTCAAAACCTGTAAAATTGTGCAGTGCAAAGTATAAAACATAATGTAAACTATAGACCATGCTTAGTAGCAATGCATCCATATGTGTTCTCAAGTGTAACAAATGTTCCACATTAATGAAAGATGTTGTTAATAGGGGAAAGTATGGGAGGGGGAGGAGTGGGGTATATAGGAATCCCCTATATTTTCTATGAAACATTTATATAATCTAAAGCTCCTTTTAAAAAAAAGAAAAAAAAAATTTTAAAGCCAATACCAATTTACATTCCTATCAGCAGCATATGAAAGTATGTACCCTTATATTCACCAACAATGTATATTACCATTAAAAAAAAAAATCTTTCCTTGCTTTAAAAAAAATCTTGAAAGATTAAAATGTCATTAAGGGACAAAGACCAGAGATGAGCAGAACAAAGTTTATTATAAATCACCGAGTCTTTAGATTGACAATTAGGATGCATATATGAAAATATTTTAGCACAGCAATCTAATGCTTACAACTCTATAAAAATACTGAACAATTTTTAAAATTGATGCCTTCTACAGATTATGAGCTGAGATTAGAGAACTGTACATGGTTCACTGAAATTTTAGAGACCTCAGATAGCTTAGGTCAGTGGATTTTTTTCTTTTTAAGATTTATTTTATTTATTTATTCCCACCCCCACCGTTGTTGTTTGAGGTTGCTTTCTGCTCTCTGTGTCCATTTGTTGTCTGCTATCTGTGTCTACTCATCTTCTCTTTAGGAGGCACTGGGAACTTAACCTGGGACCTCCCATGTGGGAGAGAAGTACTCAATCGCTTGAGCCACCTCAGCTCTCTGGTTTGTTGTGTTTCTCATTGTCTTTCCTCTTTGTGTCTCTTTGTTGGGTCATCTTGTTGCATCAGCTAGCCACGCCTGCCCATGGTGCCAGCTCGCCTTCTCCAGGAGTCACTGGGAACTGAATCTGGGACCTCCCATGTGGTAGGCGGAAGCCCAATCGCTTGAGCCACATCCACTTCCCAGGTTAGTGGATTTTTAAGATAATCAAAACTCCAGCGTATAAGTTAATTGCTTGTGGATCTAAAAGCCCATCATGGGATGTAGTGAGCCTATTTATATTAAGTAGATAGTAAGAAAAATATGCTACATCCTTGCACAAGGGTAATTTTCTCAAACAATCTGTAAATTTCTTTACAATCTTCTCATTAGAAGGCATTTCTGAACTAGTAATATAAGTACATGGAAAATAAAATTCTACATTACAATATTATAAATATTCAACTCACCCACAGATTTTCAGTAATTGTATATATCAAGGTACATGTGTACTTTAGTCCCAAATTTGTTACTGTGCTTCCAACTATAAGAAAAACAAGGGATTTCCTTAAAAAAAAAAATGTTTAATTTCAAATAGCAATGCCATGTTTCTTGAGTAGGTCAAGTCCCAGAATATCGGTTATATATCTTCAAGGAGAAAAAAAAAAATCAAATTTAAGGGTGGACTTTTCTTATTTTAGCTTCTCCCAGGGATCATAAATACATTTTTAACTGCCACATGACGTAAGTCAGCTTACAAAATGAAGTCTCTACAGCAAGGTATATGTGATTCCTGATCTCTTTCAGCAAGTCTCTTCCTAAGTGATTAATTCCTTCCTGAACTGAACTGTTCAAAGCTTAACAACAAAACGTGGTAGTAGAGAGGACAAAGAAATGAGAATGAAGTGGAATTTTTTTACTTCCTTGTGTGCAACAAAAGCAGATACAACATGTATAATGCATATACTGTGCTTAAGGATTTAATTTTTTTTTTAGAGCAGTTATAGATCTAAAGAAAAGTCATGCAGGAAGTACAAAGTTCCTATAAGCCCTTCCCCACCACACAGTTTTCCCTATTGTTAACATTTTGCATTAGTGTGGTAGCTTTGTTACAAATTTTGAGACAATATTATTATTTTATTAACTATACTTCATAGTTTCCATTAGGGCTCACTCTTTGTGTTGTACAGGTCTATGGTATATTATTATTTTTATCCTGGTAACATATGTAACCTAAAATTTCCCATTTTAACTACTTTCAAGTACAGTATATAATTCAGTGGTATTAATTATATTCACAATGTTGTGTTACCATCACCTCCATTAAGAATATATATTTTCAAAGGCCCAGAGGATAAATTACTGGAAGAAAATACACAGAATATTAGCTACTTCACTGGAGTGGGAAAATGGTTAGTACTAGAGATCTCTCTCTTTTTATTTTATTTTTCAAAACATCTCCAACATTAGTTTTACCATTTATATAACTAAAAAGCAAAACTATGAATAAAACGTGAGGAAAGTCTTTTTAAAAATGAGCCTTCTGGGAAGCGGCTGTGGCTCAATCAGTAGGGCTCCCGTTTACCATATGGGAGGCCCCGGGTTCGGTTCCCAGGGCCTCCTGGTGAAGGCAAGCCCGCCCACACGGCGTGGTTAGCTGACCCAGCGAGCACAAGCAGCAAGGGGGAGATAAATGACTAAATAAATAAAAATCTTAAAAAAAAAAAAAAAAAAAAAAAAAAAAAAAT
>JAKSZT010054030.1:25458720-25556626 GCA_026826555.1 Tolypeutes matacus
CAATGATGGATATAGGCCATTATATGTTATGCCAAACATATAAAACTGTATAGTAAAAGTGTAAACCATAATGTAAACTATTGATCATGGTTAGTAGCAATGCTTCAATATATGTTCATCAATTCTAGCAAATGTATCTCACAACTGAAAGATAATAATGGGGGAAGTATGGGAGGGGAAGGGGATGGGGTATATGGGAATCCCCTATACTTTTTTATGTAACACTTATGTAATCTAAAGTTTCTTTAAAAATTAAAATTAGAAAATAATATATTAATCATACCACTATATTTTGAACAAAGCTTTTAAAAGAAAGTATGTTCTAAACTCCAAACCCAAGCCGCCATCTCCTATTATCCCTATTACACTAACCATATCCATTGAAATGGACCAAAACCAGAATACAAGTTGAGTATGCCAAAGATTCTTTTAATAAACCCTGAAATCCACTGTTTTGTTTTTGTCCACTCCTTTCATCAGGAGGCCTTGGGAATCGAACCCTGGACCTCCTATATGGTAGATGGGAGCCCAACTGCTTGAGCCACATCCATTTCCCTGAAATCCACTGTTGATGACACACTAGAATCACACAGGATGACACACTAGAACCACAATATGCAGTACAGTACAACTTTGATTGTTCACCTACTTTGAACTGTTCATCCAGGCCAGAGTTTCTCAATCTTGGCACCAATGACATTTTGGGCCAGATGAGTCTTTGTTTTGTGTGTGTGTGTGACTTTTCTAAAATCCACCCATGGAGAGTTCTCTCTCTCATTCCTATATGACCATTAATATTTATAGTCCATACCACACAAATGAGCAGTACAAGTAAGTGGTGAAATGTCATAGTTTCTCATTCAGATTCTGGAATTACTAATCATGTAGCACTAGTTTGTCAATTGGGCACCTTGCATGGGGATACTGAGAATCTTAGAAATTGAGTATGTGAGGAAAGTACTTAAAAGCTGTAAGAATACATAGTCTTAAAATATTTTCTTTTTTGTATCCACAACCAAATTACAAGGAACTTGGGAGCACAGACTGTACATTGTAATTCTCTTGATTAATTTTTGAGGCCCAGCAAAACTGAATGAGTGTTTCTTAAAGTCTGCCTCAAGCAGGGAGCTCTGGCTTGCTTCCACAGTTAGGGAAGTGGGAGTAACCATCTCTAATCCATATCCAAAAGGAATACAGAAAGACCAAACACTTTGCCTCACAAAAACTTCACTGGCCTGGCCCTATCTTTGTAAGTCATATATTAGCTCATCCACTAATTTACTCCAATACTGTAGCTAGTGTAGAGAGTTAGCTAAACATCTGAAAAATGCGAAGCCTTTATAAATCATGAGTTGGAGAAAGAAAAAAAGAAATCCATCATGTTTCTTTCCTCACAACTGAGTCTTTGAATCAAACTGTCAAGATTTATTACAAGGGAAATGAACTGTGTCTAGAGGATGAAGACAATACACAGTCGGTGTAAAAATTTATAAGCTTTTCTCTTTGCTCAATTTCTTTAGTGAATGTTTCATAGTGAGTTCTACACTAATTTTAATTCTCAGACAGAAAATAGTGGCATATAATGAATACCACAATGGACAATTAATTCCAGCTCTGTTAGAAGCCATGGAGCTCTGGGTAAATCCTACTTTCCTTTGGAGTCCAATTCAAGTCATCTTTCTATGAACTCTTTTGTGACTAGCCTCAATTCCCCTGGCTTTGGGTTGCCAGCACTTTTGTCCACAGTCCTGCAGGCCATTTTATCATAAACTTTATTGGTCAAAACTGTATAAACAAGTGTCTGTTGTACCTCCCTAGCCAGACCAAATCCTCTACTTTCTTGTATGTAGCATAGAGCTAGCCACACTTTTGGCACTTGCTAAAGGACAGGTAAAATAAAATGAAGTTATATGACTTTTCCAGGCCTTGATTTCTTCTTCTGTAAAAACAAAACTAATAATCCCAGTTCCCCACTGTCCGTATTACAGACCAAATTAACATGAATGTGCTGACAGAAACTTTCTAATGGCTTATACAGGAAGAAAATAGGTAATTCTTCTCATGGTTAGCCTGTTCCAGGGTGATCCTACATAGAAATGACTAGAAGCCCATTCTCACCTATTTCTTTGGTAGGTGATGGGGGGTAATCTGGTCCCTAAAGTCTATTTATTGTCACTTCTTTTCACTTTTGACACTAGTTACTAGTCCACAATGTCTGGTTTACCCTTTGAGAAAAAAAGAAATATAAAAAAAGAAACAGAATAATTCCAGTCCTTAAATCTATTTTGGAAAGATGCCAAGAAAACAAATGAAACACTTATCTTAAAATCAGGAAGCACTTTGGAGGAAAGTTATTATGCAAACAAAATATACTAAAGAGCTACTTTCCTATTTCTAAATTCTGTGCATAATTTCCAATTTAAATTGGTAGTTAAAAAAAAAAAAAATCAGTAAAAAGGATCAAAGCAGGGACTTGAAATCAACAAAAAGCAAAAACAAGAGATTAACCCAGAAGTAGATTAGAAGGTAACCAGAAATAACATACAGACCTGGCCTCAAAATAACAGCTCTCTTCTACCTAGCATAACAAAGACAGAATAAAGGTTACACAACCTACAATTTCAAGTAAATGTACAAATTAAAATCTAGTCTCAGTTAATCATAATGAAGGAAAAGAATAAAGAAATGGATTACAAATTTGCTGCCAGAATTTGCAATGGTTTGGAATTTAATCATTGGTATATTTAACATGAACAAGAAGAAAGCCATGAAGCCAAAAAGAACACATGAAGTATAGCAACAGGAAGGCCATAAAAACAGCAAAAAAAGAAGACTTTACTACTCGATGATCACAATTTTTCTGTGGAAAATATTTTGATTCCTCCTGTCACCTAGAGAAACAAACAAACAAACAAAAAAAAACACTCTACAAATGATACAACCAATATTCCTAAATGGCACAGTGAGTGATACAGGGCTCTCGTCAACAATAACACTCAAGTTATTACTAGGCATGGTTTAAAGAATCATTCATATAATTATGATATTACTTTTCTTTTCCATCTCTCAGGCTCTACCCACAAATACACACACATTCTGCTAGTTACTAGATGAAAACCCATAAATCTTCACTGCCTTTAAAAAATCAAACAATGAAATGCTCACACAAAAACCCTAAGCTGACATGAGCATCAAGAAAGCATTAATATAGAGTCTTACTAGAAAGTAGAAAAATAAAATATGCATTCCAAAAAAATGAATAGAAATAAAAACCCAGCACAATACATTTAAAAACAAATGCCTCAATGCTCCCACAGTTATTAAAAAACAAATTACTCCCCACCTTGTAAATTTATACAGGATTCTCCCTCAGAATAATTCTCTTACTCCATATTCATTCTTAATGTTCTTCTTAACTTCTACTTAGACAAAGTCATTCACAGATTTTAGAGCAGAGTTCTTACTTTGGGTAATTAAATTTCTGGGGAGAATGAGTTAGGCAAGTACTCACCCAAAACTACTATCCTCTCATAACATCTGACCATTCATTTGCTCATTCATACAACAAGCTTTTATTTGGCACCACTATGACTAGCACTTTGATAAACACCTGTGATTCAGAAAGGAACAAGGATAGCTTAACTCCTACTTTCAGGGCCCTTAAAGTCTGGAGAGACAGATACTAAATAAGGAACTACAAATGTGATGGGCACTATAAAGGGCAAAGGAGGCACTATGGAAGATGGTGTAACAGGAGGAACTAACCCATACAGGAGGAATCAGGGGGAAATCTCCATAATCAAAGGACATTTGAGACATGAAGAATGAAAAGGAATTGGTTAAGTTTCCCAGGGTAAGCACTTACACTTCTTCCCTTCCTATTCATATGAAAGAATAATAGTACTCCTTCACTTTTTCTCTAATACCAGTATCACATCTTCAGTTCAGCATCATTGTATTTCAAATCTGAAGTCTTCCTGACTTTAATAATTTGCATATAAACAGGCAGGAGAACTACAGATAAGTCATTTCCCTCTACTGTTTCCAATCATTTGGTAGGTAGACTTAGTCAGACCTAACTTCCAGAAGTACAGTTCCAGTAAACTCAAATTAGATTTAGGGACAGAACAAATAGGGACATACTTTCTGTATATCAGATACTACTGAATGACAAGAAAAAAATGTAAAAGCGTTTCTTCCCTCCTTACGATATTGAAAAGTGATTCCAAACAGATTTGGTTCTTAAACAAAACAAAAATGTTAAAAACTGAAGGGAGGGTACCTAACAAAAAAAAGAAAAAAAAAAAAAAAGAAATCTGAAATAAGACAGTGAACTCAAGTCTAATATTTTGAAGGGACATCTTTAGACCACCTAGGCATTGTTACACAAAGGAAAACAGTGACTGCTATTCTTGCTTAATCTCCAAATGGCCAAGCTTCCCTTTGTTTGAAGCTATATCCAGTATCACTGGCTTAGCTGGTGTTTCTAAAGGCTCTGAGTCATAGAAAAATCTCAAGATGATGATCAAGTTTGGCATCTTTGAATAAAACAATGTGTGTTTAGTAGGTGAAAGACTGTACACTCAATGTTCCTTATCCAAAGTTAGAGGATACTTGACAATCTTCTCATATGTCTAAATCTTCACAGAAAATAGGTTTGGAGTATTGTTTGGTCTGAAAAATAAAAAGGGTATTTCAATTTCTTGTTAATACCTCTTGGAAGGCAAAGGCTTTAACTGGCCTGATACCTCATCTGCGTCAAAGGGTTGTTTTACCAGTGGCACCATTACCTAAGCGCCAGCATATAAAATGGATAAAAGCAGCTCAGTAATTACTCAACTTCTTTTACTGACAAAACAGGCACAGAAAATATTTTTTTTTTTTACCGGGAGGTACCGGGGATCGAACCCCGGTCTCTCCATATGGTAGACGGACGCCGAACCTCTTGAGCCACATCCGTTTCCCAGGCACAGAAAATATAACTCAACTTTACCAATGTCAAAGTAATGACAAATGTCAAAACTAGAAATATTTTTCCAGAGAGTAGAAAAGCATTCATTTAAAATAAACTAAAGCCATGAATAAAAGAAATCTCAGGCTGAAGCACATTTGTGTTAGAGGATGACTTCTACTGACTAGATGTAATATTGCACCCCAACATTAATCACTGACATCTGGAAGAAGAGCAAAGCTTCTGGTGACATGAACCAAAAAGATCCCCCAAATCTCTAGCAGATCACGGGTAGAGCTATGTGGTGAGGAAAATAGCAAACAATGGTCAAGGAAAATTCCTTTACTAAAGAAGGCAACACAAACAAAAAGTTAGCTGATAGGGGTGCACTAAAACCCTCAGCAAGGCAAATCATCAAACCCTCAGCAAGGCAAATCATCGCTGGTGACCTATAATGACAAGTATTCCAACCTTAACTTTCTTCCTGAAATATTTTAATTTAGGTCCTTTGTATTTTAATTCTCAGGGACATGAAATCTAATTTCACCACACACAAAAAACAAAAGCAAAATAGGAGTTACTTGACATAAATTATTTAAAGGCAATTATGCTCCCTGAAAGATAAGACATATATTTCATATATGATTATTAGTCTTCACTGACAGGGAGCATGGTGAGGAAAGGAAAATGTGTTTTACAGTTAGGAAGAACTGTGTTCAGCAACCTAGCCCTGCTACCTAGTTGTATGACCTTGGGTTCACTGCTTAAATTCCCTGAATCTCCTTTCTCATTTATGAAATAACGATAGTAATTCTGACCTTAAAATGTTGTTTTAAGAATTGATACATAGGCAGTATTCAATAAATAGCTATTATTATAATTATTAAGGAATTGCTAACTGCATATATTTTTCTCAGAAGGACTTCTGAACAATAAAACTACCTATTACTAGCCAGAAAATACCTAACCAGCTTCCTTATGGAAGCTCCTGGTTCTAATGACTTTTGTTTGTTTAGTAGAAAGAGATTTAAATAAAGAAAAAGAATAGTTTTCAGATATTTATTTTTGTTAAATTCCAGAAGATAGAAGGTACTACCCTTCAGGCATATTTCACATTTAACTCTATAGGCAGATACTCAGTTTTTATATTTTCCCACAAAAACTGGCTGGCTATGCTCAAAATTATAACTTGGGCTCTCTACACCTGGTGGTATGATGCCAGCAGCAGCTGCACTGTGGACACTTAAAGGACACATGCATTTCAAGAGTTAGAAAATCAGCCAGCATCACCTAACCCTACAGTGCTACTGTCACTTCCACTTTTTGAGTCAAGATGCTAAAGAACTCCAAATAAGAAAGGCCATTCTGATACCCCATTAGGTAAAAGGGAAGAGTACACACTTGCTCTATTTAAGGCTAGAACATTGTTATTGAGAATTTTTCCCAATAAGAAATATTTTTCATTCTTGTCCCTGTGATTTTACAAGCTGTCAGATTTAAATTAATATAAAGGCTAGGGACAGTTTCCTAAAGAAAACGTGAAGCTCTGTTCTTTGCTTGAATAAGAAATGAAATGGTATCCAACCCAAAAACAGAATAACTTAACAAGAGTCAGATTCAGAAATGTGCTAACCCAATTTTCAGGCACAATTTTCTGGCCCTACAAAGGGTGGAAATGAATGCAAGCACACCAGATTTGATTTCTCTTGCAAACTAAACTAAGCTTCACTTATTTATGTTCCTAGAGAGAAACCATGAGAGGAAATCTATATAAATCTTATAACCTACAGACCTATATATACATATAAATGCATTCATATTTATGTACAGAAATTGTCATTATCTTCCATTAGAAGTGAAGTTTTAAGGAAGGTTGCCAACAAATATTATAAAAAATTAGGAAATAACAATGCCCATATATCACAGAAAATTGGAAGATACTTTCCACAAAAAAAAAAAAACAACAACCTCAAAACCATTTTGGATTTCTCAGTTAGTAGGTGTTACTGCTATTTTAACAGTATTTTTTATAGTCACTTTATATTTTTGGCTCATGGCAGTTTTTTAAACCACTATCTCAAAACAAATCTACTAAGTAGATAAAAGTAGTAGTATTTTATATACCAAAAAAACTGAGAAAGACATTTTAAGTAACTTGTCCAACACTAGGAAACTAGTTAATGGGATAGCCAGAAGAGAACTTAGGTTTCCTAACTCCTAGATCTTTCTACTAATCTGGTGGTACATAAATTTACTTTATCTTCAGAATCTTCTTTCAAACTAAATCTTTTGTGGAACCCCAGTAACTCAACAGATAAAACTGGAGTTGCTCCAACTGAAGTAGATATTGGCCAAAGCCGTATATACCAAGCTTCCCTTTCCCTCCCCATGATGGATCTTGAGGGACTTCTGAGAAGCAGCATGGCTCCAAGGAACATGGTTTAAAATACTACCATCAGGGGAGTGGGTGTAGCTCAATGGTTGAGTGCCTGCTTCCCATACACAAGGTCCTAAGTTCAATCTCCGGTACCTCCTTAAAAAAAAACAAAACAAAACTACCATCAAAGGTCATCCCTCAGACTCATTACCTAAGTAAAATCCATGAAATTAATTTCTAATCCAAATATGAATAATACTAATAATCAATAAAATGACACTTCTACACAACTATCATATCTAAAACTAGTATAGTCACAAATATATATTGATGGAAGTAAGTAAAAGCTATAGCCCACATGTACCATTCTATTAGTAACCCTATTATGAACTGCTCCCATATACTATGCGATATGGTTGGGAACTGAGAGGGAGAAGAGATTCTATTTCTTTAGTAATACTGTCGTCTCATTTACAATTCTGAAATAGAAAACACTTTTTTGGAAGCCATTTGCTTCCAAAGTTAAATGTAGACAAAATAAAATCTCATGTGTATATATATATATATATATATATATATATATATATATGGTACTCTAGTTAAATAGGGGGTGGTAGAATGGGACTCTACCCAAAGGAGGCCAAGGCTCTAGGAACACTACAATGGAGGTATATCTAGCAAAAGTAAAAGATTATTTCCAGGTTGCCAAGTGGGTGCTGAAATGTACATGGTGTACATCACATGCTGTTAATGGACTGACATGTGAAGGAGAAGCAGAGGCAACAACCCCTGATTTATAGCCATAAGTAAAAATGTACTTGAGTACAAAGTACAGCATAAACTTCCAGCCAACACTCACCTGAGTAAATCACTTTGCGCTCTTCTGCAAAAAAAAAAAAAAAAAAAAAAAAAAAGCTAGTCAGGGGCATACAAAAGCCTCATAAAATAAAAAATTATTTTAAAAAATATTACCACAAACTTTCCAGAATTTGAGCAGTTATCAACCAATATGCCAGGTTTATTAATCCCAGGTGCCAATAGGAATCAAACTTCAAATTTAATTTATCTTTGAAAATAAAGATTAAATTCAGAAGAGAAGCAGAGTAGAAAACACTGACAGTCTATGTGAAAAAGCAGGAAACAATAAGAGGATACATCTACAAGAAGCATCAGGAAAATTCGATCTGGTATCAATGTTTAAATCATACACAAGATTAAAAAAAAAAAACTGCACCAGATCCAGAGAAGCCATTCTCAGCCCCACTATTTACTTACTACTGAACACATTCCATCCAATAAATCAACAGTTGTACCCAAAAATATATCCTCAAATCGTAACACACAATAAATTAAAGACTGTGGTTTTCAGAAAGGGATAATAAACTGGAATGTAACTTTGTATCCTTCTTGACTGTGTAATTTTTAGCACAAGTTCAATAACAACTTATTTCAGTAGCCTAAGCAATTTTTCAGTTGTGTTGCATAATTCTAACATTACAAATATTTATTAAAATAAGAATGGGGGAATAATTTGGGAAAACGTTAAGAGAAAGCATTAAATAAGATGACATCTTGGGAAACGGATGTTGCTCAAGCAATTGGGCTCCCATCTACCATATAGGAGGTCCAGGGTTTGATTCCCAAGGCCTCCTGGTGAAAAGTGAGCTGGCCTGCATGGAGAGCTGGCACAGCAAGATGATACAACAAAAAGAGACACAGAGGAGAGACAATAAGAGACACAGGAGACCAGGGAGCTGAGGTGGCACAAGAAATCGAGCATTTCTCTCCTACCACGGAAGGTCCCAGGATCAGTTCCCGGTGCCACCTAAAGAGAAAGCAAGCAAACACAAAAGAACACAGAGAAAGCAGACAGAGAGTGAGAAAAAAACGGGGGGCGGGGGGAGATAAATAAATAAATACATATTTTTAAAAAGACGGCATCTCTTTTTTTAGATGTATAAGTATACAAAATGATACAATTCATTTGAAACATGTAGTGAGCATCTCACCTATTCCACTCTGTCCAAAGCCCTGTCCTTCAGATGTTTGTGCTGTAATGGCTTAGACTTGCAAGCAGTCTAATACAAATTTTTACCTAAAGTATATGCTGAGATTATGTTCTAACTTCCCTGCTGGCTTCACTGGAGGACCTGAAAAAATTAAACATGTGAAATTATAATGTCCTACACAGAACAGGCACTCTGTAACAGTTTTTAGCTATTTTGAGAACAAGGATGATGATGATGAGGCATGGGATGTGGGCCTCATGTGCTAACAACCTCCAGTATCACTTGGTTTTCTTCTTTAGTATATGACTAAACTGAAGGTTAAAAAGTTTAGCATTCAAAAACACAGAATGAGACCTTTTTTGTTGTTATGTATATTGGATAAACTTTACCAGTGATACACGGAACATATACATGGTGACGGGTTACTATACTGCAAGTACTACATATTTTCTACTATGCTATAACAACTTCCTGGTCAAGGTAGATAAGATTTACAAAAGGAAGAGTTGAAGTTCAATACTGAAGAGTTTTTTAGTTATCACTGAGAGGTAAAACTAAAAGGTCAAGATGAAGAGAGAGGCTGGAAAAACCATGAGCACTGCACATACCATAGCTATCATAGAATAAGCAAAAGGAGCTAGTCAAAAAGGGAGAGGAAAATGGTGCAAGATTAACACTGAAAGTGACTATGAGGAAAGGGGAGGGAGGAAAGAGACAGATAGAGACACACAGAAAAACAGAGTCAAAGAAAGACCAGTCCTGCAGCAATCCTGGGGCTGCCTAGGCTCAGTTCTAGTATATATGCACCCTTATAATAAATTCTCCACTCTCTGATAGAGTTTCAGGGTGACCATTAATAAAAATTAAAAGACCCAAACTAAAACACACTGTTTCCCTACTTGACATTTCCACCATAATAGGCTGAATTTTTGAATCCAGAGTCTCTTTTCACACATTTTCTGTTTTCATCACAAACTGCAAGGAACAAAGTGGGCAGTTGCACCCTTTTATGGGTTCTTCCCATAATGTGCTATCTAATTATACCCACCAACTAAAACCCAGGATTCATATTTAACAATTAAATTTAGGAACTTGAGAGCAGAACAATTCAAACAATAAATACTTGAATTTCTACTACATAAGACTCTTCTTTTTAAGAAGTGACTTTTAAAGAAAATATTTTTCTGTTCCTCCTTCCCAAACCTCTCTTAGATTCAACATTTTCATTCCAAAAAAAACATGTCATAGTTGCCCTTGTCATTAACTAGGGAGAAAGGTGAATAAAAACATAATGAAAGAAAACCCTACTAGTAGAAATCATCTTAGAACTATGGCTTCCACATTCATTTCTCATAAGCTCCTTATAGCAGATATTCTTGTTCCAAAAGAAATAAGGTAGTAAATCAGGTCCTGTAATATACATCTTTTTTCTTTTTAAAGCTAGTTCAAATTAATAGCCATGGGAAGCAGATGTGGCTTAAGCAGTTAGATACCCACCTACCACATGGGAGCTCCTGGTGCCTCCTAAAGAAGACAAGCAAGACAGCGAACTGATGCGATGGGCTGGCGCGGCTAAGCTGATGCAACAAGATGACATAATGAGGAAACACAATGAGAGACACAACAAGCAGGGAGCAGAGGTGGCTTAAGCAATTGGGTGCCTCCCTCCCACATGGGAGGCCCCGGTTCAGTTCCCAGTGCCTCCTGAAAAAAAAAAAAAAAAAAAAAGAAGATGGGCAGACACAGAGCACACAATGAACAGACACAGAGAGCAGATAGCGAGGGCAAACAATGCGGGGGAGAAGAAATAAATTAAAAATAATAATAATAGCCATAGTCATAGGACTCATATAATGGCCCAGGAATCTAAATATAAGATTTAAAGTAATGTGCTTTTTTTTTTTTTTTTTTTTTAAGATTTTATTTATTTATTCATTTATCCCCCCCTTGCTGCTTGTGCTCGCTGGGTCTGCTAACCACGCCGTGCGGGCGGGCTTGCCTTCACCAGGAGGCCCCGGGAACTGAACCCAGGGCCTCCCATATGGTAAATGGGAGCCCTACTGATTGAGCCACAGCCGCTTCCCAAATAATGTGCTTTTATTTGTGCCTGTTTTAAAGAAGCTAAATTAATATAAAAAGGGCAGCAAAGGAGAAGTCCATATCAGTCTATTAGTTTCCACCAAAGTAAATAATTCTCAATTTCAAAGATATGCTTCAGGCTTTGAAAAGCAGATATATAACGTTTACTTCTATGAGTCAGTGGTTTTTAGCCTAGTCAGACCTGCAGTAATTCCTCCTAAAAACAAATTCACAAAATTCACACATTCTGGACTTTATTATCTGTCAATAACTCACAACTGTATTTTAAGTATTTTCTATAGATTTGGTATAAGAAATAACATGCTGTTCCTGTACTCAAAAAATTTTAACTATGGACTATATGGGGGAAAACTTGTAAATTGTAATGGGAAATATAATAAAATGCTAGACCACATTAGACACACTGAAATGCCAGAAGAGTATAAAGGAAAGGTAGACCAATGTAGCAGAAAAGACTGCTACACAAAAGCAATAATCAACTAAGTGCTTTTGTCAATGTGACAACAGATGTGCTCAGAAGCAAATAAACAGGAAGCTAAAGCAATCCAGTTTCTGCCTCCAGTAGACAAATAAAAGGAGTCAAGGTCATTGGAACCCCACCATACAAGCCTTTCTTTAATGATTCATTAAAGTTCAACTTCTTATTCTTCCTAAGAATGCAAAATCATTTTTATTTTCAAAGCCACTAATAATCTTAAGTGAAGGTCTTCAAAACAAAATTCAATACAAATGTGACACTATAAATATTAGCATCAAACAAAATTGAGTCGAAAGTAAATGAATCTCAGAAGAGTTACAGGCAATACCTACTCAACAGATCATCGGACTCATCCAGGACAACTAACAAAATAATGATGATGGACAATGCCCATCCCAAAAACAAAGAGTATCTACAATTGCAAGCAAAATAGTTCCTTCCAGCTGCCCCATAAGACCTAAGCTGCCTCTCAATCTGAGGCACAGCAGGCATCACCATCCCAAAATCCTCAAGGTTAAGGAATGAACAAACTTAAGGTGGGAATGCAACCATGGTCAAAGTAAGCTTATTAATATTGTAGTAATGGAAAAACATGTAACATTGTTATAAAGATAGTGGTAACCAGAGGTTCTGAGGTGAGGGGGAGGGAATAATAGATGGAACATAGGGCATTTTTAGGGCATTGGAATTAAGTGTAAACCACAATGTAAACTACAGACCTTAGTCAGCAGCAATGCTTCAATATTTATTCATCAATTGCAACAAATGTACCACATAATTGTAAGATGTTATTAATAGGGGAAGATGGGGGAAGGAGGTATATGTGAATCCCTTATAATTTTGATATAACTTTTCTATAATCTAAAACCTCTTTAAAAATAAAGTTTATTATATTAAAAAATAATGATAATAATAAAGTACATAGCAATAGGCCTCCAGAGAAAAGATGAGCTCAGTGAAAAATGATACCCTAGCTCTTCAGTGTAATGTAAAATGAAAAAACAGATGAGTTAATCAATTTTAATTGCCAACAAGTTTTACTGGCAAAACACATTTAGGGACAAGTAGTGGTTTTTTGTTTGTGTCTTACCAATGATACTACTTAGCATTCTTTGGTCAAACCAGTAATTGGGATGGAAAAAATTCATGATCTTTAGCAATGTAGGTAGGTTACTTAAAGGATCAAATATGAAACAGTATCTACTGAGTGCATTTGAGTTTCCAGGTAAACCCAATTTTAAAAGAAAAAGTACTCATTAAACACAATAGCATTTATTTAGGATTTAATTATATTTTGTCTTGTATCATTTAGAAGCCTGGTTCACTGAAGCCACGGCTGATTTTGTCAAAGCATTGTGAGGATTTATAGATGAAAGTAAAAACAGAAGCCCCAAAGAAAGGCAGCCCAATCTGAGCTGGGGTTGGCAAGTGTAAGGTCAGATGGAGAAGAGATTCTAAGAGGAAAATGAAGGCAAAATAGGGCAGATGAAGAAGAGAAGGGAATACCTGGGTCCAGATTTAGACCTGAATTTGAGTAATTCAATACAAATGGCTCAGTGAGCAGGATATGTTAATCAGGACCAGGGGAAATGAGACATAAAGCCTTTTTGCTGCTCTTGGCTCACTACCTGGCTCTCCTAAATAGCTAATACTCTGCAGGAAGGGTCCATGACTTGCTGAAGTCAGCCCATGCTGCTTTGTGCTGCCACTTGTTCCCTCTGCAGGTGTCTCCTAAGATTCCCACCCCAAATTGGTGGACCTGTAGATCTAAGTCCTCCCCAGGAACCCCAAAAAGCCAGTCCTTGTATGAGAAGAAGGGAGCCCTGTCATTTCTAGCGCTCCCCCAAACAGGAATGACTGGTGTCTGGTGACACCAACACCAACATGACCAAGGCTTGTGGTGGTTCTAATGGTAGGAGACCGGCAGGCAGGGACAGGCAACCTCCACCCTCTGCTGTGATCCACAGAAGGGTCACCAGGGCTAAAGGTTCATGGGCCAAACAGGAGAGGGCTCGACCTCCCTGCCCCTGGACCACCGCAGCTGGGAGACTGCTGGAGCAGACTCCAACCACTGTGTTTGTGGACCATGCATCCAGCCCTTAAACCACCTCCCAGCTTGAGGTGCACCCTCTCCACAGGAAACACAAAGGCATCCCACAAGCAACAGGGCTGCTAGGGTCTGCCATCCTTTTGCTGCTCCCCCCACTGCTGTGCTGTTGGATCTCTGACCCTATGAGATAGAAAAGCGAAGGGTGAGCATACTGTGCCAGCAGCCCCCTAAAAACTAGAAGAAGTTTCTAAGTCACTTAAGAAATATAAGACTCACATGCAAAGTGCATGGGCCCCCCTCAATGCTGTTGCTTAGCAGCCTGCCAAAGCTCTGGTGTTGGGCTCCCCTGGCACCCTGCCTGATGACCCAGCCACCATCACACTTTTTGAAACAGATACAAAGACCCCTGAGATCGATTGGGACATCCTAAAGAGAGATAGCTGCCTATGAGTCCAGTCAGTAAGAACTATAACTTTTCTCCATCACCACATGGAACATCAAGCAGGGCCCTGATGGGAGCACAAACTAGAAATTAAAACTCAAAATTTTACTTGATTGTCGATGCAACATCTACTTAAAGACTTTGTTCATGAGGTCAGGGAACACCATAACTTCAACAGCAACAATAAAAACCGATTAATTTGACTTGATTAAAATTAAAGACATTTGTTAAGAGAAAGATACTGTTAATAGAAAGAAAAGACAAGATACAAACTTACAGAATATATAGGCAAACCACATATCTAAGAACTTTTACCCAGAATATACAAAGAACACTTAGAATACATGCATTCTAATTTTGAAAATGGCCAAATGATCTTAATAGTGCCTCATTAAAAAGATACAGAGGTGGGAAATAATATATGAAGGAAAGGTCAACATATCAGACATTAGGGAAATACAAGTTAGAACCACAATCAGATACCACTACAGACTTTAGAGACTAGATTTGAAAAATGATAATACCAAATACAGGCATGAATGCAGAACAACAGGAAATTATAGTCATTGTTCCTATGACTATAACACAAAACAATAAGCCACTTTGGAAGTCTTCAGTTTCTTAAAAAGTAAATCATACACTTACCTATAACCCCACTTCTACCTATTTGCTCAAGTGAACTGAAATTATTTTCACACAAAATCCTTTACACAAATATTTAAGAAGCTTTGTTCTTGGACACAACCTGGAAAAAATAAAAATGTTCATCAACAGGTGGGTAAAAAGAGAGAAAAAAGGAGTAAGTAGCAGATTGGTTGCTGAGAGTAATATGGGGTCTGAGTTGCTCCTTACATCCCAGAAAGAAAAAAAAAAAAGGCAATAAACTGGTAAAACAAAACAAAACAAAAAAAGAAGTGAAGGAAATGTGATGCTTTCTTACTAGAGCAAGGATGTTCATCTACTATAGAAGGTAAAAAGAACAGTCAATTAAGAGGTCAGTAGACAAAGATCAATTGCAAAAGGTTAAAAGAGAGTTGTGAGGCAATAACCAACATGACTAGAAGATGAAGAAATGAGAGAATGTTTCACAAAACTTCAAAGTTGTGCTTGGTCTGTATCTGCCCATTTCTTAACCATTTGGAATTCTATTGAGTAATACTAGGTATCCTTCCTTTTCATATAACTGGTACTTTGTAAAGATATTACTAAAACAAGAGAATCGCCTGCACATATAAACTATAAAACTAAAACTAAATCTAAAACCTGAGGGCTATCAATAAAAATTTCAAGAAAGAGGACAGTCACCTTGCACGTTGTACCTTAATATTTTCATCAAATTGTAAAACTCGGTTCTTTCTAAAGCTCAAAATAAATGGTAAATTAATTAATGTATTTTGCGTATTACCATATAATATACTCAAACAAATTTTAAGTTTTAAAATTAAAGCTTTACTACAATGAGATATCATTTCACAACTATCAGATTGGCTACTATTAAAAAGAAAGAGAACTACAAGTGTTGATGGGAATGCAGAATGGTACAGCCACTGTGGAGGACTGTTTGGCAGTTCCTAAAGAAATTGAATATAGACTTGTCACATGACCTTGCAATACCACTACTGGGTATATACCCAGAAGACCTGAGAGCAGTGACACGAACAGACATCTGCACACCTATGTTCATAGTGGCATTATTCATGATTGCCAAAAACTGGAAATAATCCAGGTGTCCATCAACAGACGAATGGATAAATAAACTGTGGTGTATTCCCATGATGGAATATTATGCAGCTGTAAGAAGAAATGAAGTCATAAAGCATATGACAACATGGATGAACCTGGAGGACATTATGTTGAGCAAAGCAAGCCAGACACAAAAGGACAAATACTGTATGAATGCATTACTATGAGCTAAATATATTGTGCAACATATTGTTTGATTCAAAAAAATTTTATATGTGTCCAGTACACTTAGTTGAGAAATTTATGTCTTTATTCAACTGTGTTTTCTTTTTAGTTTTTAATTGTTTATATTTTCAATTATTAAATGTAAAAAATAAAGCTAAAAAAATTAAAGCTTTAAGAAACATTTTAAATACACAGTCTGTTAAGAGAATATGTATATGACAAAGGAAATAGAGAAAAAGAGGTGCTGGAAAAAGGGAAAAACCACTACCATCACATATGAAGGATTACTGTCAAGAAACTGAACCTAAATCTGATCATGCCTCTCCTAGATTAGTGGTTCTCAACAGGGGGCAGTTTTTCCCTCAGGGGACATTTGGCAATGTCACAACTGGGGGTGGGGGGTTGCAGTGCTACTGGCATCTAATGACCAGAGGCCAAGGATGCTGCTAAACAGCTAAACACCCCATAATGAACAGGACAGTCCCCCACAATAAATTATCCAGCAAAAAATATCAATAGTGCTGAGGCTGAGAAACCCTTCTCTAGGTCTAACTGGAAACAAAGAGGTCAGATAAACATGTTAAAGAACTTCATGGGGAAACGGACGTGGCTCAAGAGGTTCGGCGTCCGTCTACCATATGGAGAGACCGGGGTTCGATTCCCGGTACCTCCCGGCAAAAAAAAAAAAAAAAAAAAAAGAACTTCATGAATATGCAATCAGCAAAATCCAGATCATGGGAAACTCTAGAGTACAAATGACCTAATTTCTTCAACTAATAAATTACAAGGGAGAAAAACATGACAGGGGTATCTAAGGGAGTACAAGAGTCTTAAGAATCATATTCACCAAAGGCAATGTATGGATTTAAAAACAAAACAACTGTTTAAAAAAAGTATACAATTGGGGAAGTTTTAATAACAACCAAATAGTTGATAATTTTAAGATACTATTGTTTTTTCAGGTGGGATAATGATATTTTGGTTATATATGTGGAGATACATAACAAAGTTTTTACAGATTTAATGACTTTTGGAATTAGCTTCAAAATAATCCAGGGGCAGGGAGTTGTAAGTAAGATAAGAAGGGCCATGTGTTAGGAACTGTTGAGTCTGGGTAATGGGTATATAGGGGATCATTAGTGTCTTATTTCTACTTTTATACATGTTTGAATTTTTTTGTAATAAAAAATTTATAAAAGGAGGTAAAAAATGAATCCATATCAGGACAAAATTAGAAAGAATTTGGTAATGGCAAATTAGATGTATCTAAATCTGTGAACTTTATGAATATACATAACTTGTTGTATTTTCTTTGGCTTATAATCTTGGTGCCAACTGGCAGCATGTCTAAAATGTATAACCAGCAGATTGGGGTACACAATTTAAAAAATATGTACATCCCATAATATTAGCATTTCTATTCTTAGGTATAGTGGATGTCCAGCAGTACCTCATTATATGGATCTTATCTCTATAATCATGTTTTGAATCATTATAGAGGAACCAGATGGTAGCTAAATAGAACTCTAGTACTTGCCTTTGGAGAGTAAACCATATTTTCCACCTATCTCATAAATTGGATGGTGAAATCAACTTCCTCTATCTTCTGATAACCACAGTGCCACTAGCAATAAAGACCAACTAGATAAAAGCAGCCTGAAGACAAAAATTTTCAGTAATTGTCAGTGAATGTAATTAACAGCACTGAAATATATACCTGAATGTGATTAAAAGAGGAAATGTTAGATTGTTTATATGGTTACAGAATAATTTTTTTAAAAAATCCATGGAACTATACTACACAATAAACTCCAAGTAAAACAATGGACTATAGTTAATAGTACAATTATAAAAATGTGCTATCATAAGTAAGACAATTATCAGTACACCAGCACCTCAAAATAAAATAAACTTAACTTAAAACAAAGTATTCATTGAGCAAATGTTCACATAAACACAACATAATTAGAAATTATTAAAAGTGTCTAAAAGATAAAATAAGCTCATTAATGGAGTAAGTCAAGTAAATGACTCATTTATAATTTTCCTTCACAGAGTTTTTATGCCCCTTTTATTTGAACCTGTAATTAGCACTATACCAGTTAAATGTGTGGCCCAAAGACTTAAATCTTCCGGCTGTTCATTCACTGGTTGAGCCCTGAATCTCAGCAGAGTTGCAGCCAACATCAGACTCGCCCAGGACAACTAACAAAAGGATGATGATGGACAATGCCCATCCCAAAAAACAGAGTATCTACAACTGCAAGCAAGGCAGTTCCATCCATCTGCCCCCATGGTATCTAAGCCCCCTCTCAATCAGAAACAAAGTGGGCATTACCATCCCCAAATCCTCAAGATTGGAGGAATGAACAAACATAAGGGGGGAATGTAACTATAGAGTAAAGTAGACTTATTGTTATTCTAGTAATGGAAGAACTTGTAACATTGATATAAAGGCAGTGGTCACCAGAGATTCTGAAAGGAGGGTGAGGCAAGAATAGGTGTAAATGGGGCATTTTTGGAACACTGGAATTTTTCTGCATGACATTGCATAACAGATACAGGCTATTATACATTTTGTCAAAACCTATAAAATTGTGTGGTGCAAAGTGTAAACCATAATGTAAACTATAGACCATGGTTAGTGGCAATGCTACAATATGTGTTCATCAATTGTAATAAATGTACCACACTAATAAAAGAAGGTGTTAATGGGGAAAAGTAGGGGGGGAGAAAATATTTAGAGAATCCTCTGTATTTTCTATGTAACATTTATGTAATCTAAAGCATCTTAAAAATAAAAAACTAGTGTGTAAAGTATTAAGATTATGTCATTAATATACTTTAATAAATGAAATATTGGTTTAAAATAGGAAAAAAAAACACAAAAAACTAATGTGCATTTTTTAAAGTAATGTTTTGCTGAATTATTACAAACCATTAAAGTATATCAAAACTAGAGAGTAGATACCCCCTTCATCACCACCACAGCAAAGTTCAGAGAAAGCTGTCATTTCTCTTCTCACAGAAAAGATTTACTTGCCTTATTCACTGGAAAAAATTCTACCTTACTGCAGACCTACCCAGAAGCTTAAAGAGAGTGATCATGCTAGAAACCTCCCTTCTGCCAAGACTCTAAACACCAAACCACAATCACTGGAGCAATCTAGATGGCACAGCACGCTGCTAGGTGAGTGTTAGTTCTTAATCTATTCTTCCTGAATATTCTGGCATGGTCGCTGGGTCTCAATTCTAAGGTGAAGGGGATTTTCCACTCCACTGTTTCTTTAATGCTCCAGTGAAGCTAAAATGAAGCATCAAAATTAGGCAGCTTAGTTGTGTGCTTTTTTGTTTTTTTTTGTTTTTTGTGTTTTTTTTTAGTTAGTTATTATTGCCCTTTTTTAGATTAAGGCACAGGGAATTAAAGCATTGCTTTCCTTCTCTGTCACACAATTATGCTAAGAATTTAAATGTCTCCAAAATATGCAGAGCAATGCCCATATTGCACATGGTCCTAAAGAAGGTGATCTCATGTTGACAGTAACTTTTATCTGACATGACATGCATGACAAAATTATAAGTGAAAACAACTCTTCTTAGGTAGGGTATGCTACTAAAAATAAAACAATTGTTCTTGGTGAAATAAGTACCTATGCTCTTCTAAAGATTAGTAATGATACAGACAGTTCTTTAGATCAAATTACTACAAAGTTAGTAAATATTAGAAGTACAGTTTTTAAAAAATCGTGTAGGCCTTGTTTTGTGCTAGCCAGTAGAGAAACATGAATTTGCAATGTAGAATACTTCATCTATAGGCCACATAATTTAGAACTTATCCATGATATAATTAGTCATATTAAAAGAAAAATGGGGGCGGATGTGGCTCAAATGGTTGGGCGTCCATCTGCCATATGGAGGGACCTGGGTTCGATCCCCGGGACCTCCTGGTAAAATTAAAAAAAATAAAAAAAAAAAAAGAAAACTGCCTGATTATACTATATCAAAGATTGATATTTGTGGTTTTAGGCTAGTGATTTTATGAGAAATTTTTGAAAAATTGCACATTATTCTTAATAGTTCTGAGATAATGTTTTATCATTAAAGATTTACAACAAGAGTATACACAAATAAATCTAGGTGGCACCAAAAGAAGCAGCAAAAGAGAAAATATGAAATTAGAAAATATAAATCCCAAAAACAATCTTGATTAAAATTACAAGGAAGTACAGGTCACAATGGTATTAAAGATCTTTTATTTAATCATTTATTAAATGTAGCAGGCACTATGATATATTTATAAACATAATATATACTTCTGTACCCACTTTATTAAGGAAAAAAATCTAAGGATCAGAATCTACCATCTTTCCCTTATACTTCTTTTGACAAAGTCATCTTCCTAGAGACTTTGATTTGGCATCAAGTGATGAGGTATACCTACAAGAGACGATAACTAGGGTGGCAAAAAGTGAGGGAGATCACTGGCCACACAGCGACAGGTAGCTGCATGGGTTACTGAGCTAGGACATAAGGTATATTAGGAATGTCTGGACTCTGACTCTACCTTCTACTAGTTGTGTGATCCTCAACAAGCTATTTACCTCTCCATGCCCCAGTTACTCTACATACAAAGTAGGAATAAGAAAATTCTCATTGGGCTTTTGCTTACCCATCAGAAAGCAAATTATAATGTTAACTGTTTATTTTTATTATTATTATTATTTAATTATCACCCCTTCCCTAGTTTCTCCTCTTGGGGTAAATTTTTTTTTTTTTTTTTTTTTTAAATCAAGACTGTGCAGGAGACTAAAAAATCCAAGTTTGTTCAGCAAGAGAAAACAGACTAATAGGCCTTATAATAGAATTAGTGACTGCTTCTTATCAAGTGCCAGTATGTGTCAAATATTTTGAATTTTTAAACTGTGGTTAAAAGAAAAAGAAATTACAGGTCAGAATGGTATAGATAAGTTTGGGGAGAAAAGAATCTTATTATGACAAACATTCTGAAATTTCAAAGTCTGTGCTAAAATATGAAAATTTTCAGTCCATGAGTAGGAGCCTGTAAACAAAGAACACTCATAAGACAGGTAGGGAAAAGGTCTTACTTAAATTTGAATTAGAGGCCCTGAAGAAGCAAGATCTTCTGAGGTATTCATAGATAACTTCAAAATTCTTTCCCATAGATTCAATGCAAAATTCCTGTTTAACGTCCCTGGAATGTAACCATCAATAGCAAAGAATGTATGTATAGTTTCCTTATTCTATGGAAGATATTGATTGCAGGAAACAATTAATCTCTTGTACTATAAAAGAATTCAATAGACTTGTAATTAACACTGTAAAAACTTTGTAAGGCTTTCTTTCCCTTTAGTGGAATTAAATCTCTGGCTCTAGGTTTTCTTTATACAGATTTCAAGTAACATACATTAACACTTCCAGGGGATTTAAATCCAAATATAATGCAATGATTTCATGCACACCTTCATTGCAAAACAAATGTGGAGGGCCATTTTATGATTAGAAAATATTAACACAAATATTTATTCGGAAATTTGAAAATCTCAATAAAATGGTGATCTTAATTTTCCTAGAATATTTTCCAATTAAATAACCTGAAAAGATTATCAAAGAATTTAATTACAAACCTCTTTCAATTTCTTAATCTTTTTTCTTATTAACCTAATGCAGTACAGCATTTTCTTGCACACATGCCAAAATGAATTAATTATTCAAGCCCTCTAGCCTTTGGTATGACATTTCAAAATAAACAAAAAGAAATTAAACATCTAAAATGATTAAAAATAAAAGCAATAGAGAAACATTACTACTTTCAAACTTAGACTAACTTTTTGTTTTTAAATTGGAAAACAAGGCATTTTCATTGTAGAAAATTTGAAAAATACTGAAAAATATAAAGATTTAAAATGACAGATATGCTCATCACCCAGAAACAATCGCTGTTAACATTTTCCTGTATAGTCCTTTAGTATTTTTCTCCTAAGCAAGTAAGTATATATTTATAAAATTTGGATTATATTGTATATATAGTTCTACATCTTGCTTCTCCCCATTAAAACGTAAATATTTCATTAACATTTTCAAATATCATTTAATACTCTGTTTAAAAAAATGATTCTTGGGAGCGGATGTGGCTCAAGTGGTTGAGCACCTGCTTCCCACAGGGGAGGTCCTGGTTCAGTTCCTGGTGCCACCAAAGGAAACGGAAACAAACAATAAGCAAAAACAAATGTAAAAACCAACTCAGGAGAAAAACAAACAAAGAAACAAAAAGAAAAACCAACTCAGGGGAGCCAATGTGGCTCCGCGGTTGAGTGTCAGCTTCCCACATACAAAGTCCCAGGTTCATTCCCTAGTACCAAAAAAAAAAAATTTAATAACTTTAGAATATTCAATAAAATGACCAAAATAATTCATTTAGTAATTCATTCCCCTATTATTGGATATTAGGTTGTTTCTAGTTTTCTACCACATAAATCCCACAATAAATATTTGGGTATCTGTAGAAACCTCAAGTTGTTTCCTTAGACTAAATTCCTATAAGAACCCCTTCTCCCCCACAACATACTACATACTCAATTCTTCTTTTTTGTATTCATGGGATAAATCCCACTTGGTCATAAGAGTAAAATCCTTTTTATATGCCCCTGGATTAGGCTTGCTATTATTTTGTGGAGGATGTCTGCATCTACATTCATATGGGATACTGGTTGTAGTTTTCTTGTGATGTCTTTATCTGGTTTTGGTATGCTGGCCTCATAGAATGAATTGCAGAATGTTCCCTTCTATTAAATTTTTGGGAATAGTGTGTGTATTAGTCAGCCAAAGGGGTGCTGATACAAATGATCAGAAATCTGTTGGCATTTATAAAAGGGTATTTATTTGGGGTAGAAGCTTACAGTTACCAGGCCATAAAGTATAAGTTTCTTCCCTCACTAAAGTCTGTTGCCTAAAAGTACATTAAAGAAGGGCCTTCAATAGATCAGACAATAGAGTCAGTCTTGTATGAATATGTTTGATGTGAACTAAATCCTATAACACCCAAAGCACCCACAGCCTCTTATATAAGCAACTATTTCAGGAACATTTAACAGAGTCAAATAAGATTATCTAATTAAACTTATCATGAGAGGAAAAAACCTTTTCTAATTCTTTGATCTCATATCTTATCTCTCTTGATCCTTTTCCTCCCACTGCTTCCCCATATAAAATTTCCCACTGGTGGTTTCAAAATTCTCCTATTTTCTGAAAAATGAGTTCAAATCCTCTATCAAAGCAATTCATTCACTCATACTAAGACCACGTCTTGTGTAGCATAGGGTTAAGCGGCAATTACCCTGGGTTTCTGGGCAAGATAATCAACGATATGACTAGAAGACTGAGCTGGGCTGAGAAAGCAAAGTTAGGAAATACACTTAGGGAAATTGTATGGAAAGTTCAGTATCCTTCCTCCATTTCATTTTAGGAGAGGAAGAGGATATAAGAAGGTTAATGATAAGGTCAATACCATGGTAAAAAAAGAACTGGCTATTACTCCCTTTCTCTTTCTTCTATTTACCTTCTCTACTCCAAATCATTCCAGCTCCAGCTCAAAGCTAACACAAGCCACCATGGCCCACTAGGTTCTTACAAGGCAGGTATGCTATTCTGCTGGGCTAGGGCTCCCTTATCCTTTCGTGTTCTTAGTAAATCTATTCAAAAATGTCTTCCATGCTGTATTGATAGTACATTCCTAAAGAAAAAAATTCTGAAGTTGTAACTCATATATGTTTATGTACTTATAAATCATATCAATATACTATTGTACCAAAATAAAAATTTAAAGAGCTAAAATTAAAAAAAAAAAAAAGGTTAAAAGTTCTAAAAAAAAATTTCCCATATTCCCATGGGTCATCTTACAGACCTAACTTGGGAAACCACTTCTTTTGCTTTCCATTTCCCAGGTGAAGTTAATACTAACAGATGTATCTACTCTGATAAAAAAAAAAAAAAAAAAATTGAGGAATGCTCAATCCTATCTCTTTCCTACTCACCAATCTCATGAAGATTCATAATACTGTCTACTCATTAAGAATCTGAGCTTTCGGGTCAGACTATGAGTTCAAATCCCAGCTCTACCTCATATAAGCTGTGTGACCTTGGATAAGTTACTTAACCTCTTGGATCCTCAGTTCTTCATCTATAAAATGGTAATAATGTTACCTCCTCATATGTTTGCTGTGATGATTAGGAAGCTGAGATAATCTATACAAAGAAAGGGCCAAATAAATGCGATTATCAACACAACAGCATATTAAGGGTTCTAAAAGTTCTACAAAATAAACCTATTTACCTTCATTCAATCCAGTGTTTTCAAAACTTATTTTGATTATGGAAAAATGTTGTTTGCTGTATACCTATTAACATCAGGTGGAACAGTATTTTTCAGAAACTCACTTTGGAAAAAGCTACTTTAGACTTCTTTCCATTTAAATTGCCAAACCAATTTGAAATGGATAATTCAGTGTTTATGGTCATGTCCCCTAGTACTGATCTAGGCACTGGGAGTTGGTGTTTCTCAACCTTTTTTTCATTATCGGCCACCTCCTCTGAAGTTTTAATACTAAAGATATATTATATATCTGTTTATATACTGTATGTATATCTGTGCTTTATACATAAACAGAATAAGATTTTCATCCCCATGGGTATAATTATTATCCCACTGAGAATGCATGGTTAAATAAGTGGTACTTGCCTTCCTTTACTTTAACTTGTTAAGTAAACGAAACTGTATGTATGAGAAAATATTACAAGATTTTATTAGAATGACGTGAAATGCACCCATGGCATTCAAACATTCAGACAGGGGAGTAGTACAACTCGATTCAATAATCATTGGAGTTAAATGATGTGCAGAGTGCCCCACTAGGTACCAGGAGGGATACAAATGGATAAGCCATGGTCTTACCTACAAGCTTATGACCCAGGAAGAGAAATAACAAATGAATACAATCAACTATAATACCAGGCAGCATGTAATATATGCCACAACAGTAATCAAACAGGTCCAGAGTAGGGAGTAACTATAATTGTCGGGAAGGTGCCAAAAATGATGCTATGGAAAAAGGGACAGTTAAGCTGGGTTTTCAGCATGACTAGGAATTTATTACAGGCAAGCAAATTAATATGGGCCTGTATAGAGTTAGATCACCTAAAATAAATCAGCATATGTATATTATGTAAAAATTTTATGAAACTATATGTTTGGAATTCTGCACCTATTTATATGGCTTTTTAATTATTTCATATTTTCTTCAGAGACATAAGTTAAACAGGGAAACAGATGTGGCTCAAGCAATTGGGCTCCCATCTACCATATAGGAGGTCCAGGGTTCGAATCCCAGGGCCTCCTGGTGAAAGGCAAGTTGGCCTGTGCAGTGAGCTGGCCCGAGTGGAGAGCTGGCCTGCACGGAGTGCTGGTGCAGCAAGATGACACATCAAAAAGAGACACAGAGGAGAAACAATAAGAGACGCAGCAGACCAGGGAGCTGGGGTGGCGCAAGAGATTGAGGACTTCTCTCCCACTCTGGAAGGTCCCAGGATCAGTTCCCAGTGCTACTAAAGAGAAGACAAGCAGACACAGAAGAATACACAGAGAGCAGACAGCAAGCACAAAACAACGGGGGTGGGGGGGGGCGGGGGGTGAGTAAATAAATAAATCTTAGACAGGAAAATCAATAAGGACCAATGTCACAAATCTTCAAGAAATTAAGAAAGAAGGGTCATTAATTCATTAATTTTTAAATCCACTTAATCTTTTTCAAATATGTTGATATGATGATTGAACTCCATTGCTTTTACATACTTATAATTTCCACAAAGCAAATCTAATCCATTTAACTTTGTCTCTGGATAATTCCATTTAAAATCAACCACTATCTTAAATGAGATACAAATGGAAAATTTAACAGAATACTTATTAACTAAGAGGCTAGAAAGTTAGAAATAAACAGAATTTTCCAAATGTCCCATCTGAGTGTTAGCATAGTTATTTTTTAAAACAGATGTTTGACTTTAAGCATGTAGCTTTCTTTTCTACAGGAATTATTTCTGTATTTACATTTAATAGCCATAAAATGCAAAGCTGTATTAATGTCCTTCAACTTTGCTTCTGAGGTGGTGCTATCATCCTTCAGTTTAATATGAAAGCTAACGTCATAAATTTTTTTTTTTTCCCATGAGATACCAGGAATTGAACTGAGGCCCTCATACATGGGAAGCAGGGGCTCAACCACTGAGCTACATTGCTCCCCAGTGAGAGTTGGGGTTTTTGGTTGGTTTGTTTTGTTTTCAGGAGGTACCGGGAATCAAACTTGGGACCTTGTACATGGGAAGCAGGCGCTCAAGCACTTGAGCTACATCCGCTCTCCTGTCAAACTTTTATGACATAAAAGGTATTAATTCGCATGACTCAAGTTTCTATGAAGAGGAAACTGGGAAACTTCTCACTGAATCCAGCACATAAAGTGAGTGAGGAAGTGCCATTGTCAATACTGCTCCAATCCTATGCTCTCTATTTCTCCAATCTGTCTCTGACCCCCTCCAACCTTACCTCCCCCAGAGTCTTCTTTTACTTACCCTTTAAAGGTGTAATTTCTCAAGGTTTCACCCTTGGCCCTCCTACTGCTCCTCAATAATCCCATGAACTCCAATGGCTTCAACTTTCAACTACCACCAAACAAATGCTCATGACTCCCTGACCTCTGTCTTTGCCAAGCCTACACCACTGAACCCCAGACCAAATGAAACAAGTCAAGGGCAGTTAAACAAAAAGGAGCTAGAACTTGGTAGTTTTGACAATTCCCAGTCTCTTCAAATAGCAGACCGTGTTAAAATGAAGAAATAGCTTCCTAGCAAAATTCAAATCTGAGGTACTGCCAGGAAATAAAGTAGCAATAAAATCCTTTGTTAGAACCTCAGAAAGACATAAGGTAGAGTCTCAGGTAAGAGGCTTTCTAAAGTTTTTAAAGGTGTGACACAGGGTACTTCTATTTTGTTGTATTCTTTACCAAAACCCATGACCCTAGTCTAATCATAAGGAAAATAACACACAAGCCCAGACTGAGGGACAGTTTTCAGGATATCTGGCCAGTACTCTTCAAGACTGCCAAGGTTATGAAAAGCAAAGACTGATAAACTCTGAAAGACCAGAGGAGAGTGGCAAGACATGATAACTGAATGAAATGTGGTACTCTGGATTGGATCCTGGAAAAGAAAGAGAACATTAATGAAAAATCAGTGAAATCCAAAAAAAATATGGAGTTTAGCTAATAATAATGTATCAATGTCAGTTTCTTATTTTGAAAATGTACTATGGTGTAATGTAAGATGTTAGCAATGAGGGGGGATGGATAGGAGTATACAGGAACTCATGGTACTATCTTTGCAACCTCTATGTAAAACTAAAATTATTCAAAACTAAAAATTTATAGTAAAAAAAATCATACCTATTTTAGAGAGTTAAGAGGACTGAATGAGTCAAACCATAAAAATATTTTTAGGGGAGCAAATGTGTTGAGTGCCCATCTCCCACATGGGAGGTCCCAGGCTCAGTTCCTGGTGCCTCCTAAAGAAAACAAAAACAGACAACGAGCAAAAACAACAAGCAAATGAGCAAACAACAAGCAAAACAGACAACAGAGCCAACTCAGGGAAGCTGATGTGGCTCAGTGGTTGAACACCGGCCTTCCACTTACAAGGTCCTGGGTTCAATCCCTGGTCCTGGTACCTCAAAAAAAATCGTTTAGAACATTGCCTGGTAAGGACACAATAAATATTAGCTATTATTATTCTTTTAGTAAACATTCAATATATATTTGCTAAATGGATGAAAATTAAAATATACAACAAACCAATAAAAGTTAACTTCATCAATTCCATACTTCTCATATTGCTCTACCCTCATTATTTTCAGCAAAAATAAATGGTGACAAAGATGGTGGCAGAGTAAGGCGCTCCAAGAGTCAGCTTATCCTACAGGGCAGTTCGAAATCACCCAGAGCTATCTAAAGCACCTGTTTGGTGGCCCCAGGAGACCAGAAGAGCATCCTGCAACATCCTTGAAAGAATGGGAGGAGATTGCCCATCTGCAGAGAAGATTCTTGAGTAAAGCACTCCACGCCACGGAGGCTGGTGCCCGTGCTCCATTGGCAGCACAAGCTGCCTCAGGAGCTATTCTTTGGCTGGGGTTGGAAGCTCCATTTCCCAAAAACAGGGGAGGAAGAGACAGTTGGCCACTGACTTCAGCTACTGACTAGTAAATTCGGTTTGCTAAAATATAATCCTGGGAAGCAGATGTGAGTCAAGCGATTGGGCTCCCATCTACCATATGGGAGGTCCAGGGGTCGATTCCCGGGTCCTCCTAGTGAAGGAAAGCTGGCCCACACAGCGAGCTGGCCCACACAGGAGTGCTGGCCCACATGGGAGAGCTGGCACAGCAAGATGACAGAACAAAAAGAGATATGGAGGAGAGATAATCAGAGACGCAGCAGACCAGGGAGCTGAGGTGGCGCAAGACACTGAGTGCCTCTCTCCCACTTTGGAAGGTCCCAGGATTGGTTCCTGACACCAGAGAAGACAAGCAGACACAGAAGAACACACAGCAAATGGACACAGAGAACAGACAATGGGGGGTGGGGGAGGGAGGGAATGAATAAAATAAATAAATCTTTAAAAAAATAATAAATAAAAAAATAAAGCATAATCCTAAGAACACCTAAAGTTTGAACCTGTCCAAGTCGGAAAGAGGCCGGTAGCTGCCATTTTAACTTCATCCCCAGCAAGAGGGGAAGCAGGGCTGACTGAAAATCACAGTGATGGTAGGGACTGACTTCTTTCCACCCAGATCAGACTGCAGCCCTAGCCTAGGCCAACTCAGGCAGGGAGGAAGCTGGCAGGACCTGCACCAGCCTTTCCGGGTAACTGTAGGCAAATTCGGCCAGCACAGACTGAATAGTTGGACACATATGGGTCCATCCCCATACCCCAATAGGAAAGGAGAGGAGCTCTGTTTCCTCAGCCTCTCTGGGCTCCTGCAGGTGCTTTCAGCCCACAAGAATTGGTTTGATGAGCACCTTCAATTCCATCTCCACCCCTCCAACTCCATAGGAGGGGGCTGGTATTTCTTCAGCTTCTCTGGGAAATTGCAGGTGCTTTTAGCCCACACAGACTGGATAATTGGGCACCTGTAGCTCCATCCCTGGCCCCTAATAGGATAAGAGGGGAGCTGTGTTTCCTCAGCCTCTCTGGGTAAGTGTTGCTTTCAGCTCACATAGACTGAATAGTCAGACACCTATAGCTCCATCCCTGGCCCCAAGTAAGGTAGGAAGGGAGCTGTGTTTCCTCAGCCTTTCCAGACAATAGCAGGCACTTTCAGCTTGCACAGTCCAGACTGGTGGGTACCTGTGGCTCCACCCCCAACCCCTAATAGGATAGGAGAGGGCTGGTGTTTCCTTAGCCTCTCTGGGCAATGACAGGTACTTTCGGCCTACAGGGACTGAACTGTTGGGTGCCTGTAGATCTACCCCACCCGCCAATAGGAGAGGAAGGGGCTGGTGTTTCCTCAGCCTTTCTGGGTAACAGCAAGCACTTTTGGCCTGCACGGAATGGACTGTTGGGTGCCTGTGGACCCACCCCCAATCCTTAACAGGATGGGAGGGAGCTGGTATATCCTCAGCCTCTCTAGACAACAGCAGGTACTCTCAGCCTACAGGGACTGAACTGTTGGGTGCCTGTGGATCCACCTCCACCACCCGATAGGAGGGGGCTGGTGTTTCCTCAGCCTCTCCAGGCAATAGCAGGAACTTTTGGCCTACATGGACTGAACTGTTGAGCATCGGGGGTCCCGTTCCCACCTCCTAAAGGGCAGAAGGTACAGTACACCCTCAGCCTCTCAGGGCAACTGCAGATGCATTCAGCCCACACGAACTAGATTGCTGGGCACTCCAGAGAGTCCATCCCTACCCCTAGCAGGAGAGGGAGCAGACAATCTACCTGGGCAACTGCAGTCATTTTAGACCCACACGGCATAGATTGCTGCCCACACCTGCAGCTCCACTGCCACCCCATGCAGGGGAAGAAGGGGCATGAAGCTTTATCAATCTCTCCAGGAAATTAAAGATGGTCTTGGCCTGCATGAATTGGATTATTACACATGGCTGTGGCTCTATCCCTACCCCTGGCAAAGGAGAAAGGTGGGAGTAGCTTCATTGGTTCCTGGGGCAACGCGGGCAGCTACAGTCTCCACAGCTTACAGCACTAACTACATCCTTGGCTCCTACTACACAACCAGCAAGGGAGATAGGGCAAGAAAGCCCTAAACTAAAGAGAGAAACTACACCCAGAATAAATACATCTAATAAGCCAGATGCCAAGAAACCAACAAAAAATTACAATCCATACCAAGAAATAGGAAGATATGGCCCAGTTAAATGAACAAGATAAGCCTCCAGATGACATAAAGGAGTTGAGACAAGTAATCATAGATGTTCAAACAAATCCCCTTAAAATAAATTCAATGAGATGGCTAAAGAGATTAAGGATATTAAGAAGACATTGGGTGAGCACAAAGAAGAATTTGAAAGCATATACAGAAAATTTTCAGATCTTATGGGAATGAAAGGCACAATAAATGAAATTAAAAATACACTGGAGGGGGAAGATTATAGGAACATGGCCAATGGGTTAGACATAAAATTCTCAGCTCTCACTAAAACGACAAATAAAAAGCCAGAGGCTGCCGTGGGGACCTGCTTTGGGGCGCAGCAAACAAGGACACTGCTTACCAACTCCCAGAAGAGTGAGGGTCAGAGACAAGAAAAAGCCAAAACAAGTAATCACGAGTTATTAAACCTCCTGGCTGCCAGGAAGGGCTCCCTCCCCCACCCCCGGGATATTAAGTGAGCATAAAACTCCTGGCGAATTGTATCTAACTGAGAGTACAGCAGGCGTCTACCTCCATGGGAAGGTGCTCTGAGTCATCTGGGAGGGTACTGGACAGATGGGGAAGCCAGGAATAATCAGGGGTTGCTTACCTCATTGGCTGGAAGGGGCACACATACCCGGTCCTCAGCGGACAGACTAGGTAGAGACCCTCGTCCCCTTCTCTAAACTGGAGTGTGCCGGCAGATTCCCTGCTAGGAAGAGGGGTCTGCGAGAGTGGAGAGCGATTTTTTTGTGGCAAGTTTAGCCAGCTGCGCCCCCCTTGAATATCGGAAGGGACCCCCAACTCAACAGGGAGAGGGGAGGGGATTGCACCTAGGTAAAAAGAGGAATTACATCAGTGAGGAGGCAGACAGGCAGCGAGCGGCACCACTCCAGCTGACTGCAGCGGATCTAACCTGCCCGGATCTAACCTGCCCGAGGGAAAAGGGGCGGAAAGCCTTCTGAAAGGCTAATTAACCCAAAGATTAAGAATAGCTCAGTGAAAGAATTCCTACCTAGCATATATGAGGTCCCTGGTTCAATTCCTGGCTATTCCTTGAGAAGAGATCCACCGAGTTATCAGGCATCCAGCTGAAACTTTATGACAGGGAACATATAGACATTTTCTTTGTATTAGCTTTTTTTGGTTCTCGTATTTAAAAATTTTTAAAGGCTCATTTTCTTCTGTTTCCCTTACTTTACTCACTAAAACCCAATTCAAAACCTGCAGAGGGCAGGCTGCAGGGTGAGTGATTGAGGAACACCAGCAGCCTGAGAAGATCCTTAGGGGTCTAAGAAAGAAGGCTGCTTTTCCATGTTTATTTATTTTTTCTCCTGCCTCCTTTTTATAAAAAACGAGTTGCTGCTGTCTTGTTTCTTGCTTGTTTTGTATCCCCTCCCTTTCTTTCTCTGCTTATTTTTCTTTTTTCTTCTTTTATTCTTTTGGTTAATGATCTATTCTACCTATGCTATTTCTTTTCATGCCTTCATCTTTATATCTTCTGTTTTCCGTTGTTGTTCTTTCATTCCACCTCTTTTATTTGGTCTCCAATTTTTCTTATTTCTATTTCTCCCTCTCTCCCTTTTTCTCTGTATACTTTCTCTTTTTCACTTTTTTTTCTTTCTCTCTTTTCTGTTTTCTTTTCCCCTCTCCTCGCCATTCCAGCATTTTAATTCATTCTATATATTTTTTCTCTATTCTGTTTCTTGTTTCTATTCCACTTTCCTAATGTTATTCCTCTGTGCTTATTTGTATTAATTTTTCAATTTCCTAGGTCTTGTACATTTGTTCTACTACCTATTACTATTACCATTACTATTATTCTTTTTGTCTTCCTATCTCTTTCCCTTTCTCTGGTCTTAATTTTTTTCCTTTCAAAGGAACATAGGCAGATCTCTCTCACAAAAAACGGTTGCATGGGGACAAGATCCTGCCTGAGTGAGCTGATTTGGGAGCCCACAGAGTAGGAGGCTTCAGGGCATCGATCTGGAGGAAGCTGGACAAAGAAATAAATTCCTCAAGGTGCTGCTGGCTTGATTCTTGGTTACAGTGTTTCCTCTTCCTTGATTTCCCCTTTTCTGTGTATACCGATTATGTCTACCAACACTATCTCTTTTCTTTCACTCATCATTCTATCTTCTGCTTTCTGTTGTTGTTCTTGCATTCCACCTCTCTTTATTTAGTCCACAATTTTTCTGATTTTTATTTCTACCTCGTCTATCCTGTTATCTTTCTTTCATTAACTTTTTTTCCTTTTTGTCTTTTCTTTTCTCTTTCCCTCTCTCCTCATTATACTGGCTTTTTAATTCAGTCTATATATTTTTCTTTATGTGGTTTCCTATTTCATTGTTGGTACCCCACTTTTTTATTCCTATTACTCTACACTGCTTACATGAGTTAAACATTCATTTTCCAAGGTCTTAAATTGTTCAACTTCTAACAATTACTATTATTATTACTATTATCTTTTTACTTTTATTACCTCTTTCACTTTCTCTGGCCCTAATTTTTTCCTCCAAGGGAACATAGACAAGAGCAACGAAATAGAATAAGGAGAACAAAGTGTCAAAGAGAAAACTTAAAACACACACAAAAACAGCAATTAAATAAAACCCTAGAGTAAAGAGAGAACCTAATCAACTGAATAAACCCATCAAGATAAAAAGATGACCAGAGGGCAACAAAAAATTACAAACCACACAAAGAAACAGGAAGACATGGCCCAGTCCAATGAGCAAACTAAAATCCAGAAAGAGGTGCAGAACATTGAACAACTAATCAAAGGTGTTCAAACAAATATCATGGGCCAACTTAATAAAGTGAAGGAAAAGATTAAGGATATTAAGAAGACACGGAAAGAACATACTGAGGAAATTGTAAACATACGTAAAAAGATAACAGATATGATGATGATGAATGGCACAATCCAAGAAATCAAAAAGACACTGAAAGCACATAACAGTAGATTTAAACAGGCGGAGGAAAGAATTAGTGATGTGGAAGACAGTATATCTGAAATCAAAGATAGTAGAACAGATAGATAAAAAGATAGAAAAAATCCAGCAGGACTTAGGGATTTGAATGACAACACAAAACGCACAAACATATGCATTATAGGCATCCCAGAGGGAGAAGAGAAGGAAAAGGGGGCAGAAGGAGTGCTGGAGGAAATAACGGCTGAAAACGTCCCAACTCTATTGAGAGAGATGGCTGTACAAGTCCAGGAAGTGCAGTGCATCCCAAACAGTATAAATCCCAACAGGCCTACTCCAAGACATATACTCATCAAACTATCCAATGCTCAAGACAAAGAGAAAATACTGAAAGCAGCAAGAGAAAAGAGAACCATCACATACAAGGGAAGCTCAATAAGATTAAGCGCTGATTTCTCATCTGAAACCATGGAGGCAAGAAGCAGTGGTATGACATAGTTAAGGTACTAAAAGAAAAAACTTCCAGCCAAGAATTCTCTATCCAGCAAAGCTGGCATTCAGAAATGATGGAGAGTTCAAAATAATCACAGATAAACAGAAATTAAGAGAGTATGCCAATAAGAAACCAGCCCTTCAAGAAATACTTAAGGGAACCCTGCAGGCTAAAAGGAAGAAACAGGGGAGAGAGAGTTGGAGGAGGCTGTAAGAACAACTAAAAAGACAAAAAGAGGAATAAAAACAACATATGCCATACATAAACACAAAGAAAATATGGCTAATGTAAGTAATTCCTTGAGAGTAATAACACTGAATGTTAATGGATTAAACTCACCAGTCAAGAGGCATAGACTGGCAGAATGGATAAGGAAATATGACCCATCTATAGACTGTCTACAAGAAACCCACCTTAGACCCAGGGATTCAAGGAGGCTGAAAGTGAATGGCTGGGAAACAATCTTACAAGCAAACAATAACCAAACAAGGGTGGGAGTAGCTATACTAATATCAGACAAAATAAACTTTCAAATGCAAAACTATTGTAAGAGACAAAGACAGACACTATATATTAGTGAAAGGGGTAATCTTTCAAGAAGAAAGAACAATCATAAACATTTATGCACCTAACAGGGGCGCCTCAAAATACATGAAGGAAACACCGTAAAAACTAAGTGGATATATGTGTATTTGCTTACAAAAATGTTATTTATATATATATATATATATACATATATTTTAAGAGGTGCTTAGATTACCTAAAATATTACACGGAACCCACTGGGATTCCCATGTTGCCCACCTCCCACACCTCCCACCACATCCCACACAAACATCTCCCACAGTGTGGCCCACCAACCTCAATGAACTTACACATCCTGGAGCCTTGCCACCAACCATAGACCACAGTTCACACGTATGTATTGTGAGAATTTTGATTTTTACCCATAATAAAAAAAAAGAAAAGAAAAAAATATATATAAAAAGGAAAAGAAAAAAGAACAGAGCACAAAATATAAAAAAAAAAAAAAACAAACTAAGTGGAGAAATAGATGCCTGTAAAATTATAGTGGGGGACTTTAATACACCATTATCACCATTAGACAGAACATCTCGACAAAGAATCAATAAAGAAACAAAGACTTTGATTAGTACATTAGAGGATCAGGATTTAAAAGACATATACAGAACACTACACCCAAATACAATGGGATATACATTCTTCTCAAGTGCACATGGATCATACTCCAAGATAGACCATGTGTTAGGCCACAGAAAAAATCTCAATGAATTAAAAAAGATTGAGATTATACAAAGTAATTTCTCTGAGCACAATGGAATGAAACTGGAAATCAGTAAGGACCAGAGAACCAGATTAGGCACAAAGATATGGAAGTTAAACAGCACACTCTTAGACAAACAGTGGGTCAAGGAGGAAATCTCAGAAGAAATCAATAACTACCTTGAAACAAATGAAAATAACAACACAACATATCAAAACCTATGGGATGCATCAAAAGCTGTACTGAGAGGGAAATTCATAGCCATAAATGCATATATCTAAAAAGAAGAGCTAAAACTGAAGACCTAACTAAACACCTGGAGGAAATGGAAAAACAACAACAAACTAACCCCAAAGGAAGTAGAAAGATGGAAATAAATATTAGAGCAGAACTAAAAAAACAGAAAAGAAGAAGGCACTAGAAAAAATAAACAAAACCAAAAGCTGGTTCTTTGAGAAGATCAATAAAATTGACAAAACCTTAGCCAGACTTACAAAGAAAAAAAGAGAGAAGATGAAAATACACAAAATAAGAAATGAGGAAGGGAATATCACCAATGACCCCATGGAAATAAAGAGTATCATAAGAGGATACTTTGAAAAATTATATGGCAACAAAAATGATAATTTAGAGGAAATGGACAAATTCCTAGAAACTCACAAGCAGCCTACATTGATGAAAGAAGAAATTGATGAACTCAACAGATCAATTACAAGTAAAGAGATAGACTCAGTCACCAAAAACCTCCCAACTAAGAAGAGCCCAGGACCAGACGGCTTCACAGGTGAATTCTACCAAACATTCCAGAAAGAACTAACACCAATCCTGCTTAAACTCTTCCAAAAAAAACAGAAGTAGAAGGAACATTGCCTAACTCATTCTATGATGCCAACATTACCCTAATACCAAAGCCAAACAAAGATGCCACGAGAAAGGAAAATTACAGACCAATCTCTCTAATGAACCTAGATGCTAAAATCCTCAACAGAATACTTGCTAACTGCACTCAATAACACATCAAATGAATTATACATCATGACCAAGTGGGTTTCATCCCACGTATGCAAGGATTGCTCAACATAAGAAAATCAATCAATGTATAATACACCACATAAACAGATTGAAAGAAAAAATTCACATTGTCATATCTATAGATGCAGAAAAAGAATTTGACAAAATTCAGCACCCTTTCCTGATAAAAACACTGCAAAAGATAGGAAGAGAAGGAAACTTTCTGAACATGATAAAGGGTATATATGAAAAACCCACAACTAACATCATCTTCAGTGGTGAAATCCTAAAAATTTTTCCTCTAAGGTCAGGAACAAGACAGGAACAAGACATGGATGCCCACTATCACTGCTCCTATTTAACATTGTCTTAGAAGTACTTGCTTGAGCACTGAGGCAAGAAAAAGCTATAAAAGGTATCCAAATTGGAAAGGAAGAAGTGAAAATTTCACTATTTGCAGATGACATGATCCTATACATAGAAAGCTCTGAGAAATCTACAACAAAGCTTCTAGAACTTATAAATCAGTTTAGTAAAGTTGCAGGCTATAAGATCAAAGCTCAAAAATCAGTAGCATTTCTGTACACCAATAATGAGCAATATGAGGAGCAAATCAAGAAAAAATACCATTTACAATAGTAACTAAAAGAATCAAATACCTAGGAATAAATTTAACTAAAGATGTAAAGAACTTATATACAGAAAACTACACAACACTATTAAAGGAAACCAAAGAAGACTTAAATAAATGGAAGAATATTCCCTGTTCATGAAGAGGAAGACTAAACATCATTAAGATGTCTGTCCTACCCAAACTAATCTACAGATTTAATGCAATCCCAATAAAAATCAACATAGCTTTTTTAACGAATTGGAAAAACTAACTACAAAATTTATTTGGAAGGGAAAGAGGCCCCGAATAGCCAAAGACATATTGAAAAAGAAAAATGAAATTGGAGGTATCACACTACTGACTTTAAAATATACTACAAAGCTACCAAGGTCAAAACTGCATGGTACTGGCACAAGGATAGACATACCAACCAATGGAACCAAACTGAGAGTTCTGATATAGATCCTTGCATATACAGTCATCTGATATTCGACAAGGCCACCAAGCACACTCAACTGGGAAAGAATAGCCCCTTCAACAAATGGAGCTTGGAGAACTGGATATCCATATCCAAAAGAATGAGAGAGGAACACCATCTCACACCTTATACAAAAATCAACTCAAGATGGAAGATCTAAATATAAGAGACAAGACCATAAAGACCATGGAAGTTAATGTAGGGAAGCATCTACAGGACCATGTAATAGGAAATGGTTTCATGAACTTCACACCCAAGGCACAAGCAGCAAAAGAAAAAATAGATAAATGGTATTTCCTCAAAATTAAAAACTTTTGCACCTCAAAGGACGTTATCAAGAAAGTAAAAAGGCAGCCTACCCAATGGGAGAAAATATTTGGCAACCATGAAAATAAAAAGACAAACAACCCACTTAAAAAATGGGCAAGTGATCTGAAAAGACACTTCTCAAAAGAGGAAATACAAATGGCTAAAAAGCACATGAAAAGATGCTCAACATCACTAGCTACAATGAGATACCATCTTATGCCTATTAGACTGGAGGCTATTAAAAAAAACAGAGGACTATTGTCCTTCTCTGTTGGAGAAGATGTGGAGGAATGGGAACCCTCATCCACTGCTGGTATGAATGTAGAATGGTCCAGCCATTGTGGAGGACAATTTGGCAGTTCCTCAAAAACCTAACTATAGAACTGCCATATGATCCAGCAATTCCACTACGGGGTATATACCCAGGAGAATTGAAAGCAAAGACTTGAACAGATATATGCAAACTAATGTTCATAGCGGCATTATTCACTATTGCCAAAAGTTGGAATCAACCCAAATGTCCGTCAACAGATGAATGGATAAGCAAAATGTGGTACACACATACAATGGACTATTACTCAGCTGTAAGAAGGAATACAGTGCTAACACATGATGTAACATGGATGAACCTTGAGGACCTTATGTTGAGTGGAGCAAGCCAGGCATTGAAGGATGAACAGTACATGACCTCACTGATATGAATTAAGCAAATTGAGCAGATTCAGAGAGCTATTGTCTGGAAGATAGGTTTATAGGAAATAGAAAAGGAGAAGAAGGTTGTGAGCCAACATCCATATGGACATAATCTATGATAAGGTAAAAGTGTATAATTTTGTATTGAAGGGATATGACAGGAGGGTAGTGATATTATTGGGTTGGGTGGTGCAGGTTTGACAGGAGGGTAGACTGGGGAGGGTGGGTTGGAAGGTCCAGGGAACTGGTGGAAGGGTTGGGAGAGGGACCAGGTGAACACTGGGGATTTGCATGTATGTGGTTGAAAGTACAAAGTTGGAAATGCCATTATGGCAATATGACAAGGAAGGGTTACTGGTTTAGGATGTTGGGTGGGTGGGGCATTCGGGACAGGGCGCACTGGAGCAGGCTTCTAGGGAGGGTGTGAGTGATCATTTTGTCATATGTGTTGAATCAGTGGGTGGAGATCCACATAATGAGCGGGAAGGAGTTGGACTCCCATACTCAAGAGGACTGATTTGTTCACAAATAGAGAGGTGGGAGTCTCTCAAGAGAATGGGTGGTTCCTAATAGGGGAGGACAAACCAGTGTGTCAAGACCTCAGTGTTGTTGCATGTAACTATGAATGTTGTCATCCAAGGAGTGAAGCCAGGGGGTTACTGTGGGCCCAGAGCAGGAAGAATAGATCAAACAGGGAGTATTAGTGGGCAATGGAAGTGTTCTACATGATCTTACAATGATGGACAGAGGCCATGTTAAATCACATCAAAATTTATAAAAGTGTACGGTCTAAAATATAAATCATAATGTAAACCATTGACCATGTATAGTAGCTATGTTTCACTATGTGTATATCAGTTATAACAAGGATACCATCCACATATAAAAAGGTATTAATATGGGAAGGAAGAAAAGGGGAGGCTTTGGGGTATATGAGAGTCCCCTGTATTTTGTATGTGACTTTACTGTGACCTAAAACTTCTTTGAAAACAAAATGAAAAATAGTAAGACACTGAGGAATAAATGGAAGAAAATACCACTGTACATACAGGACACCAGATATTACAGTGATGAAAGGCAAAATGTCAAAAAAAAATTTTTTAATATTTTTCATTATTTTTTAATATCCCAATCTTTTAATTTTGTTTTTTTTTAATTTTTATGTATTATATTTCTTATATTTAAATTTATCATTATTATTTCATTTTCCTATTCATTGTATTTGGCTATTTTAATTGCCTCATTTTTTAGGAAGTTTTGGATCACAGAAGGGTTACAACTGGGGCAGGGGAAGATCACTGGTGTGGGGTGTCAATGATGGGGGACACATGGGAGGAAGTTCACCTGGGCATATATATAAGATACATAAAAATGTTCAAATATTCACGGGGCATTGTCACAGTGGGTGGAGACTCACACAATACCTGAGAGAATATTGAATTCCCATCCTGGAGAGCTCTGCCACATTCTCTAAGGGAGAAGCAACAGTCCCCCAAGTCCAGGGGCAATGACTGGCAAAGGAGGATGATCCACTGATGGGCTCTTGGTATTGATGACTATGCTTATGAGCCTTTGATCTTGAAATTGAAACTTAGCCTAGTGTTGTGGAGTGCCTAAGAGTTGCCTCCTAAAAGCCTCCTGTTGCTCAAATGTGGCCTCTCTATGCCATGAACGCATTACCTTCCCCCCAGCATGGGACATGACTCCCGGGGATGAGCCTCCCTGGCGCCGTGGGATTACTACCAAGCACCAACTAGCAATGCAACTGGAAAAAACCCTCAAATAAAAGGGGGAAAAGGTAAAGACAAATGAGTTTATATGGCTAAGAGACTTCAAAGTGAGTCAGGAGGTCATCCCAGAGGTAATGCTCATGCACATTTCAGCAGGATCTCATAGACTGCCAAAGTGGATACTACCTCAAATAGTGGGGCTCCTGAGGGCTCTGGAGACACACAGGTCCTATGGTCAGGGTTGATAGCTCCAGAGTTCGGTGCCTTGCCAGTGTGCCCTACTTTGGAGTTTGTTCTCCTGAGAGTGACAGAGTTGGACTCAATTATGTCTTCCCTACACATGATTCATCTGTCCCTTCTATTTAAACCTATACTTAAACCTATACTTGGTGCTGGAGTTTGTAGGTATACATCCAAGAGACAGTAGTCTTTGGGCTGTCCCAAACCTCAGTGGAGTTGCAACACCTACTCTACAGCTCATTGGACTCATCCAGGGCAATTAACAAGTAGATTATGATGGACAATGACCATCCCAAGGAACAGAGAGAGTCTGCAACTGCAAGATAGTCCTATTCATCTTCCTCTTGGGATATAAGCCCCCTCTCAATTAGAGGTGGGGTGGACATCACCATCCCAGAATCCTCAGGATTGGGGAAAGAACTATGGACTAGAGTGGACTTACTGGTATTCTACTATAGACATATTGTGATTCTAGCAATGGAAGAAATTACAACATTGATATGGAGCCAGTGGTCACTGGAGGCTCTGGGGGCACCCACCCAGCTCAAGCAGAACAGTCTATTCAACATATGGTGCTGAGAGAACTGGATATCCATAGCCAAAAGAAAGAAAGAGGACCCCTATCTCACACCTTATACAAAAATTAACTCAAAATGGATCAAAGACCTAAATATAAAAGCAAGAATCATAAAGCTCCTAGAAGAAAATGTAGGAAAATATCTTCAAGACCTGGTGGTAGGTGGTGCATTCTTAAACCTTACACCAAAAGCACGAGGCAGGAAAGAAAACATGGATAAATGGGACCTCCTCAAACGTAAACACTTTTGTAATTCAAAGGACTTCAGCAATAAAGTGAAAAGGCAGCCCACTCAATGGGAGAAAATATTTGGAAACCACATATCTGATAAGGGTTTGATTTCCATTCTTTATAAAGAGATCATACAACTCAACAATAAAAGAGCAAGCACTCCAATTAAAAAATGGACAAAAGACTTAAACAGACATTTCTCCAAAGAGGAAATACTAACAGCCAAAAAGCACATGAAAAAATGTTCAATATCACTAGCTATTATGGAAATGCAAATCAAAATGACAATGAGATATCATCTCACACCACAAAGAATGGCCATTATTTAAAAAACAGAAAACAGTAAATGCTGGAGAAGATGTGGAGAAACAGGAACACTGCTTCACTGTTGGTAGGATTGTAAAATGGTGCAGCCTCTGTGAAAGACAATTTGGCGGTTCCTCAGGAAGCTAAATATAGAACTGCCATATGATCCAGCAATTCTTCTTCTAGGAATATACCCAGAAGAACTAAAAACTGTGACACAAACAGACATCTGCACACTGATGTTCATAGCGCCATTATTCACAATTACCAAAAGATGGAAACAACCCAAGTGTCCATCAATCAATGAATGGATAAACAAAATGTTGTATATACATATGATGGAATACTATGCTGCAGTAAGAAGAAATGAAATTGGGATACATATGATAACATGGATGAATCTTGAAGACATTATACTAAGTGAAGTAAGCCAGACACAAATGGACAAATATTGCATGATCTCACTAATATGAACTAAATATGAAGAATAAACACATGGAGTTAAAATCTAGAGTATAGGTTATTAGAAGATAAGAGGAGGGCTGAGAAGCACTACTGATGCTTAATGTATGTAGAAGTTTTAATTAACTTGACTGTGAAAGTGTGGAAATGGATAGAGTTGATGGTAACACATTATAGTGAGTAGCAGCTCATTTATAAATGGAAATGTGGCTGGAAAGGGTAGTCTAGGGAGGTAAACATCAATTGAAAGAAAGCTAGAGAATATTCTAGGGACTGAATAACACAGTGAATCCAGAGGTGGAAGAGAACTGTGGTTGATGGTACAGAAGCAAGTGTTTCCTTCTGTGAGCTAGAGCAGATGTACACCACCATTGCAGGGTGGTGGGAATATAGATAAGCATGGGAAAAATACAATTGGTGTGACCTATGGGCTGTGGTTAACAGCAATACTATAATATTCTTGCATCAATGCCAAAGATGTACTGTGTTGATAATGGGGGGTATGGAAAAAGTGTGCCAAATGTATGCTTTGGACCATGGTTTGTAGTAATAGTCTGATGATATTATCTCATAATCTGTAACAAATGTTCCACCATGGTGTGGTGTGTTGGCAAAGGGGTGTTATATGGGAATTCTACACATGTGCATGATTGTTTTGTAAGTTCACAGCTTCTGTAATAAAAATATATTTGAAAAATAATAATAGCGTGGGTTGGGGGAAAAAATACACCAAATGTAAGATATGGACCACAGTTAGTGGTAATATTTTGATGATATTCTTACATAATTTGTAACAATGTTTCACAACAATGCAAGGTGTTGCTGGTATGGTGATGTATGGGACCCCTGTATGATCTTATGCATGCTTGTTTTGTAAGCTTATAACTTTTACTATGCATTTATTTTTTATGTATGTTCACATATGAATGGTATACTTCAATAAAATTAAAAAACAAATTAAAAAAAATAAATGGTGACATATATTTACTATTTTTTTTTTTAAAAAGAGAAGTAATAATATATGACTGAGAGACTAGGTCATACTAGGCATCGCTGCTTTCTGCTTGCTCTCTCTCAGATCACTTGCTCTGGGAAAAGCTAGCTACTATATTACCCTATGGAAAGGCCCAACACCATTGGCCAACAAGCTGCAAGGATCGGAGAGAAGAGGCTCCAAGAGCCCCATAAGTGAGCCGGATGGGTGATCCTCCAACTCCAGTCAAGTCTTTAGATGACTGCAGCCCTGGCCAACATATTGAATGCAACTCATGAGAGACCCTGCATGAGAACCAGTTATCTAAGCTCCCAAATTCCTATCCCAAACTAACAGGACTCTGTGGTGGACTTAAAATGGCTCTGTCCAGTATGCCTGTTTCCTTTAGGGAACTGCTCCTCACCTCTTCCCTCAGATATCAGCTGTCAATCTCACCTTACTTTACCCTTGGTCAAAGTGCTGGGTAAATGCCACAATTTTAAATTACCCTATTTCCTGTACACAATGACTTCTCCAGGGGTGGCTATATAACCTAAGCAGGGAAAATAATAATCCTCCTTTGATCAATCTACAAATTGGGAAGAGAGATGTACATCTTTCCAATGGTATTACTAAACTGAGAAGATGTGAGCTTGGGCCTGCTAGCCATCATCTTACCCTCCACATGTAGTCTGCTTGTTTACAGAATGACAGAGCCACGCCAGATAGAGCCAAGAGATAGCTGAAGCCAGGTACTAAGTTGGAGCTTCCTACATACATAAGCAAATAACCTCCTTTTTTGCTTAATTAAGTTAGTATGACACTAATACAGATGTTTATTTTTAAAATTTTAAGTTGTATTAAGTGCTATAAAAAGGCTCAAAATATCCAGGGAAATCAGATGATCAGATCTAGCTGGGATAACTGGACAGGAATTCATGGTAGAGGTATTCAGGAATCTGGACTTTGAAGAAGGGAAAGAATTTCAACAAGTGAAAGTGGGGATAGATACAGAACATTCCAAATAGCAACAGAAAAGGATATGGCATGTATAAAAAATGTAATCCAGCATGGGTGGTAACAGATCATGGAAGCCTTAAATTATATTCTTAAGAGACCAGGGTGTTTCCTCCAGGCTAAAAGGTATGTGAGAGGGAGGTATCACATGATGACAGGTCAAATTCATTTTGTGATCAATACTGTTTGGATGTTGTCAGTCAAATAGCTATGTACTCAAAAGTTGTATCTTCTTAATGCAGTTCATGTTTCTCTACAATATACAGAAGGCTATTAAATGACTGAATAAAATTCAGGTATATTTCCTCTGTTTTGGGCTTCTTCTAATCTATTTAGGTTAATAACTCTGGCAATAAAGAGGAAGTTTAGCTTACTTGGCAATCAATCTGAACTGACTCCTAAAGACTATTTCTTTATTGCAGCGGTTCTTAACCTTTTTTGTTCCACGGACCCCTTTGCCAGTCAGGTGAAAATCACAGACCCCTTACTAAGTCCACACTATACTGTGTGTTGTTTAATATATATATATACATATATCACACCTGCATCAACAGGTCCCCACAAGAATAATGTTTTTCTTTTAAAATTCAAACTCATTGACCCCTTGTTAAGAACCCTTGCTTTATTGACTCCTGCATCTTGAGTGATACTAATGAGCTCTATTTAATTAAGTGCACACAGAACTATACTGAAAGATCAGAAACATGATAAACCTGAAATGTATCGGCTTCCAAGTTCGTAAATCCCCCTTTCTGCACCACCACCCCCCAAGTCCATAAATCATGACAAAAAAAAAAAAACCACACGAAAGTGCTAAGAATGGGCTTGGGCCAGGGTCCGCCTACATTCATCTTGGCAGCCGAGTAGTGGCATACATGGCACAAGGCCCACAGCAAAAGGCCAGTATACAAATACTAGACAAACACAAGCAGTCTCAACATTGCTGGGCAGGATATCCTGTCACCCTGAATTAATTTAAGACAAGGGACTTACATCCAAACATTGCTTCCAAGTCCTCTTAAGAGTAGGCCTCCTGGCTTCTTCTTAAGCACCCCTTCTGTCCATAAGAATAGAACCAGAGAATGGCATTGAATGGCAACAATCTGAAAGAAGTCTGACACCAGGGACTGCCGGTTGGCAGGCTACTAGTCAGAAGCTAAGGCCTTCAGGAGTGCCAAAGCCGTTTTCATTGGGTCACTGAGTTTGCAAAGACACTCATCTCTCTCTCTTTCTTTCTCTCTCCCTCTCTCTCTCTTTCTCTCTCTATTGAAGTATAATATATATAGAGAAAAGGCACATCATAAGAAACAATGATTTTTTTAAAAAACCTCTTAGGGAAAATTTAAGCTTAGTAATCACAAATGCATCTCTTCTTAAACTAGTTTAAGAATAAAATAACTTCAGCACAATAGCATTCTCCTAACTGACAAATGTTAAAGAATTTTTTATTTATTTTATTTTTTCCCAAGTGAAAGGCTTAATTATAGCTATCAACATACTCAAGTATGGTCAACTTAACAATAACACCATTGAACAAAGACTAGGATTACCAATTTATACCAACATAACCATGCAAAAAAAACTAAGGAGTTACTCCCAATTCCTCACTTTCTTTTACCCCCCACATCCCATCAAGACATCTCCAAACAACTCATCTATGTTCAAAATATATCCTTTACCTGTTCGTTCCTCTTCACTTTCATGACTAAAATTCTTGATTATTAAAATACCTCTATCTTCTTTGCTATTATTATCTCACGTAGACCACTGCAGCAGTCCCCTAAATAGTGGTCTCCTGGATTCATTATTTTTTTCACAATGCTGATTTTATTAATTATCTCTGGGCTTGACAAACAAATTTAAAAACATGTTACAAAAGCTTTAAAAGGAAAGGAATTGTCATAAGTGAGGTGCAGAGATGAAAACGTGAAATGGAGATTGCTGGAGTCCATGTAACCCTATTTCTAGTATTTTTTTGTTTGTTTTATTTTGTTGTTGTTCGTCTCTTGATTATTCTAATACCTTTTTGAAGTGAAATATTAGTTTTGGCTCTGTTCATTTCCACATACCTAATCTTGTTATCAGAATGAAGGACAAAGTTTTTGTTTTTATGTTGAGTTCCCATTTCACCTAATACCATCAAATGAAGATTTGGAAACAAAAGAGAACTGCTTTTAATGTACAAAAAAACAATTCCAACTTTAGTGATTTTTTTTTCCTGGGATGTTGGCATCCTGGCTTCACTCGTGACAGAGTGAATGCATCCTCCAAGTGTTAGTCAAAGTGATCTTACTAGAATATAAATCACATCTCATCACTCCAAGTATACTTCAAGTATACTCTAATAGAATCCTTGCAGCATCCAGAGAAGAGATGAAGAGGCTGGTAAATGTTAGTAAGTATAGGTGAATTCATGTTCCCTGTAGCTGCTACCATCTCCTAAACCCTCTTATATGAACTACTTGGAATAAGCAACTTCATAGACACAGAAAGCAGAAGAGTGGTTACTAGGAGTTGAAGGAAGGAGAAAAAGGAGTTATTGCTTAATGGGTAAGAGTTTCTGTTTAGGGTAATAAAAATGTTCTGGAAATAGTAAGTGGTAAAAGTTACTTAACACTCTCAAAGTACTTATTGTCACAGAATTGCACACTTAAAAATGGTGAGAATGATTTTTATGTTAGGTATATTTTACCACAATAAAAATAAAATGAGTGAAATAAATAGCATGCAACAATAATAAGTCACAAGGAGTAAAAATAAAACAGAGAAACTAATTACAGGAGGCAGATCAGTCATTGCCTAGGAATTGGGGTAGAGGAAGAAATGTACTACAAAGGGAGACAAAAAGACTTTTGGGGGGTGATGGACATGTTCTCTTTCATGATTGTGGTGATGGTTTCACAGGTGTATACATCTGTAAAAACTCATCAAATTGTACACTTCAAATGGGATCAGTTTATTTTATAGAAATATATTATAATTCAATAACATTTAAAAAAATAAAACAGGGAAGTGAAAGACCAAAATGTTCTAGTCAGTAAAGGCCCCACTGAGGTGATTTTTAAGAAAAGCAGCAAAGGAAGTGAAGGAGTTAGTTATGCAGATATCTGGGGAAAGAACTACCTAGAAAGGGGAAGAGCAAATGCAAAGGCCATGAAGGGAAACATGCCTGACGTGTTCCAGGAATCAGCATGGTCAGTATGAACAGGTGAGCAAGGGAGAGAGCTCTTACTTGGATTAAGATGGGAAGCCACAGGAGTGAGATGGGGAGCCATGAATACATTCTATAACTTAGGTTTTAAAGAGTCACTCTGGGGAAGCATATGTGGCTCAACCAGTTGGGCACCCACCTACCACAAGGGAGCTCCCAGATTCAAGTCACAGTGCCTCCTAAAGAAGATGAGCTAGGGAAGCGGCTGTGGCTCAATCAGTAGGGCTCCCGTTTACCATATGGGAGGCCCCGGGTTTGGTTCCCGGGGCCTCCTGGTGAAGGCAAGCCCGCCCGCACGGCGTGGTTAGCTGACCCAGCGAGTACAAGCAGCAAGGGGGGGATAAATGAATAAATAAATAAAATCTTTAAAAAAAAAAAAAAGAAGAAGAAGATGAGCTAGACACTGCACCTGCTACAATGAGCTAGATGCCTAAATGAGCAGATGCCACAAGCCAGCAGATGCCGCAGCCCGCAGGGAACAGATGTGGCTTGAGAACCACTGATTTAATATAACATAAATTGAAGGCATTAATTTAATTGCTTTGTGGTATATCAGAGGTCAAGAAAAATCTAGTCATCATTCTTGGAAACAATCTCTTGATATCCAAGGATCATTAATTCTCTTGTGAGTTCATCCAATGTCAGTAATGTGAAAATAACTTTGACATTGACACTCATAGATGTTCTAAAAACTGGAAACTTGATTTACTGTAATATTTCATAAATAACACTCACCTAGAAACTGACAGAAGTACACATCAAGGATCTATATCTCATAAAAACAAAATTCCTGTAGGATTTTGACTGTGTATCATACTACCAGCTTAAATTCTAATTATTGTTTACTTTTTTCTGTAAAGCTTTTGTCAGTTAAGAAAATATTTGAATTTGTTATGGAATGAATCATGTCCTCACAAAGACACATTCAAATATTAACCCCTGGTCCTGTGGATATGAACCCATTTGTAAATAGGACCTTTGAAGATGTTATTAGTTAATGTGAGGTCAAACTGAGAAAGGATGGGCCTTAATTCAGTATTACTGGAGTCCTTATAAGCAGAGGAAATTTAGACACAGAAGGAAAAGATGGGAAGAGAAATGGCCATGTGACAGAGGCAGAGATTGAGCTATGGATTGCCTGCAGGCCACCACCAGAAATCTACAGACTACAGATAAAGTGCAATCCTACCAACACTTCAATTTTGGATTTCTAGCCTCCAAAATTGTGAGACACTAAATTCCTACTGTTTAAGCCAACTAGTCTGTGGTAGTTTGCTACAGCAGCCCTGGCAAACTAGGACAACTTTACATAGGATTTTGTTAGGTAAAGTACAATTTCAATCATTTTCACAATTTATAACTTTGAAGTATAAGTGGCACACAATATACTGCACATATTTAAAGTATACATTTTGACATATCCATGAAACCATCACAATTAACATAAACATTTTTTATTACCCTCAAAACTTTTCACCCAAACCTATGTAATCTAATCCATCCCCACACCTTATATTTATGTGACCACTAATCAGCTTTCTGTCACTACAGATTATTTGAATTTTCTAGGATTTTATATGAATTTCATACAGTATGTACTCTTTGTCTGTCTCATTTCACTCAGAAAATGATTTTTGAGATTCAACCATGTTGTTTTATGTATCAAAAGTTCTTTCTTTTTTATTGCTGAGTGGTGTTACCACTGATGCTTTTGGTTACCATATTTTATAACCAACATGTTTTCTTGGCACAGAATATTGTGAGAAGCTAACAAAAGCTCCTAAGTGTTGGTGCCAAAGGGTTTTGGAAAAAAATAGTCAGGTTTTTTCCCAGTTCAGTTCTCATTTCACCACTAATCAACTATGTCTGAGCAAGTCACTTACCCATCTCAGATACCTTCTCTAGAAAATGAAGATATATCATCTCACCTATATAATTCACTTACTTAAATTAGACAATCTCTAAAGGACTCTGACTTTTAAGATCTATTGACTCTATTGAAATGGGTAAACCTCACAGGAACACAGGAATGCCTATTTGTTTAGGTATTGTCTATGGTTCCTTTTGAGTTAGAAACAGCAAAATTGAGTACTTGCAACATAGTTATTTAATCCTCAAGTTTAAAATATCTGGCCTTTGAGGAAAAAGTTTACCAACCTCTGTTCTAGGTGATCATGAAATTTCCCTAAAACAAGCCTGTAAAATCCTTTGTAGTGGTATTAGGTTTATTGACTGCCAAAAAATAATTCTACTGCTAATTTTTTTTTTCCTACCACTTTGGCTAACATGACCAAAGAAAAAAGAGAATTAAACAGTCCTGTGGTATCACTCAATAAATGCAGATGTTCTGTAAGTTACTAAATTCACAAGGCATATTCAAAATCAGAGTTCAAGAAATATTAGGAAAATGTCAGTTTAAAGAAATACTAAAATAGCTTTCTAGAAAAGTCTTGAAATAGATATGTATGTTTTCATATTCTTTCCCAAATGTTAACTTAAACACAAAATAAAATAATCACTCCTGCCAGAATAAAATAGCCTATAAAATGGCTGGTAAAATTTAGGTATCCAAATACATTTATCATACCTTTCTAACCTGTCAGATTTCTGGTTTAGGAAGAACAGGAGGAAGGCTGTAAAATCTTTAATATAATGGTTAACAGAATGACTTTAGGGTCAGACAAACCAAAGTCAATTAGCACAATTGGCACTGTTTTGCAATAACAATAAAAGGCCCTCTGAATGTATTTTGAAAAACAATTACTTTTTAAAATAAGTTATCTTTTTTATTAAAATTTAAGTCAGTATGGAACTGCAAACATTGCAGAACATTAAGAAACTAATATGTGAGGAAACTTGCCAACTAAAAATACTTTCATCATTACAAAACAAGAAATAAATGTCTATAACAGGATGCAATAAAAGCCTTTATTTGATTATTTATGTGAAAATACATCTGATTAGTTAGTTCAGTGATCTGGGTTTTCTCTTCGTAATTCCAAGGTTTCTTTCTTTCCAAAAGATGTAAACCAGGTCATTAAAACTCTAATGTAACCATCATTTGGAGAACAAACTGAATGACTTCAAGAAAATACATGCAGATAATAAAATTATATGCTATAATGACTGTGGAAACTGCATGGAAAAGGAGCAGTGTTTTATAAATAACCAAAATCAAATTTAAAATTATTTGTGAGTTCAAGAACAGAGATAGCATACTCAGGGTCCTTAGGAACAATACAATAATATAATTAAGATACATTGCTTCCTAAACCTGGCTTTGACTATAAAGATGACTGGGTGAAATAGTTTTGTTCTGTGTTGTTTAATCTCAATTCTGGGTCTTTAATTAGCACTCCCACCACTGCCTTGGAGATTGTAAGCATATGCCAAGGATTTTGAGATCTAACCCAACTACAATAATGACCAACTTCTGTGCAGTCATCTTGTTGACCCGCTATGTTCTTTTGAGACCCCTAGGGCTGGTTTCTAGATTCTGTCCACAATTAGGACTATATACAAATTTTTAGAGGATTCTATCACCATATGAAATAGGGGCTTTTCCTATTATCTCTGCATATTCTTATTATCTCTGCAAAGATGACTTTTATATAAAATCAATCTGAATGCATGGATAATATTCTCTAAAAAATAATGGAAAGTATCATTTACCAAGGGAAATTGACTGAAGTTAAACTCACCTGTCCAATCTTCCCTAATTCCAACTCCACTATGGCAACAGGAGTATGTATTTGAGCTGAGCACTTTGACTGCGACTTGCCATCAACTCTCCAGCTCAGGCCTCGAAGCCCGCTGTCCCACCGGCTCTGGTTAATGAGGCTCTCTCGGATTTTTGTCTTGTGGCTCTTCCAGAATTTGGAAATGACAGCAGCCTGGTCAGATGTGATCCCACCTTGTTTTTTGGTTTGAGCAGTCAAGAATGCCTCCAGCTGGTTGAAATCCATGTCTGCTGATGCAATAGACTATAAAGACGACAGAAAAAAGTAATACATTTGATTTTGGCAAATAACTGGAGAAAGATAACTTCTTAACTTTAGATAATTTTGAGTGATTTTTAATCACTAAGTTTTCAAAAAGGGAATCAAATGACAGTAATGAGAATAAGCTGTTCATAAGTACAAAAATATTCTCTTTGCCAATATCAAATAAGTTACTGTTAAAAATTCCCATGCTGCCCAAATTCTCTATCAGTACCTAGAGTCTAATTTTTAAATATCCAGTTCCACGAATGGGGAAATAATAAAACAAGAATATAAAATTAATTTCGTTTGAGAGCAGATGTGGTCAAGTGGTTGAGCACCTGCTTCCCACATGGAAGGTCCCAGGTTCAGTTCCCAGTTCCTCCTAAAGACAAAAGTAAATAACAAGCAAACAAACGAGGAAACCAACTCAGGGGAGTTGATGTGGCTGAGTGGTTGAGCGACAGCTTCCCACAGATGATGTCCCCGATTCAATCTCCAACACCCATACCTCAAAAAAAATTTTAATTTAGTTTTCTGATTAAATGTTACATATTTTAAAGATGGCTTTTAGCCAAGCTTGATATATACAATAACTGTACAATGCCTTATCCATGAGAAGCATAAGTAAATTTTGTTAAATGAATTATTTTAGCTTTGCAGCCTATCTTCAACTAAATATCTCACAATACTCTGAAATTGTATAACACTTTATGCTTTTCCACAAATTTTCAAAATTTAACTGCTACTGAAACTGGGTTCTCCCTTCAAACATCCACTAAAGAGTAACAAAATATAATCTCAAATACAATAAAAATGCCTTAAATTTGCATGGTACTTTTATAACCTTTCAAAACATTTTCACACCAATTATCTCATTTGAGCCTCATAATCCTCTTTCAAAGGCAATGAGGTGAACTCATACATTGTTAGCTGGTTTTATCTTCAATTTGTAGACACGGAAACTGAAGCATAGAAAATCAAGGTGATTTTCCTAAAAGCTCAGTGAAATTATTGCAGAGGCAAAGCCTCCAAACTGATAAGCCATGTTTCCCTCTGACTAGTCATACTGACTACATAGAGAAATAGATTGTGTACCATTACCAATGAAAAAATCTAAACTGGTAAACATTCTGCCAACAATGAAACTGAGATGTTGCCAGTATCTACGGATCAGCTACAATGCTTCAGTCTCTGGGCCTTCAGAGACTGAAATATGAAATAAATAATTATATGGACACTATTACCACAAAACTTTTACTTAAGATTTGGCTCATTCAGGGAGGAATATGTAAGTGTTATCAGAACTCAGAGGGCAAGTAGCTCAGTTTAGCAGTGAATAGGAAAGTTGAGATAAAAGTGAAAAGGCAGTTTGTGTCAGATTACAGAATGCACCCAAAGCCATAAATTTAGAGGTTGCTATATATAGACAATAAGAAGCCAATAAAAGTTAGATAACTGGGGAATCATGATGCAAGTTGTGGTTTAGAAAGATGAGTCTGAGAACAGTAGGTAGCTGGATTGAGGTAGAAAATCTTCAGAGGACTAGAGTAATAGAAATAGAGCCTTGGAGAGGATAGTAACAGTTAACAATCTGGCCATCCTGCCTCTTCTTTAGTTATGCACTTACGCGCTCCTGGTCATAGGGGTTGTATGGACTCCAAAACAGACAAATTGTAGGACCCTCCTTTCTCTGGGCAAACTTATTGGTCCAAATAAATTTCTCAATTTTAGAGCAAGAGAAATGGCTTTACCTCTGGGGTCAAGGCACCAGAATGAGATGAACCTGCAGCAACCCTCTCTGATCTTATAGACAAAAGTCTAACTGAAATAAAAAAAAAGGAAGAAGTCAAGCAGAGGCAAGCAGAGATGAGAATAGTTTTTATCAGTGTGATTTCCCTGTTTCACTCCCCAAGACCCTGGTCCTATAGCCCTACATTCAATGCTATATGCTGCCTCAAGATCCTTCCCACCAACGGGCACCAAAAAAATTCAATTTACTGTTCAAGCTAGAAGAGTCCTGACTAAACTAGGGTAAATGCAGAGAGAACAGAGGAATGTAAAGGTAGTCAATGTAGAGGCAGAATATAGGTAGAGAAAGTGGAAATGGGGCAGAAAGACAAACATGCTTCCTTTCATTCCTCCATTAAAAAAAAAAAAAAACTTGTACAGGAAATATTACAACTTTCTGGTAGATTAAAGACATTTCACATTACAATTCAACAAACATTTATTGAATACCTGCCCACTTACCAGGCATTAGGACCCAAAATATCTGCCTATGCCACTCAAGAGAAGCATTAATTGGTATAACAATATACTATTAAATTATTTCCACTGGCACTTTGTTTCACAATATCACATAACAAATCAAAGAGATTTGTATCGTCTTCTTGATTGATTTCTTTTCCTCAAAACATATCCAGAGATATCGATTCTGACATAATTTCACCTGTGACAGAAGTTATTTTGGTTGGTTCTAGTTAGTAAGATCTTGAACTGGGGTCAATTCATCCAAATTTAAAACAATCAAAAATTAAAAGGGGAATAAATTTTGGTTTGAGTTCAAAGTCATCAATTTTCATTTAATTTAAAAAATATTTGAATAGCTACCATGGAACAGACACTGTCCAAGGCACCAACATCCCCATTTACCAGCAGTCTAAGTCAGCAGCCTGGTACTCACCCTTGATTCTTCCCTTTCCTCTACAACTGGAATTAATGGTTCTCAACACTGGCTGTGCATTAGAATCATGAAGCACTTCTTAAAAATATTGGTGTCCAGACTCCATCCCAGAAATTCTTAATTAATCAGTCTAGAGTGGGGTCAAAAAATTGGTATTGTTTAAAAGCTTCTCAAGGAAGTCTAATGGGCAACAAAGGTTAAGAACACAAATGTCTATAATCTTTCAATCTCCAAGTTCTACTTATTTTATCCCTGACATAATTCTCTATTATGTCCCCACTGCTCTGTCCCTACAACCTCTGCCCTAGTAGAGGACTCACTATCATGTATCTGAACTAGGCTTGTTCCCCCCTCAAGTCTATCTCCTAAACCACCATCAGAGTGATCTAAAATATCAGAAGGATGCTGTCATTTTCCTGTTTCAAACTAACCAATGACTGGCTATTACCTGCTATAGTGGTTACTAGTTAGGATACTGTGAAGCATTCTACTAAAATGTATGAAATAAGTTACAAGTAATAAGTTATTAATAAAAGTATAAGCACTGAAGTTTGTAAAGATTTATTTTTATAACAATAAATAGGGGAGAGGGGGAGGGAGTAATAGAATAAAGGGAACAAGGGGTATTTAGTGGGCAATGGAAGTGTTCTACATGATCTTGCAATGATGGATACAGGCCATGTTAAATCTCATCAAAATTTATAAAAGTGTACGGTCTAAAATGTAAACCATAATGTAAACCATTGACCATGGTTAGTAGCCGTGTTTCACTATTTGCATATCAGTTGTAACAAAAGTACCATCCACACATAGAAAGGTATTAAACAGGAAGGGGGAAAAGGGGGAGGATGTTGGGTATATGGGAGTCCCCTGCATTCTGTATGTGACTTTACTGTAACCTAAAACTTCTTTGAAAACAAAATGAAAAAAAAAATAAGATACTAGGGAATAAATGGAAGAAAGTGTTGCTGTCCATACAGGACAAAAGATATTACAGTGATGAAAGGCAAAATGTCAAAAAAAATTTTTTTTAATATTTTTCATTATTTTTTAATTCCCAATTTTTAAATTTCATTTTAGTTTGTTTTAGTTTTCTTTAAATTTTAATATATTTTATTTCTTATATTTAAACCTACCATTATTATCTCATTTTCCTATGAATTGTATTTGGCTGTTTTATTGGCTTCTTTTTTGAAGAAGCTTTAAATCACAGAAGGGTTACAACTGGGGCAGGGAAGGATCACTGGTGTGGGGTATCAGTGATGGGGGATACATAAGAGGAAGTTCACCTGGACATACATATAAGGTATATAAATGTGTTCAAATGTTCACGGGGCATTGTCACAGTGAGTGGAGAGTCACACAATAACCGAGAGAATATTGAATTCCCATCCTGGAGAGCTCTGTCACATTCTCTAATGTAGCAGCAACTGTCCCTCAAGTGCAGGGGCAATGACTGGTGAAGGAGGATGGTCCATTGATAGGCCCTTGATATTGACGACTATGCTTGTGAGCTTTTGATCTTGAAATTGAAACTAAGCCTAGTGTTGCGGGGTGCCTAAGAGTTGCCTCCTAAAAGCCTCCTTGTTGCTCAAATGTGGCCTCTCTATGCCATGAACGCATTACCTTCCCCCCAGCATGGGACATGACTCCCAGGGATGAGCCTCCCTGGCACTGTGGGATTACTACCAAGCACCAACTAGCAATGCAATTGGAAAAAGCCCTCAAATAAAAGGGGGAAATGGTAAAGACAAATGAGTTTATATGGCTAAGAGACTTCAGAGTGAGTCGGGAGGTCATCCCAAAGGTAATGCTTATGCACATCTCAGCAGGATTGCATAGACCGCCAAAATGGACACTACCTCAAATAGTGGGGCTCCTGAGGGTTCTGGAGACACCCAGGTCCTATGGTCAGGGCAGACAGCTCCAGAGTTTGGTGCCTTGCCATGGGCCCTACTTTGGAGTTGTGCTCCTGAGAGTGACAGAATTGGACTCAATTATGTCTTCCCTACACATGACTCATCTGTCCCTTCTATTTAAACCTATACCTAGTGCTAGAGTTTGTAGGTTTATGTCCAAGAGACTGGAATCTTTGGGCTGTCCATGTGCCAGTGGGACCCAGAGCCTCAGCAGAGTTGCTATACCTACTCTCCGGACATTGGACCAACCCAGAACAACTAATAAGGAGGTGAGGATTGACAACCACCATACCAAGGAAACAAGAGAGCCTACAACTACAAACAAGAGAGTCCCATCCATAGGCTGTATGGAATCGAAACCCCCTCTCAATTAGAGGTGGAGTGGACATCACCATCCCATAATCCTCAGGATTGGGGAAAGAACTATGGACTACAGTGGACTTACTGGTATTCTACTATAGAAATATTGTGATTCTTGCAGTGAAAGAAATTACAACATTGATGTGGAGGCAGCAGCCACTGGAGGCTCTGGGGGTAGAGGGAGGAGGGAAGAAAAAGAATAAATACGAGGATTTTCAAGTTTCACCTCATATTAACAACTTCCTCACTAATTTTAATTCAATGTGTTTCCTTGTATAGGAGAAAAAGAAAAAATTACAAATACTGGGAACTTTGCATGGGAATATATCATGTATATATTACTATCTGCTTACTGTTTCACAGAGGAATTAAAACTGATAAATTCACATATATGCATATATATTTATATATCATTTTGCAAATGTTGGTATGTATTGTGAAAATTTTGATTTTTACCCACAATAAAAAAAAATAAAAATAAAAATAAAAAACTGATAAACTAGGGGGCAGATGTGGCTCAAATGGCTGGGCGTTCATCTCCCATATGGAGGGACCTGGGTTCGATCCCCGGGAACTCCTGGTAAAAATAAAGAAAAATATAGAAGGTGCGCGGGCTGCCAGCCCCATGTGCAGGTACACCGTCAGGCCCCTCAAGCGGGTGAGCCCCCCAGGCCCCGTGCGTGGGTACACTGTCAGGCCCCGTGAGTGGGTGTGCCATGCCATCAGGCCCTGCCGAGCCACGCAGCAAGACAGGAGAGTGACACAAGGGAGAGTCAAGCTGAGATGTGCTGAAAAAACCAGGAACTAAGGTGGTGCCGGCGGTAGGATGCCTCTCTCCCACATCAGAGGTTCCTAGGATCAAATCCCAGTGAAGACAGGAGGAGGATGAGAAGAGAGGGCAGGAAACAGACACAGAGAATTGCTCAGTGAATGGACACAAAAACAGCAAAAGGGGTGGATAAAAATGGATATAAATAAATAAATAATCTTAAAAAAAAAAAAAAACACTGATAAACTAGAGTAGTGATTCTCAACAAAGTAGCAATATTTCTCCCAGAAGCACCTGAGAAACACTGGGTCATATTTTTGGTTTCACAGTAATTGGAGTGTTGTTGGAATCTCGTGAGCAGGAGCAAGGAATGCTAGGCATCCTGCAATGCTCCAGGAAACAGAAATTGACAAACATTTTCTATAAAGCTGTTACCATCTCTGTTATATATTCTTCTTTTATTCCCCAACACTTTAAAACTAAAAAAATCATTCTCATGGATTTTTATATAAAAATCATATCGCCCATGGTCTATACAAAAATTGGCAATGTCTTTGGTCTTTGGGCTATTGTTTGCCAACCCCAGATCAAGAACATCCCACAGAACAAAATGACCCATGGCCCACATGACTTTGTAATGTCCCATCTGAACTTATGTGGAAAAGCATTTAATAATTATGTGTGCCTAGAATTTAAATTTTTTAACATAAAAAAGCATTTTTACACATTTTTAATAAATACCAAAATTTCCAGGAAAGCAACTAACATAACTTTGTTTTGATCAGAACTTTATTTACAAGTGGGATGTTGAGACTTTTGGAAAATCTCATCACCAAAAGGAATATCATTTAAACTATCTGAGCTATCAATATAACACATCTATATAGGTCTGCATTTGTGGATGCCACATTTGCAGGGATTCTACATATAGGGGCAAGCATCTAACACATTAAATGCTCAATGCATAATGCTTAAACATTTACATTTTGAAATACATATTTCAAGTTACTATATTATTTTAGTTCCCTTATTTTTTCCTTGATATTACATTTATGGCATCATATTCACTTGTTACAAATAATGCATGTTGGTAATTTTATTACATATGAGTTTCATTTAAGGATAACAAAGGGACATAAGGAAATAATTACTCTAAAAGGGAGATAATGGGACTGATAGGGTTAAGAACCACTGAGGGTCAAGTCCAAGCTCTACAAAACAGGACATTCAAGATTTAACTCTAGCCTCATATCTTATAGCCTCCTGCCTCCAAAACTTAATGCTTAAACAGCACTAATCAGGTTCATACTTCCCCTATTAACAAAAAACCTAATCTGCTGCTTGTTTTTTGTGTGCCTCTGTTCATGCTGTTCAAACTACCAAAATATCCTTCCATCACCACCTTTGCCAAATTAACTTCTATTCACCATTTAAGATTCAGTTCAAGCCTGGATTCCCCAATCTTTCTCCTCTTCTACTAAGGTTCCCTTCTATACCAAAAATGCTCTAATATCTCAATCACGGGACATACCTAAGGTAATGAAATTATCTGTTTATGAGTCTGTTTCACCCACCACATTCTAATATTTGAGGACAGGGTCTATATGCTATTCACTTCTGCAATACATCATTTAATACAACCCCTTAAACAAGAATTCATGCTCTCACATTTGCTGAAATGAAGGTACCATCTCTGCTATCATAGGAACTCACAATAACTTTTTAAATCAAGTATACTAAATGTTTCAGATAAATTTAAGTCTAGAATTATTTAAAGTTACCGTTGTGTTTTTTTCCGGTATTTTGTATATGGCTTGTTTGACTTAGCATAATGTTTTCAAGGTTCATCCATGTTGTAGTAAGTATCAGTACTTACTTTCTTTTTATTAGAATAATATTCCACTGCATGGATAAAGAATAGTTTGTTTATCCATTCATAAGATGGTGAACCTTTGAATTGTTTACACTTTGAGGGCTATTAGGAATAATGCTGCTTTGTGCATTAATGTACAAGTTTCTATGTGAAAGGAAATTAATTTTCTCAATGTTTTTACATTAGAAGTTATAGGTTTACAGAAAGATCATGCAGAAAATACAGAGTTCTTAAACGCACCACAAATTTTTTTATTAAAGAAATTGTGGGTTTACAGAATAATCATGAATAAAATACAGGATTCCCATAAACCACCCCACTACCAACACCTTGCATTGGTGTGGAACATTTGTTACAATTGAAGAAAGCACATTTCTATAGTTGTACTATTAGAGTCAATGGTTTAACTTAGGGTTCACTGTTTGTATAGTGTGGTTCTGTGGATTTTTTTTTTTTTTTTAGCTTTTATTGTATTATCATATATACAATCTAACATTTCCACTTTTAATAACATTCAGATATATATTTCAGAGCTGTTAATTGCATTCACAACGTTGTGTTACCATCATACCACCGTCCATTACCAAAACAATTCTACCATTCCAAAGAGGAATCCTGTATATTTTAAGCCTTAACTTCCCATTCCCCACCCCTACCTTGTCCCCTGGTAACCTATTTTCTAGATTCTGACTCCGTAGCAGTTTGATATTAATTATGAATTCCAAAAAGGAAGGATTATGTTTGCAAACTGGTCTGTTCTTCTGGTGTGATCCCCTTTGATTGTATTAGATTCTTTGATTAAATTCCCTGTTACAATTAGGGCTTTGATTCAACCACATCAGTAGGGTGTGACTCAGGTTGAGTCCCCACCCCCTTGGTGGGCCTATATAAATGGACATTTACTCAAGAAGACATACAGGAAGAGAGAGAGAGCTCCAGAGACACGGTAGAGGAGAGAACTTTGATCCTGTGGCCCCAGGAAGAGATGAGCCCTATGCCAGCCTAAGCTGGGATCTAAGAAGCTGGGCCCACATAACCTTAAGAGGAAGGAAGGAGAAACCAGGCTGAGATCTCCCACTATCTAGCTTCAACAGTGGCAAAAGACTTTGGTGAGAAGAGAGCCTTGAGCTGCACTCTTTAGGGCCTTGTAACAGTAAGCTTTTACCCCAAATAATACCCTTTATTAAAACCAACAGATTTCTGGTACTTTGCATCAGCACCCCTTTGGCTGACTAGTAAAGACTCTATGAGTGTGCTTATTCTGATTGTTTCAAATCACTGAGATGTTACAATATTTGTCCTTTTGTGTCTGGCTTATTTCACTAAACATGATGTCTTCAAGATCCATCCATGCTGTCACAAGTATCAGGACTTCATTCATTTTTATGGTTGAATAATATTCCATTGTATGTAAATATCACATTTTATTTATTCTTTCAGTGGCTGATAGACACTTGAGTTGCTTCCATTTTTGGCAATTGTGAATAATGCTGCTATGAACATCGGTGTGCAAATATCTGTTCAAGTCCCTACTTTCAATTCTTTGGGGTATATATGGAGTACTGAGATTGCCAGGTCATATGGTATTTCTATATTTAACTTTCTGAGGAACCCCCAGACCATTTTCTACAATGGGTACACCATTTTACATTCCCACCAATGATAAAAACAAGTATTCCTATTTCTCCACATCTTCTCCAACACTTGTTATTTTCCATGTTTATAACAGTAGCCATTCTAGTGAAAAGGAAATGAGATCTCATTATGGTTTTGATTTGCATTCCCCTAGTGGCTAATGATATTGAGCATTTTTTCATGTGCTTTTTGGCCATTTGTTTATCTTCTTTGGAGAAATGGCTACTTCCCAAAAATTGCCCATTTTTTCATTTTGCTGTTTTTTGTTTGTTTTTTTTTTTAACTTTATTTTGTACATTTAATAATTGAAAATATAAACAATTAGAAACTAAAAAGTAAAAACAGAGGAATAAATATATACATTTCTCAATTAAATGGAATGGATACATGTAAAATTTTTTTTTTTTTAATCAAACAATATATTGCACAATATATTTGATTCATAGTAATGCATTCATACAGTATTTGTCCTTTTGTGTCTGGCTTGCTTCACTCAACATTATGTCCTCCAGGTTCATCCATGTTGCCATATGCTTTATGACTTCATTTCTTCTTACAGCTGCATAATATTCCATCGTGGGAATAGACCACAGTTTGTTTATCCATTCATCTGTTGATGGACACCTGGGTTGTTTCCAACTTTTGGCAATGGGGAATAATGTGGCTATGAACATCGGTGTGCAGATGTCTGTTCGTGTCACTGCTCTCAGTTCTTCTGGGTATATATCCAGTAGTGGTATTGCAGGATCATGTGGCAAGTCTATATTCAACTTCTTTAGGAACTGCCAAACAGTCCTCCATAGTGGTTGTACCATCCTGCATTAACACCAACAGTGAAGAAGTGTTCCTATCTCTCCACATCCTCTCCAACACTTGTAGTTCTCTGTCTTTTTAATAGTGGCCATTCTGATAGGTGTGAAATGATATCTCATTGTAGTTTTGATTTGCATTTCCCTAATCATGAGTGATGTTGAGCATTTCTTCATGTGTTTTTTTGCCATTTGTATTTCTCCTTCGGAGAAATGTCTATTCAAGTCTTTGGCCCATTTTTTAATTGGGTCGTTTGTCTTTTTATTGTTGAGTTGTAACATCTCTTTATATATCCTGGATATTAAACCCTTATCAGATACGTGATTTCCAAATATTTTTTCCCATTGAGTTGGCTGCCTTTTCACCCTTCTGACAAAGTCCTGTGAGGTGCAAAAGTGTTGAATTTTGAGGAGGTCCCATTTATCTACTTTTTCTTTTGTTGCATGTGCTTTGGGTGTGAGGTTCAAGAAACCACCACCTACTACAAGGTCTTGAAGATGTTTCCCTAATTTTGCTGTCTTTTTGTCATTTAGTTATAGGAGTTCTTTATAAACTCTAGATATTAAACTCTTATCAGATATGTTTTCCAAATATTTTCTCCCATTCTGTAAGTTGTCTTTTCACTTTCATGATGAAGTTGTTTGCTGCACAAAAGTTTTAAATTTTGATGAAATCCCATTTATCTATTTTTTAGTTTTGTTGCTTTTGCTTTTGGTGTAAAGTCTAAGAAACAACTGCCTAACACAATGTCCTGAAGATGCTTCCTTATGTTTTCTTCTAGAAGTTTTATAGTTCTGGTTCTTATATCTAGGTCTTTGATTCATTATGAGTTTATTATTGTATATGGTCTGTGAGGGGTCCACCTTCATTCTTTTGCATATTGATATACAGTTTTCCTTGCACCATTTGTTGAAGAGGCTATTCTTTCCCAATTGAGTAGACTTGGCACCCTTATCATATTCAATTAGGAGTTTTCTCTGAGCCTCTTTTTGGTGATATTAATTACATATTTAGTGGGAAGGGGGTTAAAAATGGATAAAAGTAAATAAATAAATCTTAAAAAAAGAAAACACAACACTGTATGGAGAACTTTCTTTTGATCTCCACAAGACTAGCTCACTCTCTGCTCGAATGTCACCCCCTCAAAGAGGCCTTTCTCAACCCTACCTAAACATCTTCCTCTTCTATGCCTCTTCCCCGCCTTATTTTTCTTCCTAACATTTATCATTACATGCCAAGGTATGTTTGTGTAGGGCTTGTCAAGCACTGCTCTACTATAAGCTCCAAGACAGCACACTTAGTTTTTACTGCTGTACCTCCAGCGCCTAGAAATGTGCCTGGCACTAGTATGTGCTCAGTAAATTTGTTGAAGTAATCAAGATAAAAAATATTCCTAACACTGCCATCTAAAAATAAGTGCTATTAATATTTTAGTCTGTTCTTAATAGTTCTATATCTGTGAATATATTTCTAATACAAATCTGGAATCATTCTAAGTACCAAAAAAAAAAAAAAAAAAAAAAAAGGTCAATTGGTCATATGTGAGGATCTATTTCTGAACTTTCTATTTGATTCCAGTAGTCTATAAGGCTGTCACTGTGCTAGTACAACGCTGTTCTGATCACTGTAGCTTTGTAGTAAGTTTTTAAATCTGGAAATATGAGTCCTCCAAATTGTTTTTCTTTTTTAAGGTACTTTTTGTTATCTGAAGATCTGATGATTATTATTTAAAAGTCTGATGATTGACTTTTCCATTTCTGCAAAGAAAGCTGTTAGTTTTTATTAGGATTACACTGAATACGTAAATTGCTTTAGGTAGAATTGACATCTTGGCAATACTAGTCTAACAATCTATAAGTATGGTATGTCGTTCATTTATTTTTAGGTCTTATTTGAATTTTTTTGTAATGTTTTGTAGCTTTCTGTGTATAAGCCCTTTACATCCTCAGTTAAATTCATTCCTAGAAATTTGATTCTTTTAGCTGCTATTGTAAATGGAATTCTCTTAATTTCTTCTTCAAATTATTCATCACTAGTGTACAGAAACATTACTGATTTTGGGGTATTGATCTTGTATCCCACCACATTGCTGAAGTCGCTTATTAGCTCTAGTAACTTTGCTGTAGTTTGTGTGTGTGTGTGTGTGTATGTGTGTGTATAAAATCATAACATTTGCATAAAGGGAAAGTTTTACTTCTTCCACTCCTATTTGGATGCCTTTTATTTCTTTCTCTTGCCTAATTGTTCTGGCTAGAATTTCTGGCACAAAGTTTTCAGTCTTACACCATTCAATATGATGTTAGCCATGGGCTTCTCATGTTTTGTTTTGTTTTTTTAATCATGTTGAGGAGGTCTTCTTTTATTCCTAGTTTTCTAAGTGGTTTTTTTTTTTCTCTCTCTCTCTCTTTTTTTTCTCTTTTCTAAATGTTTTCAACAAGAAGTGTTGCTGGAATTGTCAGTGCTTTTCTGCATCCATTGAGATGATCATGTGTTTTTTCCCTTTGTTTTCTTAATAAGATATATAACATTAATTATTCTATTAATGTGGTGTATTACCTTACTTGATTTTATGTTGAACCATGCTTGCATGCCTGGGATAAATTGCACTCTACCAATCTGGTGTATAATTCTTTTAATAGGCTGTTGGATTCGGTTTGCTGGTATTTTGTTGAGAATTTTTGCATCTATATCACAAGGGATATTGGTCTGTAATTTTCTTTTCTTGTGGTATCTTTATCTAGTTTTGGTATTAAAGTGATGCTGGCCTCATTGAATGAGTTGGGAAGCATCCCCTCCTCTTCAATTTTTTGGAACAGTTAGAGCAGTATTGGTGTTAATAGAATGTTTAGTAAAATTCATCATTGAAGCTGTCTGGTCCTAGGATTTTCTTTTTTGGGAGGTTTTTGGTGACTGATCCAATCTCTTTACTTGTTTCTTATCTGTTGAGATCTTCTGTTTCTTCTTGAGTCAGTGGAGGTAATATGTGTTTCTAGGAATTTGTCTATTTCATCTCAGTTATCTAACATGCTGGTGTACATTTGTTCATAGTGTCCTCTTGTAATCTTTTTCGTTTCTGTGGGGTTGGTAGTAACATCCCCACTTTCATTCCTAATTTTTATTTGCGTCCTCTCTCTCTTTTCTTTGTCAGTCTATCTAAAAGTTTGTTGTATTTCTTGATCTTTGCAAAGAACCAATTTTTGGGTTTGTTGATTCTATTGTTTTGTTTTGTTTTTATCCTCTATCTCGTTCTAATCTTTGTTATAACTTTCCTTCCACTCTCTATGTATTTAGTTGCTCTTCTTTTTCTAGATCCTCCAGTTGTAAGGTCAGGTCTCTGATTTTGAAATCTTTCTTCTTTTTTTCTTCTTCTTTTTTAATATAAGCAATTAGAGCTTTCAGTTTCCCCCTAAGCACTGCCTTTGATGTATCCCATAAGTTTTGATATACTCTGGGGGAGTTTTCATCCGCCTCAAGCTATTTCTTAATTTCCTTTGTGATTTCTTCTTCTAGCCATTGGTTGTTTAAGAGTATGTTGTTTAATTTCCACATTTTTGTGAATTTTCCAGTTCTCCCTTGCTGATTGATAACTAACTTCACTCCACTGTAGCTGGAGAAAATACAGTGTATGATTTTGCTATTTTTAAATTTATTGAGACTTGTTTTGTGAACTAACATATGGTCTATCTTGGAGAAAGATCCATGTGCAGTAGACAAGAATCTGTATTCTGCTGCTTTTGGGTGAAGTATTCCATATATGTCTGTTAAGTCTAGTTGGTTTAGAGCATCATTCAAGTCTTCTGTTTCCTTATTAATCTTCTGTCTTGATGTTCTATCCATTATCAAAAGTGGTGTATTGAAGCCTCCTACTATTAATGAAGACTGTCTGTTTCTCCCTTCAAATCTGTCAATATTTGTTTCATATAGTTTGGGACTCTGACATTAGGTGCATATTTATGTACATTTATAATCATTATGTCTTTCTGTTGAATTGATCTCTTTAGCAGTATACAGTGACCTTCTTTGTCCTTCCTAACTGTTTTTGACTTAACCTCTATTTTATATAGGTATAGCTACCATAGCTCTTTTTTTGGTTACTATTTGCATGAGAGAACAAAACAGAATGAATGAATGAATGAATAAATAAATAAATAAATTAATTAATTAAATGGCAGACCTAAGCCTAACATTCAACAATTAAATTTAATGAATAGTCTATACACACCAATTAAAAGTCAAAGACTAGGCCATTTTACATCAGCATATAACATGCAGAACTGTGTGGGAGAGAGTGTGGTCTACAATGTGAACTATGGTCCATGCTTAGCGGCAAAGCCCCAGGATGTGTATATCCATTGCAGGTGATGTGCCACACTAATGAAAGATGTTTATGTGGGATGTTATGGGAGGTGTGGGAGGCGGGGAACATGGGAATCCCTGTAATTTTTGTGTAACATTTATGTAATCTTAAACATCTTTTAAAATATTAAAAAAAAAAAAAAGGAACAATGCATAGTAGGAGTGAGATTACATAGTTAAAACTAAAATATTATTTGTTATCTCAATATAAAAATTAAAGCTCTAGTTTAACATAAAAAAAAAAGTCAAAGACTGGCAGGGTGGATTAAAAAACATGACCCAAATACATGCTGTTTACAAGATACACACTCAAATATCACAATACAGGCAGGTTTAAATTAAAGGATGGAAAACAATAAACCATAAAACATTAATCAGTAAAAACCAGAAGTGTTGGGGAGCGGGTATAGCTCAGGGGTTGAGCACCTGCTTTGCATATACAAGTATACATGGTCCCAGGTTCAACTCCTGGTACCTCATCAAAAAAAAAAAAAAAAACAGTTAAAATAGATTTTATAGCAAAGAAAATCACCAGAGACTGAGACAGGCATTATGTAATGATGAAAGGTTCAATCCACCAAGAAGACATAGCCATCCTAAATGAGGATGCACCAAACATAAGAGTTACAAAATCTGTGATCCAAAAACAATTAAAAGGAGAAACAAATTCAGAATTATAGTTGGAGTTTTGTTGATGATTTCGCTATTTAAAACAGTTCCCAAGCATAGCACTCAAGTACTAGCACTATCAAATATTACTAAGCACAGGACAGCAGAGAGAAATGTGTGTGTTAGGTAAGTTTCGTTCAGGTATGAGTTATAGCATTTTTGGCCATAACTTAAAAGTTACTGAAACAATAATATATGGCAAATAAGGTGTCTTTAAACAGAAACATACATAAAACAAGGTTATGTATTGATTAACTGATGAAAATGTTCTGACCAGAGACTCACAGGAACCTAACCCTGTATTTTTCCCCTTGGAGCAATGGTTCAGTATCAGCTAATTCAATGTTCGTGGCAACTTTATAGAACACAACTACCAGGAATAATGAGAATCAACTGTATCTCAAAATTAAAAGCTTAATTAAATATATTTCAAAAAGCAATAATAATGGCTTCTCTAGCCTCCAGGTTTAAGTTCTAATTCTTCAATATGGTTTATGAGGTGAATCATTATCAGGCACCTCATCTACCTTTCTAGCTTCATTTCTTCTCACCTCCCTCTTCCCTTCATACTTCCACTCATTCAATCTTCCCTTCATCCATATTGAACTCCTTTTAGCTCCTAAATATGCCATTCACTCTCTATCCTCTAGACCTTTGTCTTTGCTCTTCTTTCTGTTTGAGACACCTTATTTGCTCAAACATTCAACAATGTCCCCTCACTTGTTGACACCACCTTTTTCTTCAGGCTTTCACATGTATCTTATCTTCCAGGAAGCCTTCCCTAAACCCCCAAATTTGGGACAGAGGTATCTTTCTGGGCTGCCATAGTAAACTAGTAGCATTTATCACAATGGAGGTTACCTGCCTGTTCTATAGGTCACTCTAAAATGTGTGCACTCTAACAGGGCAAGAAGCCTTGCCTCTCTTGTTTAATATTTAATCCCTGGGGCATAGCACAGTTATTGGCACATAGTAGAAGCTCAGTAAGTAAAGGCTGAATAAATGAATAGTTGGATGTATGCAGAATCTGGAATCCACAATACCAGGTCCTGACTATCCATTTTGTCTCTCTTAAGATGCTTGTTCTTGAAACTCGGGCACAATGCTGTGAGTAAGCAGCTTACAGAGGAATCCATGGCAAAAGAACTTGGGCCTCCAGCCAACAGCACTGTCTGAGCTCCTGGCCAAAAACCAGCACCAACTTGCCAGCCATTTGAATAAAGCATTTTGGAAGTAGATCATCCAGCTCTCCACCCCTTCTCCCAGGCTGAGCTGACACCATGTGGAGAGAGACATCCCTTCTGAGCCCTGCCCAAGTTCAAATTCAAGAGCTAAATAAATGATTGTTGTTGTTTTAATACAAAAAATAAAAAGAACTGAAGTCAAGGTAATGGTGCCTCTTTGAGTAAATTGCTAAGTATCAAATATTTTATTTATTCAAGTAATTAAAATTGAGAGCTAATATTTGAAAATGGAAATCTTTGGGCTTGATTTGATATTAATCAAGGCCAAAGTCTTTGTTTTGTCCTGAATCAGCCCCTTATAATTTAATGTTTATATTTAGTCATTAATTTCTTCTTGCTGCTTGAAAGAAACGTATACAAAATTGGCACTAAAAATAAACCACAGAAAGTCAGTTCTTGTAATTCTATGATAGATAAAACATATCTTTTCCATTAAGCTTCTAGTTTAGTAGAGTGGTGTTTTAAAATAAAGGTTCAGTGATTAGAAAAAACAAGCAAACATGGAAAAATGGCTTTTAGAGAAAAATACACATTTATACAATATAAATTTTATATATCAGAACAAAATAATTCTGTATTATCAGCTAGCAGGAATGTATCAATGATATACAATTCTGCCTTGAGTATTTGGAAAAAAACTGGAAATATGAAAAATAAACTATAGAATACCTTTAACAACCACTAGGTTCCAAATGCACTTATTTTTTAAAACTTTAAACTCAAATTAGGGAATCAAATAATATTCAATTTGCAACACCACCATCTCCCTAATTTTAAAAGTTACAAGCCTCAGAAATAAAAGTAAGATAATCAACAGTGTACTAATCATCAAAGGAAACTAGACTTGGTTAAAGTCAACTCTTGGCTATCATTTTCAACATATCATTCATTTTCATCTAAGGTATCTTCTGTAACCATATTTAAATAAGGAAAAAGCTATAATTAAAGACAGGAAAACTACCTCAAAATGAGTCAGCTTGAATTATCTTCTCTTGCAAGGATTAATTAAGAAATAAAGCAAATAAATTTTGTTTCGTTACTTAAAATGCAGAGCCAACTGGAGCACGATTTTCAGAGCATTTTTCCTTGGGCAGGGGAGGATAAGGTCAAAGTTCATAACTACAACTATCCAGAGAAAATTTATAAATTATAAAATTTATAATTTTAAATAAATTTAAGAGGACTGAACTCATACTGTATGTATCATCTGACCATAACACTATTAAAAAGAAATCAATAAGATGCAGGAAACAGACACAGAGAATTGCCCAGCGAATAGACACAAAACAGCAAATGGGGAAGGGGGGGTTTAAAATGGATAACGTAAATAAATAAATCTTAAAAAAAAAAAAGAAATCAATAAAAATAAGATATCATATATTTGGAAATTTAACAGAACACTTATAAATAACCCATTGGTCAAAGAAGAAATCGTAGAGGGAATTAGAAAAAAATATGAGGTAAAAGGTAATAAGGGAAAAAAGAACTACCATAATATGTCAAAAATTGTGAATCAACTAACGCATCAGGGAACAGGTCATTTATAGCTTTAAATTGCTATATTATCGAGAAACGGATGTGGCTCAAGAGGTTCGGCATCCGTCTACCATATGGAGAGACCGGGGTTCGATCCCCAGTACCTCCCGGTAAATAAATAAATAAATAAATAAATAAATAAATAAATAAATAAATAAATAAATAAATTGCTATATTATCTTGAGCATTTATTCCAGAAAAATGAAAACTTATATTCACACAAAACCTGTACACATTGTTCACAGCAGCTTTATTTTTTAATAGTCCCAAACAAGAAATGATCAAAATGTCCTATGAGAGGTAAATGGTTAAATGTATAATGTGCATCCTTGGCATATACATAGTAATCATAGTAATGATTCCATTACATAATGTTCTTAAAATGACAAAATTATAGAGATGGAGAACAGATTAGTGGTTGCCAGACATCAGGGATGGTGGGTGGAGAGGGTGGTTGTGACTATAAGGGGACAGCATGAGGGAGATCTTTTTTTTTTTTTTTTTTTTTTTACCGGGAGGTACCGGAGATCAAACCCCGGTCTCTCCATATGGTAGACGGACGCCGAACCTCTTGAGCCACATCCGTTTCCCATGAGGGAGATCTTTGTGGTGATGGAATAGTTCTGTATCTTCACTGTCGTGGTGGTTATATGAAGCTACAAGTGATAAAATGGCAAAGAACCAGACACACACACTGCACCAATGTTAATTTTCTGGTTTTGATATTGTACTATAGTTATGAAAGATGTACCCATTGGGACAAATGGGTGAAAGGTATACATGACCTCTATAATTTTTGCAACTTCCTATGGATTTATAATTATTTCAAAATAAAAAGCAAAAAACAAAACAACCCTCCTCCAATTGCTATATATATTGGAAAAGAAGAAATATGTAAAATTCAATGCTCTATACTTTAAACTTAAGCCAAAGTTTACAATAAAAACTCTGGAAAAAATAAAAAAGCAACTACCCGAGGAATCTGGAAAGTAAATAAAAGCAGACATTATGAACAGGAGTCAAAATGTGGAGAAGAGATCCAAAGGGGATTCCCCCCATCATGGGTCAGAGAAGCTAAAGGAAATCCCATAGAGAATTAAGGGCTGCCTTAATTCTGTGTTTGAACCCATACAATTCCCTGGCTCACTTCTGAACTGTATAAGTGCAGGCAAATCCAAGGCAGCATAGAAAAGGCTTTGAAAACTAAGATTTAAACCACCACAAGTGACAAACTTATCCCTAAATGGCACATACAAAGGGCAGGCCCAAAGCAAAGGTTTTGAAAGCTGAACTGAGATTGGAATGACCAACCAGAGGAAACATCATAGTACTTTCTCTGTGAACCGAACTGGTGGATTGCCTACTAAAACAAAACACAATCAACATCCTCCAGAGGTTTTAACAGCATCCAGAGTCTATATAACATAATATTCAAATTGCCCAGAATATAACTAAAAGCTATTCAGCATACAAGGAATCAGGATAATTTGACCAATAATCAAGGAAAAATATAAACAACAGATTTCAACCAAAAGATGACCAAGATGTTGAAATTACCTGACAGACTTTACGGCAGTTATTATAACTATGCTCCATGAGGTAAAGATAAACACACTTGAAAGGAATGGAAAGAAAGACATTCTCAACTGAGAACTCAAAATTATAAAAAAAAAAAAGAACCAAGTGAAAAATTTAACTAAAAATACAATATCTACCTCACTGATCTTTATGTCTATCCTTATGCCAATACCACACTGTTTACTGTAAATTGTAGTAACTTTGAAATCAGGATATGTGAATCCTCCAACTTTGTCCTTCTTTTTTCAAGATTGCTTTGACTATTAGGGGTCCTTGCAATTCCATATGAATTTTAGGATCAGCTTGTCAACTTCTGTAAACATGATGACTAGAATTTTTATTGGGGTGCATTAAATTTGTAGATCAATTTGGGGAGTACTGCCATCTTAGCCATATTAAGTCTTCCAATCTATGAATACAGGATATCTTTCCATTCAATGGAATATGATTCAGCCATGAAATAAATGAAGTTTTAATACATGCTACAATGTAGATGAACCTTGGAAACATCATGCTAAGCAAAAGAATCCAGATACAAAGTGCCAAATATTATATGATTCCATTCAAATGAAATGTCCAGAATAGGTAAATCTACAGAGACAGAAAGCAAATCAGTGGTTGCTACAGATTGGGGGAAAGGGAGAATATATAATGACTACTTAATGGGTATGGGGTTACTTTTGGGGATGATGAAAAGGTTCTGGAATTAGTGGTGATAGTTATACAACATTATGAATATTCTAAAAGCCATTAAATTGTACACATTAAAATGGTTAAAATGGTGAATTTTATGCTATGTGAATTTTGCCTCCCTTTAAAAAGAAATCTGAAATAAAAAATTCACTGCATAGCTCGAAAGGAGAACAGAGAATTTGAAGATAATGCAGTAAAAATTGTCCAGTCTAAAAACAGAGAGGGAAAAAGGATTGGAAAAAAATGAACAGGTCCTCAAGGACCTGTAAAAGAACATATCCAACATTTGTGTCATGGGACTCCTAAATAGGAGAAAGAAATTAATACAAAATTTTTTGGAAAAAATAATAGCTTAAAACTTTCCAAGTCTGATGAAAGGCATAAACTTTCAGATTCAAGAAACTAACAGAACTAAATAGAATAAACTTCTAGAAAACCACATACAGACACTTTTTTTTAAGGTACCAGGACAGGGGATTGAACACCAGACCTCGTATGTGGGAAGTCAGTGCTCAACCACTGAGCCACAACAGCTTCCCGAGTTGTTTTTTTTTGTTTGTTTGTTTGCTTGTTGTTTGTTTTTGTGTTTTTAGGAGGCACTAGGAACCAAACCCAGGACTCCCATGTGGGAAGCAGGTGCTCAACAACTTGAGCCACATTCGCTCCCACACTCAGATTTTTATATCCAGGAAAAATATTCTTCAAGAATGAAGGCACAATAAAGATATTTCTGGGAAATTTATAAAAATCCATTATCAGCAGACCTGTTCTAAAAGAAATAGCAGGGAGCAGATGTGGCTCAAGCAGTTGGGTGCCCACCTCCCACATGGGAGGTCCTGGATTTGGTTCCCGGTGCCTCCTAAAGAAGACAAGCAAGACAGCAAGCTGGCGCAGCAGGCTGATGCAACAAGATGATGCAATGAGGAGACACAACAAGCAGGGAGTGGGTGTGGCTCAAGCAACTGGGCGCCTCCCTCCCACAAGAGAGGACCTGGGTTCGGTTCCCAGTGCTTCCTTAAAAATACAGAAGACAAGCAGACACAGAGAGCACACAACAAACAGACAGCGAAGGCTAATAATGGGGGAGAGGGGAAGTAAATAAATAAATAAATCTTTTAAAAAAGAAAGAAATAGCAAAAGAAGCTCTGCAGGCTGAAGGGAAATGATACGAGGGAAACAAAGAACTTCTGAAATAAAGAAAGAGCAACAATGCAAATATTCTCGCTGTCCTGATTTTGTGATAATCAGGGTATGCTAAACATTCGCTATATTAGAAACCGTGCATGTTCCCCAGACCAAGATTTTCTCCCTAGGTCCGGTTTTCAGAATGCTGGTGATAAACCAAGCCTGATTTATTATATGACCATCCTGTATGGGAAATGACTGTAATTCTAGATATCTTTGGTCAACCTTAAGAGATGTAGCAGGGGGACAGATGTGGCTCAAATGGTTGGGTGTCTGTCTCCCATATGGAGGGACCTGGGTTCAATCCCCGGGACCTCTCAGTAAAAATAAAAAAAAGAAAAATATAGAAGGCACGTGAGCTATTAGGCCCCATGTGTGGGTGCACCATCAGGCCCCGTATGTGGGTGCGCCATCAGGCCCCATCTGCGGGTGTGCCATCAGGCCCCACGAGCCATGCAGCAAGATAATGACATAATAGGAGCATGACACAAGGGAGAGCCAAGACGAGACGTGCCGAAAAACCAGGAACTAAGGTGGCAGGACACTTCTCTCCCACATTGGAGGTTCTGAGGATCGAATCCTAGTGAAGACAGGACGAGAAGGATGAGAAGAAAAGAGAGGGCAGGAAACAGACACAGAGAGATGCCCAGCGAATGGACACAAAAACAGCAAAAATGGGGGGGGGGAGTAAAAATGGATCAAAGTAAATAAATAAATAAATCCTTACCAAAAAAAGTTTAGAGGAGTAAGATACAAACTATAGTTAGTAGTAATACTTTGATGATGCTCTTTCATAATTTGTTAACAAATGTTTCACAACAATGCATGGTATTTGTGGTGGAGTGATGTATGAGAGCCCTGTATGATGTTATGCATGTTTGTTTTGTAAGTTCACAATGTTTACTGAACACTTATTGCTTCTATATGTTCATGTATGAATGATAAACTTCAATAAATTGTTTTTAAAATGAAAAAAAAAAAGCAAAAAAAGCAACAGAAATGTCAAGTTTTTAGGTAAACGTAAAAGATAAAAGAAGAAAAATACCTAGGTAGACTCATTCCTTCCCTGGATCAAATATGAGTTCCACCAACAACACTAGGTGAACCTAACAGTATGCGCAAGGGAGACTGATGAGGAGTCCTTTTGATAGTAAGCAGAAAGGAGAAGCATTCTCCTATGTCTTCGGGGCCTGGGCATATAAAAACCTTCACATGGGGTAAAATTGCACAGCACTGAATACATGCACACACAAATAGTGAGAAAAATGAATACGAGTAAAACTGAGGAAATCAGAATAACATCAGTAGATTGTATCACTGTCAATATCCTGGTTGATAATATGCTATAGTTTTTCAGGATTTAACCATTGAAGGAAACTGCGTAAAGGGTACACAGGACCTCTCTGTATTATTCCTTACAACTTCATGTGAATATACAATTGTATCAAAATAAAATATTTAACTTTAAAAAATACCCATGGTTGCACTGATGAATTCTATCAAACATTAAAGAAAAATAATACCAATATTAATCAAAGTTTTTCAGAAAACAGAAAAAAAAGGAATGTTTTCAAATTCATTTTATGAGGTCGGTATCATACTGATACCAAAACCATCAGACATTTTTAAAAAGCCAACAGATCAATATCCCTCATGAACTCACATGAAAAATTCTTCACAAAACTTAGCACTTCAAATCCTGTAATATATAAAAAAAGAACAATATGCTATGACAAAATGCAGTTTAATCCTATAATTGTAAGGAGAGATCAATATTCAAATATCAGCCTAATATAATACATTGACAGATTTTAAAATAATTTCAACAAATATAGAAAAAGCATTTGACAAAATCCAACATACCTTCCTGATAAAAACTCTCAGCAAACTGCAAAAAGAAACTTCCTCAGTCTGATAAAGGGCTTCTACAAAAACCTTACATCTAACATCATATTTAATTGTGAAAGACAGTGCTATCCATAAGATCAGAAACAAGGCAAAGATGTCTGCTTTTCACCACTTTTATTTACAATTATGTTGATAGTTCTAGCAAAGACAATAAGGCAAGAAAAAGAATTAAAGTTCATACCAATTAGAAAAGAAGAAATAAAACTGCCTTTCCCACAGACAAAATGTTGTATATGCAGAGTATCCCAAGGAATCTACCAAAAAGCTAAAGATTAAATGTTGGTTTAGCATGTTGTATTTCTATAAAGCAACAAGGAACAATTAAAAAATAAAATTTAAATAACACTACCATAATAGCATCTAAAAAATATTAAATTCTTAGGGATAAATTCAACCATGATGATTCAATATGAGCGATTTATTTACTTTTATGTTTGTTTAAAAATTCTTAGTAAAGTTTTTTTTAAGCAAAGAATTAACAAAGTACTAAAAAAAAAAAAAAAAGTGGCAATTGAGAGAGAATCTCCATTTGAGAAGGGTAGCTAACTTTGAAGATCCAAATCCTATCCTTGAGATTTATCTTGCCCTTCAGAATAACTCAGTCCCTTATAGCAGCCATTTTTGTAGTTTAGTAACTACTTTGCAGGATTTTCTAACCTCTTCCTCTAACTCACTGCACTTGTTTTAAGGTCTTTCTTGGTCATTGTGGTGGCTTAGAGCTATGTACCCCAGATAAAAACATGTTCTTAAACTTAATCCATTCCTGTGGGCCTGGACTCATTGTAAATAAGATCTCTTCAAGATGTTACTTCAGTTAAGGTGTGGCCCAAATGAGTCAGGTTGGGCTTTTACCAGGATTACTGGAGTCCTTTATAAAGCCAGACAGGAAGAAAGAGACAGCACCAAAAGCTGAATATCAGCTGAACCCAGAAGAGCGAGGAGAAGACAGGAGAGGCTGCCATGTGCAACGCAGCGTGACAGAAAAGCCAAGGACCAAGGATCACAGGTAGCCAGGCCCAGAATGCAACAAGTCTTCTGAGAGAAAGCATCACCTTGATGACAATTTGGTTTTGGACTTCTAGTTTCAAACGGTGAGCCAATAAATTCCCATTGTTTAAATGGCTAAAAAGCACATGAAAAGATGCTCAGCATCACTAGGTTTTAGGGAAACGCAAATCAAAACTACAATGAGGTATCATCTTACACCCATTAGACTGGCGGCTACTAAAAAAACAGAGGACTACAAGTGTTGGAGAAGATGTGGAGGAAAGGGAACACTGATCCACTGCTGGTGGGAATGTAGAATAGTGCAGCCATTGTGGAGGACAGTTTGGCGCTTCCTCAGGAAGCTAACTATAGAATTGCCATATGATCCAACAATCCCACTTCTGGGTATTAAAGAATTTAAAGCAGGGACATGAACAGATATATGCACACCAATGTTCATAGCGGCATTATTCACTATTGCCTGAAGTTGGAAGCAACACAAGCGCCCATCAACAGATGAATGCATAAGCAAATTGTGGTATATACATACAATGGAATATTACTCAGCTATAAGAAGGAATACAGTGTTAACACACGGAACAACATGGATGGATCTTGAAGACCTTATGATGACTGAAGTAAGCCAGTTGCTAAAGGGCAAATATTACATTACCTCACTAATATGACTTAAGCAAATTGAGCAGACTCACAGAGCTAGAGTCTGGAAGATTGGTTATCAGGAGACAGAAAGGGAGTAGAGGGTGATGAGCAGATGCTCAATATGGGCAAAATCCATCTTAAGGTGGAAGGAGGTGGTTGGGCAGTGGATGGGGGTGATAGTGGTACAGTGATGTGACTGGGTTTGATGGTGCTGGAATGTGTGGGGGAGTAGGTTGGGGGCTTGGGGTTGGAATATCCATGGAACTAGGGGGAGGACTGGAGAAAGGAGCAGGTGAACTCTGGAGATATGTAGGTCTGTGATTAAAACTACAATAGTGGGAATGTTCTTCTGGCAAATATGGCAGGTTACTGGTTCAGGGCATGGGGGGGGTGGGATATGTGGGATAAAGCGCACCTGGGGCATGTTTCTATGGAATATGAAAGTATTCATCTTGTAATAGTGTGTTATCTCAGTGGGTGGAGACCCATACAATAAACAAAAAAATATTAAACTCCCATCCTGGGGAGTCTTGCTGTGTTCTCAATTAGAGGGGCATAGGCAGTGCCTAATAAAAGAAAACAGACCATTATGTCAAGCCCTCGATATTATTGCATGTAACTATGAACCTTAGTGTGGCAGTTTGGTATTGTTTATGAATTCCAAAAATAGATATTGAATTGTATTTGTAAACTGGTCTGTTCCTCTGGGCATATTAGATTGTATTAGATTCAGAGGTTTCACTTTTACTTTACTAAATCAAGATTAAGGCTTCTATTTGACCACATCATTAGGGCAACTCAGTTTGAGTTCCTGACACCCCCCACCCCTTGTGCGCTATATAAACAGATGCTCAATCAAAGACAAGGAAACAAATACATGGAGAAGGAGAACATAGAGTTTAGTTTTGGACACTGGAGCCCCGGGAAAGAGCCTAGCCGTTCGCCTGATAGTTTGCAGCTGAAGAGACCAGAGCCCTGAACAGCTGAGAAAGCCCAGAAAGAAACCAGTCCAATGCTAACCTACAGCTGAGATTGGAAAAGGCTGGGACCACAAAGCCTTAGGAGGAAGAGGACCCTCGCAGAGATCAGCAGCCATCCTCCTCCTACACCTGGCAACAGACTTTGATGAGGGAAGTAACTTACTCTTTATGACCTTGTGACTGTAAGCGTCTACCCCAAATAAATACCCTTTATGAAAGTCAACAGATTTCTGGTATTTTGCATCAGCACCCCTTTGGCTGACTAATATGCTTAGTCCTCAGAAACTGAAACTCAATGGTTACCATAGGTTCCAAGAACAGAGGGAGGGAAGATTAGAATAGATGGAACATAGGGCATTTTTAGGGCATTGGAATTGTTCTGCATGATTGTGCAATGAAGGATACAGGCCATTTTTAATTTTGTCAAAACTTATAAAAGTGTACAGTGCAAAATGTAAATCATAATGTAAACCATTGACCATGGTTAGTAGCAATGCTTCAATATTTCTACATCAATTATAACAAATGTACCATACATATATAAAATGTTATTAATAGGGGAGAGTGGGAGAGGGGAAGGGGGTTGGATATATGGGAATCCCCTATATTTTCTATGTGACTTTTCTGTAACCTAAAGCTTCTTTGATGATAAAGCAAAAAAAAAAAAAAAAGACACTGGTGGAACATACAGAAGAAATTGCCACTGTACATAAAAGATAACAGAACTTATGGTGATGAAAGATACATTGAAAATTTTTTACTTTTTTAAATTTTTAATTTTTTTTTAATTTATTTTTATTATTATTTTATTTATTTTTTGGCTTTTTATTTGGGGAGGTTTTGGATCACAGAAGGGTCACAACTGTGGCAGGGGAGGATCACTGGTGTGGGGTGTCAGTGATGGGGGGAATGTGTGGGAAGGGGTGCACCTGGGGCACGCCTCTATGGCATATGAATATGTTCAAGTAGTCATGGGGCGTTGTATTGGTGGGTGGAGACCCATACAATAACCGAAAGAATACTGAATTCCCATCCTGGGAAGTCCTACTACATTCTCTATTAGATCAGCAAGAATCCCCCGAATACATGGGCAACGCCTAGCAAAGAAGGCCAGACCATTATGCCAGGCCCTTGATACTGATGATTGTACTTATGAACCTTTTCTTATGAAATTGAAAGTTAGCCTAGTATTATATATTATCTAAGAGTTACCTCCCTTGTTGCTCAAATGTGGCCTCTCTCTAAGCCAAACTCAGCATATAAACGTACTACCATCCCCCCGTGTGGGACATGACTCCTGGAGATGAGCCTTCCTGGCACTGAAGGATCATTACCAAGTGCCAATTAGAGATGCATTTGGAAAAAAACTTTGTCTAAAAGGGGGAAATATTAAATACAAATGAGATTTTATGGCTAAGAGATTTTGAAGTGAGTTAGGAGGTCATTCCAGAGGTTATGCTTATGCACACTCAGCAGGATCTCATTGACTGCCACAGTAAACAGTGCCTCAAACAGTGGGGATCCTAAGGGCTCTAGAGACATCTAGACACTATAGACAGGGCAGACAATCTCAGGAATTCTGCACCCTGAGAGTGGGCCTTACTTTAGAGTATATGCTACCCAATGTAACAGAGTTAGACTCATTTATAATTTCCCTATACATGACTCTTCTGACCCTTTTATTTGCACCTAAAATTATCACTATGCTTGTTAAATACATGTCCCAGAGACTTAAACCTTGAATCTGTTCATATGCCGGTTGAGCCCTGAATCTCAGCAACACCTACTGTCCAGTTCATTGGACTCGACCAGGACAACTAACAAAAGGATGATGATGGAAAACACTCATGCCAAAAAACAGAGAATATCTAAAACTGCAAGCAAGAAAGTTCCATCCATCTGCCCCATGGGTCTAAGTCCCCTCTCAATCAGAAACAAAGTGGGCATCAGCATCCCAAAATCCTCAAGATTGAGGAATGAACAAACATTAGCGGGGAATGCAATTATGGACTAAAATAGACTTATTATTATTCTAGCAATGGAAGAATTTGTATCATTGATATAAAGGCAGTAGCCACCAAAGGTTCTGAGGGAAGAGAGAGGGAAAAAGAGGTATAATATAGGGCATTTGGGGGACACTGGAATTTTCCTGCAGGACACTGCAATGATGGATGCAGGCCATTATACATTTTGTCAAAACCTATAAAATTGTGCGGTGCAAAGTGTGAAGAATAATGTAAACTATAGACCATGGTTTGTAGCAATGCTTCAATATGTGTTCATCAATTGTAACAAATGTATCACACTATCGAAAGATGTTGTTAACAGGGGAAAGTGGGGGTGGGGTGCGAGGTATATGGGAATTCTCTGTATTTTTTTTTTAAAGATTATTTTATTTCTCCTGTTGTTTGCGCTCGCTGTCTATTCTCTGTGCCTTTTTGTTGTGTGCTATGTCTGCTCATCTCCTTTTTAGGAAGCACCAGGAACTGAAGCTGGGACCTTCCATATAGTAGGCGGGCGCCCAACTGCTTGAGCCACATTCGCTTCCCCAGGAGTTCTCTATATATTTTTCCCCCTATATTTTGATGTAACTTTTATATAATCTAAAGCTTCTTTAAAAATGTGAATATTCTTGCTGTCCTGATTTTGTGATAATCAGGGTAGGTAAAATATTCCCTATATTATAAACTATGCATGTGTCCCTAGACCTAGTTTTTCTCCCTAGGTCTGGTTTTCAGAATTCTGGTGATAAACTGAGCCTGATTTATTATATGACCATCCTGTATGGGAAAAGACTGTAACTTTGGGTTTCTTTGGTCAACCTTAAGAGATATAGCAGGGGGATGGGTGTGGCTCGGGCGGTTGGGCATCTGTCTCCCATATGGAGGGACCTGGGTTCGACCCCCAGAACCCCCCAGTAAAAATTTAAAAAAAGAAAAATATAAAAGGCACGTAGTGCGCAGGTACGCCTGCCAGGCCCCGCGAGCGGGTGAGCCATCAGGCCCCATCCATGGGTGAGCCGCCAGGCCCTGCGAGCCATGCAGCTAGATGATGACATAACAGGAGAGTGACACTAAGGGAGAGCCAGGACGAGACGCACCAAAAAACCAGTAACTAAGGTGGCGCAGGTGGTAGTAGGATGCCTCTCTTCCACATCGGAAGTTCTGAGAATCGAATCCCAATGAAGACAGGAGAAGGATGAGAAGAGAAGGCAAGAAATGGACAAAGAGAGTTGCCCAGCGAATGGACACAGAAACAGCAAAAACGGGGATGGGGGTATAAAAATGGATAAAAGTAAATAAATAAATAAATCCTTAAAAAAATGTATAGGGAAGGAAGATTCGGACTATAGTTAGTAGTAAGACTTTGACAATGCTCTTTCATGATTTGTTAACAAATGTTTCACAACAATGCAGGATGTTTGTGGGCGGGGAGTGATATGTGGGAGCCCTGTGTGAAGTTATACATGTTTGTTTTGTAAGATCATGATGTTTACTGAACACTTATAGTTTATGTATGTTTGTGTATGAAGTATGAATGAATATACTTCAATAAATTGTTTTTAAAAATAAAAAATAAATAAAAATATATATTTTTAAAAATTGGTACAACTGAACAACAACAACAAAAAAAAATTCCCATCATTTAAACCAACCCATTGCATAGCATTTGTTTCACCAGTTAGGAAAATTAAAAGTCATGTTGCAGTTTCAAAAAGTTTATATCCCAAGCAACCTCTTGTACAGCTACAGGAAAATATGTTACCCCCCCAAAAAAGGAATAAACCAAAACAGAGGAGAGAAAAATTTGAACATAGAGGGAAGACAGCTATGTGAAGATAAGGCAAAGCTTACAGTTATCTTGTCAGAAGCCAAGAAAAGTGTGGGGCTAATAGAAGCTATAAGAGGCAAGGAAAGATGCCCTCCAAGATGTATTATGGTATATCAATATAATACAATATTAAATAGTCTATATACTAACACTATACAGAAATGTGGAAAACATGGAAATTATTAAAAATTATTTAACACAATCTAAACAATCTGACAGCAGGACAATGGAAATAAGGTCTGATCCAGAAAATCTAAGATTGCCTACATTTTAATTTTTTTTAAATTATAATTTATACATTATGACTCCTACTACGTAAAAATTAAAATGTGTGTAAACAAAAGATTAGAAGATTAAAACAAAAATGGTTTTAGTAAGATGATGGAATTGTGGATAATCTTTCACTAAAATCGGTAGAAACTTTTTTCATCTCATGCAATATGTTTCTAACTAAACTATAATTAAATCAGTCTTCAGAATTTTAAGCAATTTAATTTTGTTGTTACTCATACTTGGTATGTGCATGTGTGCACATGCACTTGGACGACAGCATGTGTGTGGCTTTTCCATGAAAAATAAATGAAGCACCCTCATTTTTCTGAAAGTCTTCTAAAACATCAGCAGAGAGGCAATGGGAAAAGGTTCAAGTTTAAGATGCCCTTTTAGCTTCATTGTAGCAGCATGTCCAGGAAAGCTACATTTACTGATGATACTACTTGAGGGTGCTCTGAACAGCAAGCAACTATTGGCCTGCATTTGCTTTCTTCAAATTTTTCAAATAAAATCAGGGAGCTTGAAAATACAATACAGAAAGAAGAGTTATACTTTTTTTTCCTTGTTTTTTTAATTTTTTAAGAAATATTTTAAATAATTTTTTTATTAGTAGAGGGCTTTCTGAGTGATGATGTTATAAAAAAAAAAGTATAGAACTAGGGAAAATATCCCATGTCCACGGTACATTGAGGAAATATTCCTGACTAGGATTCAGTGTCTTTTTTGTTTATTTTCACAAAGCACTCTCCCTTGCCCTCTTGTTCCTTGCTCTGTAACCTCTAATCTGCTTTCTCTCTCCGTGAATCTGCCATTTCTATTTATCTTTCATAAGTGATATCATACAATTTTTATCCTTATCTGTCTTGCTTATTTCACTAAGCATAATGTTTTCAAGGTTATTCCATGTTGTAGCATGTCTCAAAACTAAGCTTTTTCTTATGACTGAATAATATTTCTTATGGTTGTATGTACCACATTTTGTTTATGGACATTGGTTATTTTCAACTTTTGGCTATTGTGACTAATCCTTCTATAAATATTGGTGTACAAGTATCTGTATGCAACGCTATTTTCACTCTTTGGGTATAAACCTAGAAATGGACTCAAATGGTAATTCTACATTTAACTTTTTGAGGAGCCACCATATTGCTTTCCACAGTGGCTGTACCATTTTACATTCCCACCAACAATGCACTAGAGTTCCAATTTCAACCCAAATTCCCCAATGCTTATTTTCCATTTTTTAAAAGAAATTAATTTTTAAGGAAATATTTCCTCTCAATTTAAAAGACTGAGTCTAAAAATACCTCCAGAGTGAGAACACAGGCTTTAGGATTAGATGCAACATCTTAGACAAATTGCCAAACTTCTCTGAGCCTCCATTTCTCTCCATTTTAAATGGAGCTAATAATACTTACCTCAAAAGACAGTGACAAGGAAGCGGCTGTGGCTCAATCAGTAGGGCTCCCGTTTACCATATGGGAGGCCCCAGGTTGGGTTCCCAGGGCCTCCTGGTGAAGGCAAGCCCGCCCGCACGGCGTGGTTAGCTGACCCAGCAAGCACAAGCAGCAAGGGGGGGATAAATGAATAAATAAATAAAATCTTTAAAAAAAAAAAAAAAGACAGTGGCAAGATTTCAATGAGATAATAAATGAAAGCATCTAATAGTACCCAGCACATGGGAGACACTCAAGAAACATTTTTTTTCTTTCCTTTCTTCATCTAGGCTTATTATTTCATAAGCAGTGCACTACTTTACTAAATGCAAATAGAAAATGCTTTTGAAGTCTTTATTTACAATTCTTAGTAGTAAGGCGGGCTAGTTAGGGAATAAAGAGACAGATCTGGAACCTGGCAGAAAAACCACCGCCATTAAACACGTGGCCTTCAGTAGCCCCAAGATGGCTGCTGGAAGACCTTTGCGAGAATTCCCATTCAGAATGAGATTTCCTCCAGAATCCAAGAGAAGCCCCAGATATTCTCCAGGGGCATTATCATTGGGCCTTCCCAGGGAATTGATGGGTAGGTTAATCAATCAAAACAGCAAACAACTGGGACTCCTCCCTCAGCATTAGCAAAGGGGCAAAATAATTAATGAATTAAAAAGCAAGTGGGAAATTAAACCGCCTCCCCCCCTTTCTTGCCTTCTTCCCCCTGTTCTGGCCTTCTTCATCCCCTCCTCCCCCCAACCTGGATCAACATGCAAGTAAACCTAGGGATTTATAATCTATAATGGGGAGTTGTAGTCTGTAAATCAGCCCTCTTTATCACTTTTCAGCCCCTTCCTCTCTGCCTGGGACCCTTGATCTGTTATTTTTTCCCATTTTTCTTCCCTCCCTTCCTCAATAAATTACTGGCCTAACTAACCTGGCTTACTCTTGAAATTCATTTCTTATAGCTTAGCCAAGAACCTAGAGAAAATCTGGCAACAGTGGGAAGTAAAGAAAAAGACCATAGTTACTTGGGTTTGTTAGACAATGGGTTTATTTAGCAATAAATTCAAAATTCTACAATAGAAACGAGAGTCCATTTTTTTATGTCAAAGAAACTCAGTAAAATGTTGACGAATGGAATGCCCTTTTCCTTTCTTTAAATTTCCTTTTGTTTATGTGCTTTTATTTTAAGAACAAGATTTTACATGGGAAGCGGCTGTGGCTCAATCAGTGGGGCTCCCGTTTACCATATGGGAGGCCCCGGGTTCGGTTCCCGGGGCCTCCTGGTGAAGGCAAGCCCGTCCGCATGGCGTAGTTAGCTGACCCAGTGAGCACAAGCAGCAAGGGGGGGATAAATGAATAAATAAATAAAATCTTTAAAAAAAAAAAAAAAAAAAAAGATTTTACAGCTGAAATTTGTTTATGGAAATACCAACTCAGCCAGCAAAGCAATTAATCCAAAAGCTGAGCTAAGAATCTTTGGCAAAAACAAAAAAACACAGTCCCACAAAAAGGTTGAAAATCTTAATACTTACACAGAAAATAAGGGATTTTACTCAAACTAGAAGGCAATTTAAAATATTTCAGTATGGTAGTTCAAAGACATACCTAAAAGTTACAGTTACAAAAACCATTGTACACTGAAAACAAGAAAGGTTTAGCAACTATGCAACTGTCATCTTTTCCATGCTAAAAGAAAATGTGGAGTGAATGGATCTGGAACGCTATGTTTTTTGTTTGAATGAGTGAAGCAGGCTTCAACACTTGAGTCGACCTTCATTTCTAATTTTCTTCAGTACTTATTTTAAAGTGAATCATCATTTTTCTTTTTTACTTTTTTGAATAACAAAGCTTAAGATGACTATTTAAATCCTTTTCTTAACATTCTTTTATGTATTTGAATTAACATTAAAAACTAAGTTGGTGCTTGAAAGAAGTCTAAATTTTCATTTTCTAAGTAAAAAAGCATTCATAGTAACCACAACCTTGCAAAATATATTAGAACTAAAAGTCTTGAAAGCCATCTTTTCCAATCAATTAATTACATTACAAAAAAATTCAAATACAAAGTTTTATTGGGGAAAGAATATAAATATGCACCTTCCTTCAACTAAAAATTATGCAACTTCTGTAGCAGTTTGGCAATTTGATATAGTTATGAATTCCAAAAATAGATATTGGATTATGCTTGTAAACTGGTCTGTTTATCTGGGCATGATTAAGTTATGATTGGGGCTTTGATTGGGCCATGTCAGTAGGGCATTGAGCCTTGCCCCCGTGGTGGGTGGGGCCTAAAAGATAAAAGACATGGCTAAGGACAGAGTTGGAGTTTTGAGTTGGAGTTCTGATGTGGAGTTTTAATGCTGGAGCCCAGGAAGTAAGCAGAGGAGCTTGGTCGTGAAGGAGGAGAGAAGTCTCTGAGAAAAGAGATAAGCCATTGACTTGATAGTCTATAGCTGGCCTTGTGGAGTGAAGCAAGCCTGAGCCTGGAGAGAGGCAAGCCCGGGGAAGGGGGAACAGAAGAAGCCTGAACCCTGGCAGAGGCCGGCAGCCATCTTGCTCCAACATGTGGCAATAAACTTTGGTGAGAAAAGTAACTTATGCTTTCTGGCCTTGTAACTGTGGGCTTCTACCCCACATAAATACCCTTCATAAAAGCCAACTGACTTTTGGTATTTTGCATCAGCACCCTTTTGGCTGACTAATATACCTTCTTTTAAATAAAAATTACAAAGAACTAATTTTGAGACGCTAATTTTTAAAGCACCTAAAAAAAACTATTATATCCACTATATGTGATCTTAAAACTAACTTAACTGATATAATATAGGTCAATGGAACAGAATGGAGAATCCAGAAATAAATCTTTACATTTATGGTCAATTGAGTTCAGGCAATTCAACAGGAAAAGGATAGTCTTTTCAACAAGACGCTATGGCAACTGGTATCCACATGCAAAAAGTTTAATTTAGACAATGTTTCTTAAGGTTTTTTCATTATTGCCTCCTCCAGGAGTCTTTCAAGACATTTTTCGACTATATGTGCCTCCTCCCGTGAAATTTTTATATCACAGATATCCTGTACATCTATTTATGTACTGTATTTAAGCCTGTGCTTTATACATTGAAAGAATAAGATTTTTCTGCTCCCCAGGTATGAATTTTTGTTCTCTTAGGAGCAATGTTGCCTCCATTGGGAATACATTAGAATATTAACTAATACAAGTATACAAATTAATTCAAAATGGATCACAGACAAAAATGTAAAACCTAAAACTACAAAACTGAAAAAAAAAAAGGGAGGAAAAAATCTTTATGATGTTTGGTTAGAAAAAGAGTTCTTACATATAACACCAAAAGTATACCCCATTAAAAAATTGATAAACTCGGCTTCTCCAAAATAAAAAACTTACATAGTTCAAAAGACACCATTAAGAAAGTGAAAAGGTAAGCCATGGACTGGGAGAAAATATTTGTGAATTATGTATCTGATTAAAGACTTGTATCCAGAATATATAAAGAACTCTTACAAGTAAATAACACAAAACAACCTAATTTTAAAATAAGCAGAAGATTTAAATAATTTACCAAAGAAAATATGCAAATGGATAATAAACACATAAACAGATTCTCAAAATCATTAGCCATTAGGGAAATGCAAATTAAAACCATAATGAGGTCCTACTATACACCATTAGAATGGTTAAAATTAAAGGCTGCCATACCAAGTGTTGGAAAATACTTCAAAGAACCAAAACTCTCATACACTGCTGGCAGGAAAATAAAATAGTACAACCATTTTAGAAAATGATTTGGCAGTTTCTTAAAAAGTTAAACATATCTACCATATGATCCAGCCATTGCACTCTTAGGTATTTACACAAGAAAAATTAAAGCATATGTTCACACAAAGACTTGTACACAAATGGCCATAGCAGCTTTATCTGTAATAGCCCAAAACTAGAAACAACTCAAATGTCCATTAACAAGTGAATGGATAAACAAATTGTGGTACATCATACAATGGAATATTACTCTGCAATAAAAAGGAATGAGCTGTTGACAAGAATAAAATAAATGAATCTCAAAATAATTACGCTGAGTGAAGGAAGCTGGACAAAAAAAAAGAGTACATACTATATAATTCAATTCATATAGAATCCTAGAAAATGTAATCTAATCTATAGCAACAAAAATCAGATCAGTGGTTTCCTGAGGAGGAGTGGGTAGGTAGGGGCAGGAAGGAGTGATTACAAACAGGCATAGAGAAAAGTCTGGGTAATAGATTTACTATCATAATTGTGTTGATGGCTCCATATTTGTCACATATGTCAACTTAACGAATTGTGTGCTTTAAATATATGAAATTTCTTTTGTCCATTATATCTCAATAAAGCTGTTTTAAAATTTTGAAGCAGAAGCAGATGTGGCTCAAGTGATTGGGCTCCAGTCTACCATATAGGCGGTCCAGGGTTCGATTCCCAGGGCCTCGTGGTGAAAAGCAAGAAACTGGCCCACGCAGCGAGCTGGCCCGCACAGAGTGCTGGCCTGCACAGGAGTGCTGGCCCGTGCAGGAGTGCTGGCCCGTGCGGAGAGCAGGCACAGCAAGATAACACAACAAAAATAGACACAGAAGAGAGACAATGAGAGACGCAGTAGATCAGAGAGCTGAGGTAGCGCAAGAGATTGAGCAGCCTCTCTCCACTCCAGAAGGTTCCAGGATCGGTTCCCAATGCCACCTAAAGAGAAGACAAGCAGACAAAGAAAAACACACAGAAAGCAGACAGCTAGCACAAAACAATGGGGGATGGGGGGGAGAAATAAATAAATAAATCTTTTTTTAAAAACTTTTGAAGGACACAAATAACTAAAATCAGAACTGAAAGAGGGGACATTACTACCAACCCCACAGAAATAAAAAGGATTGTAATAGGATACTAGGAACAATTGTACACCAGCAAATTAGGTAACCTAGATGAAATGGACAAATTCCAAGAAACATACAAACTGCCTACCTTGACTCAAGAAGAAGCAGAAGCTCTCAGATGACCAATAGCTAATAAAAAAATTGAATCAGTAATCAAAAGCCTCGCAACAAAGAAAAGCCCAGGACCAGATGGTGAATTTTACCAAACATTCCAAGAAAAATTAACAGCAATCCTGCTCAAATCTTCCAAAAAATTAAAGAGGAGGGAACAATCTGTAACTCATTCTATGAGACCAACATCACCAAAGCCAAATAAAGTTACCACAATAAAAGAAAATTACAGACCAATATCCCTTGTGAATATAGGTGCAAAAATCCTCAACAAAATACCTGTGAACCAAATCCAACTGCAAGTTAAAAGAACTATGCATCAAATCAAGTGGGATTTATCCTACGTACGCAAGGTGGTTCAACATAAGAAAATCAATTAACATAATAACAAAGGGGGAAAAAATACATGATAGTTTCACTTGATGGAAAAAAAAGATATTTGACAAATTCCAGCAACATTTCTTGTTAGAAACACTTAGAAAACTAGGACTAGAAGGAAACTTCCTCAACATGATAAAGGACATATATGAAAAACCCACAGCTAACATTATACTCATGGTATAATGAAAGCTTTCTCTCTAAGATCAGGAACAAGACTAGGGTGCCTACTGTCACCACTCTTATTCAACATTTTGCTAGAAGTTCTAGCCAGAACAATTAGGCAAAAGAAACAAATAAAAGACATCCAAATTGGTAAGAAGTGAAACTTCCCTTATTGCAAATGATATGATTCCAGAAAATCCCAAAAATCTACAACAAAGCTCTTAAAACTAATAAACTAATTCAGCAAAATGGAAGAGTACAAGATCAACATGCAAAAATCAGTAGTGTTTCTACATACTGATAATAAACAATATGAAGAAGAAATCAAGTAAAAAATCCCATTTACAATCTCAACTAAAGAATCAAGTATCTAGGAATAAATCTAACCAAGGATGCAAAGGACTTATACAGAGAAAACTACAAAACATTACTAAAAGAAATCAAAGGAGACCTAAATAAATGGAAGGACATTCTGTGTTCATGGATTGGAAGACAAAATATTGTTAAGATGCCAACTCTACCCAAAGCAATTTACGGAGTCAATGACATCCATTCAAACATCCAACAGTCTTTTTTGCAGAAATGGAAAAGTAATCATCAAATTTATATGGAAAGGTAAGAGATCCAAAACAGCCAAAGCCATCTTGAAAAAGAAGAACAAAGTTAGAGGACTCACACCTCCCAATCTTAAAGCTTATTACAAAACAACACAGTACTGGCACAAGGACTAATGGAATTGAACTGAGAGCTCAGAAATAAATCATCAAATCTATGGTCACCTGATTTTTGACAAGGGTGTGTGTCCATTCAATTGGGAAAGAATAGTCTTTTCAACAAATGGTGCTGGGAAAACTGGTTCTCCATTTGCAAAAGAATAAAGGTGGAACCCTACCTCACACCATATACTAAAACCAACTCAAAATGGATCAAAGACCTAAATACGAAAACCAGAACTATAAAACTCCTGGAAGAAGACATAGGGAAGCATCTTACAGATCGTGTGGTAAGCAATGGTTTCTTAGACTTTACAGTAAAAGCATAAGTAACCAAAGAAAAAATGAATGGGATCTCATCAAAATTAAAAACTTTTGTGCAAAGGATTTTTCCATGAAGGTAAAAAGACAACCTACACAATGGAAGAAAATATTTGGAAACTACATATCCAAATAAGGGTTTACTATCCAGAATATATAAAGAAATCCTACAACTGAACAACAAAAAGACAACCCAATTAAAAAATGAACAAGGAATGTGGATTAAACAGTTGAGTATCCACCTTCCACATGGGAGGTCCCAGATTCAGTTCCTGGTGCCTCTTGAAAAAACAAACAACAAGCAAAACAAATGAGAAAAAAAAAAAAAAAAAAACTCAGGGAAGCCGATGTGGCTCAGTGGTTGAGCACTGGCTTCCCACATACAAGGTCCCGGGCTCAATCCCTGGCTCTCGAGACCTTAAAAAAAAAAAAACAGCAAAAGACTTGATAGGCATTTCTCCAAAGAAGATAAACAAACGGCTAAAAAGCACATGAAAAGATGCTGTTCAACACTATTACCCACTAGGGAAATGTAAGTCAAAACCACAAATAAGATACCACTTCACACCCACTGGAAAGGCTACTATTAAGAAAATGGAAAATAACAAGTGTTGGAGAGGATGTAGAGAAATAGGAACACTCATTCATTGCTGGTGGGAAAGTAAAATTATACTTTCATTTTACTTTCCAGCCACTGTAAAAAACTGTTTGGAAGGTCCTCAGAAAGTTAAGTATAGAATTATCATATGACCCAGCAATCCTATTTCTAAGTATATATCAAAAAGAAATGTGGGAAGCGGATGTGGCTCAATCAGTAGGGCTCCCGTTTACCATATGGGAGGCCCCAGGTTCGGTTCCCGGGGCCTCCTGGTGAAGGCAGGCCTGCCCGCGCGGCGCGGTGAGCTGACGCAGCAGGACCCAGCAAGGGGAGACACGCAGACACAGAAAAACGCACAGCAAATGGACACAGCGAGCACAAGCAGCAAGGGGGGGATAAATGAATAAATAAATAAAATCTTTTTGAAAAAAAAATTAAATTAAATTAAATTAAATTAAAAAAAAAGAAATGAAAGCAGACTTGAACAGTTATTTGTGCACCAATGTTCATTGCGGCATTATTCACAATTACTAAAAGATGAAACGAACTCAAACAAAATGTGGTATATACATACAACGGAGTATTAGTCAGCCATAAAAGAGAACTAAGTTCTGATACATGCAGCAACATGGATGAACCTTGAAGACATCACATTGAGTGAAACAAGCTAGACACCAAAAGACTAATATTGTATGATCTCACTGATATGAAATAACTGGAATATACAAATTTAGAGTCAGAAACTAGAATACAGGTTACCAAGGGCCAGAGTAGGGATAGGAAATGGGAAGTTAATTCTTAAGTGGTACATAATTTCTGTTTGGGGTGGTGGAAAAGTCTTGGTAATCTATAATGGTGATGAAAACACAATATTGTGTAGAATAATAAGAAAAAACACAAAAAAAAAGAAATAAAAAAAAAAAAAAAGAAAACACAATATTGTGAATGCTATTAACATAATTAACACCACTGAATTATATCTCTGAATGTTGCTAAAATTTAAAAAAAAAAACTATAGGACTGTACAACACAGTGAACTCTAATGTAAATCCATGGAGTGTAGTTAATAGTACAATCATAATAATGTTCTTTCAATTGTAACAAATGTACCCCCACAGTAATGCAAAGTGTTAATAATAGAGGGGTATATGGGAATTCTGTATTTTATGCATGATTTTTCTGTAAACCTACAACTTCTCTAATTTAAAAAATCAGTTGACATAAAAAAATTGGCCCTGAATCAAGGCTGGCAGTTTGATGGAGATGTTGGTTTCAAATAGAAGCCTAAAGAAATGTCTTCCTATGGTCTGTTGGCCATTTCAGAACTTTGGAAATGTTTATGGTCAATTCATTAGAAAGAAACATCTGAGAGAGAGAAAAAAAAAAATTTGAAAGTCTCAGGTAAGATTTATGTATTTTAGAAAGATTTCAACATCAAGCAATGAAACAGAACAGATACTCTCCTTAACACAGTCTAGTCAATACAAATAATCTCAAAACTCTGGAGACTCTGAACACCCTGGAAAGTAGTATTTGGTCTAGTGGGCCCTTTACTAATTCCCAAAGTCTAATAGACTATCCAGTGTATACTGAACTATATCCCAGCCCCTTGTTAATTTTGTTTATTTCTCTATTTCATCTCCTTGGTTTTCTACCTTAACTGAAATTTTCAATCCATAACTTGAACTTTTATAGCCTTTGTAGCAGTTTGGCAGTTTGATATTGTTATGAATTCCAAAAATAGATATTGGATTATGCTTATAAACTGTCTGTTCATCCGGGCATGATTAAGTTATGATTAGGGTGTTGACTGGGCCACATCAGTAGGGCGTTGAGCCCCACCCCCTTGATGGGTGGGGTCTCAAAGATAAAAAGACCTGGCAAGGGTTTTGAGGTTGGAGTTCTGATGTTGGAGTCTTGAGCTGGAGCCCCAGGAAGTAAGAGGGCTTGGACGTGAGGAAGGAGAGAAGGCTCCAGGAAGAGACGAGCCATTCGCCTGAGAGTCTACAGCTGGCCTTGTGGAGAGAGGGAAAGCCTAGAGAGCCTCCATCTTGTGGAGGAAACAGAGGCGCTGAGCCCAGAGAGAAATGGAGTCCCAGGCTTCTTGGGAGAGAGGAACCCAAGAAGCCTGAATCCTAGCAAACGTTGGCAGCTGGAAGAAACTTAGGCTTTATGGCTTGGTAACTGTGGACTTCTACCCCAAATAAATACCCTTTAAAAAAACCAACCAATTTCTGGTATTTTGCATCAGCACCCCTTTGACTGACTAATACTGCCTTTATAAGAGAAAAATTAATTTTATTTACATGCATATTGCTTCATTTTGATAGCCTAGAAGGATCAGCCCTGAGGCAAAGCCTAATTAGTGTGTGCGGGAGCGGCATGCCCTGGTTCTCTCTATAAAACAGCAGCACCCCTCAGCCCCTCCAGAGCATCTGTCCCAACTGTCACACCCAAGAGATAGGCCTGCTATTAACTAATATCTAATTTTAATTCCTTTCCATCTATGGGAGGGAGGAAAAAGTTGCTTGTTTGCCTGTTCTTTCTTGCTCCTCAGACTTAGTGCCAACCTCTGCCGTGTCTATGACAAACCAAGAACTGAAAAAGAAAAAAACAGAACACAGCATCAATAGTTCTTTTATTAACCTGTCTCACTTGAGCTATGTGTATGGAATACAACGGCATGTTTTACTATTGACAGTCCTGCAAAACGTAGGTGGTATTTCTGAATATCTTGGCAATTCAGATAACTAAAATAACAGCAAAGAAATGCCATGAATAAATTTACTGTTTTAAAGAAATTCACTTGTGGCTTTCGTACACATTTTATCCAAAGAACATCGCAGATTTAGAGGTTACTATAAGAGAAGAATTAAGGATGTAGGCAGAGAAGGAAGAAAAGATTTGTAGTGAATTTGGAAAAAGGGAGTCAAGGCCTCTTCAGTTGGCAGGCTTTGCTAAGAAGGTAGTTTTCATTCCCTTCTTAGAACAGTCAAAGTAATTGGTGAGAGACAGATACACACACACACACACAGATTTAGTCTGCACAGTGCTGCCTGGAGTTTCTATGTATGTAAATGAATAAATAAAGAATGTTGAATTCATAAACAAATGGAGAAGTGTGTGTGGGCTTTCTGTTAATGGTATGTTTTTCTGCCCTTATAATCTACCAAACAATTTGAAAATAACATAATCAAACATGATTGTACATACTGAGATCTGAAATTTTATTCTAGGGAAATGGAGAGGAGATGCTGGTTTCAAGGATCCAGAGATATATAATTTGCTTCCTAAGACACTACAACAGTGGACATGAGATACTGCCATTAAACAGAAATGATGGAAGCTCAGTCAACACAAAAAGAAAAGTGTCTGACAAGAAAGATTCTAAAAGCTATGAGTATTTCCCTATCTACCTTAAAAATTCAAATGTTTAGTCACTCATTTAGCAAATGCTTAGTTAGTGCTCACTAATATTCAAGCCACTGGGCTTAATGGGATCTTTCAAGACTCTTAGGAACACACAAATGACAGTGATAGAAATCCTGCACTATTTGGCTCCATCCCCAAATGCCAAGTACCTTTGGCAAATACTGTCTTAAAATTCTAATTCCCAAAAGGCTGTCTTCCCTAACTGAAGCTAACAATGCTTTTCATTATACCTTCTAGAACCAAGTTGCCTAGATCCTTAGCATATCTGAAACTTGGTTCTTTCCCCAAGAACCCGAAAGATGCTACTGCCTCAACTCCCTCTGATCCAATTCCATGCCAAAAAACATTCCAATTATTTTCTTAGAAAGGAATATTATTAACAATGGATACAAATATTCTAGTAATTGAACAGGTAAGATCAATCATAAAATGACAAAAAAAAAAAAGGTTTTCTTGTTTATCCAACAATTTTTTATAAGCCTACTTGGATGAGTCACAGTCTCAGACACTAACCAGTTCTCAGGACTAAAGAGGTTTGTAATGCAAATATTCCCGCTGTCCTGATTTTGTGATAATCAGGGTAGGCTAAACATTCACTATATTAGAAACCATGCATGTGTCCCCAGACTTAGTTTTTCTCCCTAGGTCTGGTTTTTGGAATGCTGGTGATAAACTAAGCCTGATTTATTATATGACCATCCTGTATGGGAAAAGACTAACTTTGAGTATCTTTGGTCAACCTTAACAGATAAAGCAGGGGGACACACCAAAAAACCAGGAACTAAGGTGGCACAGGCAGTAGGATGCCTCTCTCCCATATTGGAGGTTCTGAGGATCGAATCCCAGTGAAGACAGGAGGAGAAGGATGAGAAGAGAGGGCAGGAAATGGACACAGAGAGTTGCCCAGCAAATGGACACAAAAACAGCAAAAGGGGGGGGGTAAAAATGGATAAAAGTAAATAAATAAATCAAAAAATAAAAGTATAGAGGAGTAAGATACAGACTATGGTTAGTAGTAATACTTTGATGATGCTCTTTCATAATTTGTTAACAAATGTTTCACAACAATGCAAAATATTTGTGGTGGGATGATATGTGGGAGCCCTGTATGATATTATACATGTTTGTTTTATAAGTTCACAATGTTTACTGAACACTTATTGTTTATATATGTTCATGTATGAATGATATACTTCAATAAATTGTTTTTTAAAAAATTAAAAAATATAAAGAGGTTTGTAGAGCAGCAACACTCCAAGTTCTGCCATCTGAAGACAACTGTGTTAGCAGTCATTTGGCTTCCTTCTATTAAGTAACTCCTGTTTCTCTTGAAATTCAATAGTAGTCATCTGGATTTTTAACAACACATGGCCAGGAATATATAGATTGAGATTATTCCTGAAAAGGTTAATACAGGACAAATACCTTTTCCAAAACTGAAAAATTCAGTTAGTGCTTTAGGATTTTTTAAAAAGATATAAATTATTTGCTGGCTGCTTATTATTCAGCTTCCTATAGGATTGTTAACAAAGTATATTCTACCACAGCTGAACACTGTTCACAAAGACAAATAACTAACACCTAACTTTATGCTTTAGTTTCATGGCTGCTAAAGCAAATATCAAGCAATGGGTTGACTTAAACAACAGGAATTTATTGGCTCACAGTTTTGAGGCTGGGAGAAATCCAAAATCAAAGTATCATAAAGCAGTATTTTCTCACAGAAGTCTGTGACATTTTGGAGCTGACTGCTGGCAATCCTTGCAAGGTCCCTGGCTTATGGCAATGCACATAGCAGCCCTCCTTGCTTCTCAGTTCCACTGACTTCTAACTTCTGGTTGCTCCGTGTGGCTTTCCCATAGGCCTTAAGTAATTCAGTTAGACCACACCTTAACTGAAGTAACCTCATCAAAAGGGCCTACATACAATGAGTTCACACTCACAGGAGTGGATTAAGTTTAAGAATATGTTTTTCTGGGGTACATGGCTCCAAGCCACCACACTTTATAATGGCTCAGCCTGACTTATACATTACTTATACAAATATTTATGTTTAACTTTAAAAACACTAACCTTACAATTGGCCTCTTTTTTCAGCTGTCCAGGACCCTTGTAATATAAATTCTGCACCCAGTGGATAAAACTACAGATCTCTGAAGCAAATGATTTTCTTTTTTTTTTTTTTTTTTTCTTTTAACATGAATATATTCTTTTTTTTAGGAGGTGCCTGGGATTGAACCCAGGACCTTGTACATACAAAGCAGGCGCTCAACCACTGAGCTACACCAGCTCCACAAATGATTTTTCCTAAAGGAGTAAAGGGAGCTAACATTTTACCATATAAAAAGATTTTAAAATATTAGCTACCAATTATTAAAAATAAACTATATGCTAAATACTACATTAGGTGTTTTACATATATTAAAATTAAGGAAACTTCTGCATCTTAAGACTTGTTATTTCCACAATAACAAATTGCCCCCTAAAAGTCACAAATTGATCAGAATGGAAAGAGGTGGCCTCTAAATCCTATGTTCCATCATCAATAAAATGTATTCTTCTCAGAAGTAGGAATGTGGGAGTTTCTGATATTTCTTTTTTACTTCTTTCCCAGATACCCCATGATCTTTTACATCCCAATGAGCCTTGGCTCATGCTGCTTCCTCTGGCTGTGATAGCCTCTTCAACTCCCATACTTTCTCAACTCCTTTAGAGCATGGCTCAGGAAACTAGTTGCTTGTACCTCTTTATCAACACAGGAGTCAAAATAACCTGTATTTAATACTAACTCTTTCTTTTCCACTTCCTAGGTAAATGTTGGGCCAGTTATTTATCTACTCTAAGCCTCAGTTTTGTCATTTCTTATGTAGAGATAAAAGAACCTGCTTTATAGGACTATAGTAAGGATTAAATGAGGAAACTTAACAAAATAACTAGCAATATGTATGTATTCAATAAAGATTAATTAGTACCATAGAAAAAACTTTTTGTGCTTCAAGGGAAACTGTGCATCATCTATAGCATATCTTTCCAGGTAGGCTATCAGATTCTAGCCTAGTTTACTGTAAGCAGCTCTTTGTAAATTGTCCATAACTGATCTATATATAATAAGTGATACCTCCCTGCCACCCTCCCTGCCCCAGAAAAAACAGTTCTGTCTCAATTTGCAATTCATTTCTATTTGTTTACTCCATAAGAATTTGTGGATTTTTACTTTTCCTTTGAAACAGTTATAATATCTACCTGATTCCCTCATTTCACATTGTAAAATAAATTCTTTATCTTGTGTTCACTTTTATACCTGGGACTCATGGTTTGACCTTTTTCTGGAAATTCTCTTTTTTTTTTTTTTTGTCAAAGACTTTTTCTTTTACTCTGTTAATGTGGTAAATTTCATTATTTGGTTTTCATTTTTCAAAGCCTTTCATAAAAGTTAAATGAATAATACAATTAGCACTCCTATATTCACCAGTTTGATAGAACAATTGTCAAAATTTTGCTGTTTTTGCTCTATCAATCGTTTATAATATAAAAAATAATTTTTTCTAAACCACTTGAGGGTAAGCTGTACATGTCAGGACACTACAATCCACAGTTCCTAAAAATAAGGACATTCTGCTACAAAAACATTATATATTGTCATACCTAAGAAAATTAACAATTAGTTGGTTTCTTACTACTAAATCTATATCTCATTCTTGAGGTAAACCTAACTTGGTAATAATGTTCAGTTACCAGTCCTAAACTCTACACTCCTTATATTCAAGAATCACTAGAATGTTCCGCAAAAATGGTTTTCTTTATTTAGAAATCCCATTCTTCCTGTGGTAGCCAGTCTCACAGACGAACCCCTATTATTCTGTTTTCTTCCTGACATTATTAAAGAGTCCAGGTTGGTTGTATTACATAACGTCCCATTATTTGGGTTTATAGGATTATTTCCTCAGGTTACCCATTTTTGGGTAGAAATATTACATTGATGATACTTTGTCCTCAGTAGTCATCACATCAGGGGGCACAAAAATGTCAATTTGTCTAATTATTGATGATGTTTGAATTTGAGCATTTGATTAAGATGGTGTCCATCACTGACTCTATGTTTCTGTGGTTTGGCTTTCACATCCACCCAAGCTGGCATCTATTTATTCATCTCTAGTTATATCTCTTCCAAATATTTTCTAAACTCTTAAGGCTTCCTTTCAATACATCAATCTATATAGGGTATCTATGTTCTACTTCATCACTAAATCCAGAGGTGGCTCCCTCAATCTCATCTGTACTTCTAAATTTCCTTCCAGACTTAACAACCAAATGCAATGTGTGGGGTGTGATGAAATTTTGGTTTAAACAAAGCAGCAATAAGAGACTTTTCTGGGGAAGCGGCTGTGGCTCAATCAGTAGGGCTCCCGTTTACCATATGGGAGGCCCCGGGTTCGGTTCCCGGGGCCTCCTGGTGAAGGCAAGCCCGCCCGCACGGCGTGGTTAGCTGATCCAGCGAGCACAAGCAGCAAGGGGGGGATAAATGAATAAATAAATAA